>OX459035.1:20441605-20880008 GCA_949775005.1 Orthosia gothica
TTTCTACGACCTGTAAAACCATTTACTGACTGATTGTCTAACTTTATCGCTTTAATCGCCAGGTTTCCTTATTTGGCCTTATAGGGAGGTGTATTTCTAAATATGAAGAACTGCCATTCCCTTGGAGCGGCAGTAGGCGCGCTGTTCCAGTACAATAATGCCGAATCCAATACCGTATGTCAGAAGAGTTGCCTTCTAGAGATAGAAATTTGAAAATTCTACGGACGTTATGGCTAGCACGTAAATCACTGAAAAATAGGTTATTGGGTTCGAAGCTACGGGCGTGAGACGGCCAGCTTTCTGCGGCAGAGAGCTCCGACTGAATTTCCCTATTTAAGGCGCTGATACCCCTTAGTTGCTGATTTTAAAATGAGAATTACGTCTAAACTGTTAGTAGTATTTTTTTTTAATTAAATATATGTTACATTAGACTATTTTCTTAATAATTTGATCTACGAAAATTTTGAGTTTTAATCGTATAACACAGTGTCATTAATTTGTAAAGTTATGTCTAATACGGGCAAAAAATACGACAGTCGCACCAAAACCGCCGGGCGAATTTTAATTAAATTTTTACCATCTCAAAACCAATTCAATTATCTACAATTTGATCTGAGGCTTTTTTAGGGTTCCGTACCCAAAGGGTAAAACGGGACCCTATTACTAAGACTCCGCGGTCCGTCTGTCTGTCTGTCTGTCTGTCACCAGGCTTTATCTCTTGAACCGTGATAGCTAGACAGTTGGAATTTTCACAGATGATGTATTTCTGTAGTTGGAATTTTCACAGATGATGTATTTCTGTTGCCGCTATAACAACAAATACTAAAAACATAATAAAATAAATATTTAAGTAAGGCTCTCATACAACAAACGTGATTTTGTGCCGTTTTTTGCGATAGTGGTACGGAACCCTACGTGCACGAGTCCGACTCGCACTTGGCCGGTTTTTTAAAGTCATAGAATGACAAGAATAGTACACAAAACTACCGGGCGAAGCCGCTAGCAGAAGCTAACCTTAGGGTATATAATATGTTCTGTGAAGCTAACTGTCCTACTGCAGGGCAAGGGCCTCTTCTCATACAGAGAAGGCACGGGTATATATTATTCAGAGAAGGCACGAGTACTAATCAACACGCTTGCTCAATGCGGGTTGGCTATTTCAAACTTTTCCTTCACCATTCCAAAGTGACTTTTTCAAAATCATCTGTAATTTCTAAGCAATTCTTGGTCATAAATTTATATGAGGGAATATTACTATGCTCATAATGACTATGCTATGCACCGCTGTTGTTATTAAAGTGTAGAGTGGCTATTTCCAGTTGACACCGCTTTTCTACCAGAGGAATATCATTGGAATCTTGGAGAGAACCGGTTGATGGGTTATTGAACTTATTAAGTTGTTATCAATTTGGCAATCGTTTTTGTGGACCATTTGAGGCAGGTAGGTGTTGAAAATAACGTGGTTCCATATGTAATTTTGTTTTTCGATGACAAATGAATAACATAGTTTCAAAAAATAAGGCGGCACTTTTGAACGTCAATAAAAATTAAATTTGAATGTAATAATAATTGACATTGAGGTATCAATTTATATACTGGTAAAATGGGGTGAATAGTCACAACTTTCACATTGATTTTCTCAGATATTTTGTATGTAATCTGTTATTGAAAAATTGCGAGTCGCGTTGTATTTTACCAAATACGAATGCTTAAAATTTGTGAAAATATGTGAATTATTTGTAAAATAGAAAAAAGAAGGCGATTTCTATTTACCTTGAAACTGGGGTCAAAAGATACGAGAGAGAGGTGAATAGAAAAAAAAAATACAAGCCAATGAGGATAGAAAATATTAAAATTTAACTCTTTATTTAAAAATCGCCTAAAACACTTTACATTTTATAAATTAGTCCTCGATTGACAATCCTGAAAATTATGTTTCTATAGACCCCTTTCTCGTTTTTATTACTCATATCTATTCACCCCTTTCTTCATGTCTATTGACCCTAAAGGCGTTTCCATTAACCCCCCAACGCGTATCTATTCACCTCGAATACAGGCAAATCTTACAAATGTCCTTTTAAAATTTTAAATATATCATTCATAAAATGAGTTTTTGTGTGCTAAAATTAATTTGAGTAAGATCATGCTAATAGAATAATGGATTTTTCCGTTTTCTTCGGAATATTTAGAAAACTTATGCAGGTGCTCCAGAATTCTTACGCACTGGAATCAAACCCCCAACCCTGCCTTAGGCAATAAACGAGCCGAACAAAAATCTTTTTTGTTATTAGGAATGTATTTACATGGTAAAATAGATTTACTTACAAAACGTAAATTAATTTAATATACCTATTTAATTTGTGCATTCAAGTTTTTGTTGAAGCTCTTACGGAACCCAAATCTTTAATTGGACATAATTTATTAGTCTTCCAAATTCTCGTTTTAAATGCCCGAAATGTTTCAAATTACGGTACTTTTTAAATGATCTTATGTTTTATGCATATTAGTGCCATCTTAAAATGCATATTGTGACCGCATAAAATTGTGAACATAATGTTTGTATGTTTGGGTAAAGAATTTTGTTACAGTTATTTTTGGTATTACGGTTATTTGTTTATTTATTTAGACTTTATGCTCAAAAGGTACAAAGGCGGACTTAATGCCTTAGGCATTCTCTACCAGTTAACCAAGTGTGGTGGAGAGATAACATGGAAGGTGCATTGTTTAAACAATTTAAAAAAAAAGTTGTTATTAACATAATAAAATAGGTAAAATAAACGTAATTTTATATTGAATATAATATATACTTAAATAAATAAATATATTAATGAAGTAACAGAAAAGAAGGTGGGATGACTCTCCTTAGTTGTGCTGAAAATAAATCCGCAATTTCCGCTTGAATGCAAACCGATTTGTAGCCGTCCTGATCTCGAGAGGAAGCGCGTTCCAGAGAAGAATGGACTGAATATTGAAGGAAGAGTGAATAAAATCAGTAGTATAAGAAGGACAAAGCAAGAGGAGATTATTGTAAGAAAGCAGATGCCGAGCATGTGAAGAATATAGATATTGAAATTTTGACATAAGATAGGAAGGAGGGGTGGGAGAATTGAGTAGGGAGAAAAGCGTGGTCAAAGCGCGTAAACTTCTTCTCTGGCGAATCGGCAACCATTTTAGCTCAGACCTGTAGTTCGACACATGGTCATACTTTCTGAGGTTCGGTTCGATTCCCAGTTTGGGTAAAGTGGTTTTTTATTTTTCCATTAGGAATCTTGTCAGTAAAGCCTGTAGTTTGTTGTGTGACACACCCGTGCTTCGGATCGCAAGTTAGCTCTGTAGCTCGTCACAAGATTTCGAATTTGTTGCGACCTGTTTGGTCGAGAAGACGGCTGACAATAATGACTCACTATTTTCTTAACGCGAATGGACTATAGTGAATTGTGACTGTACAATACACCTTTACAGTTCAATTCAAACTGAATGTTGGCTCAGAACACTCCGTGAGTCCCTGCGGGGATGAGGGGAGAGTCGCCATTAAGTTGGTCCTATCTTTTTGGAATACACACGTGATGTTGTATTATGACAATGTTAGTTATTTCTAAATGTATTTTCTTTTGTTTCAGTTAATACAAGATGGCGATATACAGGGTACTCCGGATGCTACTTATATGCGCTGTCGGCTATGCCAGCGCTTCTGTAGTGGACGACGGACAAAGTTATAGAAGTAAGTCACTTAATTACGTTCACTAGGCTTTCTGTTATTATTTTTCTTTATTTTATTGCTTCCACATGTGAACTTAGATGGTAGGTTATAATGTAGCCAGAGGTTCCCAAACTTATTTTGTCTACTGCCCACTTTGAGAATAAATAATTTTATAGCGCCACCATTTTTTCACCAACTTAAGAACCACTATAACTTCAAATTAAATTAATCAATTATTGTAAGCTATACGAGTATTAGCGGAGATTAAACATTAATTCTAAACGAGGCTTTTAATAAACGAGATTGATACAGGCATGCATAATTCGGGTTATTTAACAAAATCTTGTTAAAACATGATTGCCCGCGATCTACTATCTACGAAGATTACCTATCTAAGAAGTACTAATATCTATTAAAATGCGAAAGTATGTCTGTTGCCTTTTTATTTGTTTGGTTGTGTCTTGTAATACTTCCATTTCGAAACGGGGCGACCGATTGACATGATTTTTATTTTATATATTATATAAAACAGGACAGATATATGAACAACGCGGAGAGAAATATCGCACCGAGTTTTAGCAAACTCTTAACTAATGTAGTTGAGAGTCGAGAGCTCATGCAGTCGGTGTCCAAGAGGCCTCCTAGCTAAATGAAATTACAAATCACCCCCAAGCCTCTACACAACGCCCCCATTTTTTTCTGGGTTTCTTACCGCCCCCTTTAGGCCTGCAGCGCCCACAAGGGGGCGTTATCGCCCACTTTGGGAAAGGCTGATGTAGACCATTCCCTGACCCTGTTCTTTTCTTAAGAATATAATATCCTTAAAAAAAAAGCGTAGGTATCATATTCAGGGTATATCATTGCATAATATCTACCCTGTAGGCATAAATAAGGGCCATAGGCTATATAGGGCTTTCAACAGGCACTACTAGTCTTTGAGCTAGCTTCTTAGGTAATATTGTCGATCTCGCTTCGCTCGCTCTTTAACCATTACGATCTCGCTCTGTAATTTCGGGTGTGATTTATCAAATTTCATCGGGCCATCAGGATAGATCGGTTAGACTCACTGTTTACAAATAAAGATTCATAATTCGTGCTATGACGACCTGTTAGGAAGGTTTCTCCTTTAAAAATATGCCCAAAAATGTATGGGGATTTCCAAGTGCTATTGAAATATCAAGTGATCAATAACATTACAATTTGTCTTGAGCCTCTGATAGTAAAGGATGGGGATTGACTATGATTCACTCTTGACTTAAATACACCAGATATAAATCTAACTAGATTACGCAAGTCCCACCATCTGTTTGTAAACCAAGCGTGCCACTTCTACACACACAATTTAAAACAAATTTACTTACCAATGAAAGGAAAACATTTCTAATGCCTCGGCCAACTTTTTCTACACAATCTTTACAGCTCAATATAGCATCAAAAGGCATTTTTTCTAGATTTCGGTAGATTGCCGTTCTCGATAATGCTAAATGAAAAGCTCAAATTACTGTTTTTTGACACGCGATTTATATTTATATATGTGAGCTAAAATTGTTATTTTTTGCGTAGCTGGTCGTCAAAACGGCGGGCCCGGCAGTATCTTCACGATTGCCAATGGTGAGCAATGTCTGGGCAACGACAGGAGTACCGGCGGTGTTTGCCTGTCCAGGAACCAGTGTAACACCCAAGGCGGCAAGGCTGTTGGCTTCTGTGGGGTCTTCGCTACGTGCTGTTCTTGTAAGTACCCTGGCGATAGTTATCTCGCTTTCAGAGAAGGCAGTGGCAATTTTTTTTTTTAAATAACACTTTTAAATATCAATCCTAGCTGGTGAGACGGTACTTCACACCTGAACAACTGCTCAACTTGTATAAAGCGCAAGTTCGGTCGTGCATGGAGTACTGCTCTCACCTCTAGGACGGATCTGCCAAATACCAGCTTGATGCACTTGAGTCAATTAAAAGACGGGCCAAGAGGCTTATTGGCAATGATGCACTGCCCGGCGAGCATGGCCTACTGTGACATCGCTTATAAACTCATTTTGTCTTAAATGCTAGCACGGCGGCGTGAGATATTTTCTTGACTTGTGGCATAACTTCTTGACGTTTATTTTTTTCTTTTTCGGAAATTTTCCAATTTTATTGTAGTTTTGGTTTAACCTTGGCCATAAAAACCATTTATGTTCTGAGAAGCATAACCCTACGACGCACTGTTGCCGAATTATGGGCCTCCGTATCTTATTTTATTTTGCATATTTGCAAAATGAAATCTCGAAAACGGTATGTCCTAGGCCAAAAAAAAACAAAATTTAGCCCCCCCTTTGCTACCCACATGTTAGCAGCATCCCAACATGAATTACAAGTTTTTTTTTTTTTTTTTTGCTTGGTTTTCGACTCGGTCATGACAAGTTATGATAAAATATGTCATGTCTTACAATTTGTCTTAAATGCTAGCACGGGACAACCATGTGACAAATTTACAGGCGCTACTTGCTTTTATTGTTGTTGACTTCATAGTGCGACATAATTTGAATAGACGACCAAATAAAATAATACGTAAAAAAGTATGCCGTTCATACAGCTAAACAACTTTTTAATTTTGTTGGGAATAAATTAATATTTGATCCACGACCATAGACTTATGCACACTTTATTTTTCTTTGTTTGTTTGATAACATATTGAGTGTTTGTTAGAAAGATATATTTATTGTGAAAATTTTAATAATTACTAAAAAATATAATAGCTTGGACCAATACCGGTGGGTCCCTATTTTTTATATTTTAAATGTTTTTGGGGCTTTTATTTAAGAAACATTTAAAAATGTAGAAAGCAAGAAGAATATGGTATAAAAGAAAATAATTATAAAAAAAATAATCATAATTAAAATTAGAACAACAATAAAAAAAATACAAGTATGAAAAAGTAATAATATAAAATTAATTAATAATCCTGTAACATTTCAATTAATTAATAAGCATTGATCACCAATTTATATATATAATTTATTGCCATTTGGTGCCGTAATTAGAAGGCAAATATATTTTTTTCAACTATAAAATTTTATCACCACCTCCGAACGAAAGTGATACATTTTTCTAAATCATCTGTCAAAATGTGACATTTGTGACAAAGTGGGTGCGCCCGTATTAGCAATTAAGACCCGATGAGTCCCAAACAAACGTCAGGAAATTTTTTCACGCCGCCGGTGCTATTATTTAGGACAAAATGGCGTTATCGCCCAAACTGCGATGAAATGTGTGACTCAAGCCATGTCACAGTAGGCCGAGCTCGCCGGGCAGCAACAAGAAAGGCATGTTGCGCCTCTAAAATATGTCACATGTTTGACCCGTGCTAGCATTTAAGACAAATTGTAAGATATGAGATAATTTATCATGTCATGTCACAAATGTCTTGGGTACGCCCATGCTCGCTAGGCTGGTCGCGTCAAAGCTCCAGAGCCTCGAACATCGACGCCGAGTTGCCAGCCTGTCGGATTTTTACCCGACTGCCGAAGGAGGGTAATGTGTTTAACAGTCTATGTATGTATGTATGTATGTAAGTATGTATGTATGTATGTATGTAAGTATGTATGTATGTATGTTTGTTTCTACATGGCGTTCCAGAGACCAAACGCGTTGGCCGATTTTGATGATTCATACGTCAATCGATTCGTCTTAACCCTGCGAGTGTCATAGGCATTAAAATTGGACAATAGAAAAATGGCGGATCGTGTGGGGTATCAAAATAAAGGGTTTTAAGAGGTGATTTCAAAAATATATGACACTTATATGTTAAAATGTACGTAATTCGAAAAAAAACTAACTAAAAAGTTATAAATAAAAAAACTTAATTCAAAAAATCAAAAAAACCCGACTGCTTCAAAAGCGAACTAAAAAGTCATAAACAAGGCAAAAATCATGCTGTGCAGGCGGAGGATACACCAGATTTTGGTCAGCCAGCCCGCGAATATGTATCCTCGGGTTTTTTTATTTTTTTTATCGGTTACATTTCGGGGAGTGTGCGACGGAACTTCACAATTTGATTCCGCCCAGCCCTTTCCATCATCGGACTACAAGACGTACGGCCATGCGCCATCGGTACATGGTGGACATCCCACACATACGCACAAAGCGTTTTGCTAATACTTTCATTGTGCGCACAGCTTAGGAGTGGAATTCCCTTCCGGAGTCTTTGTTCCCTGATAGCTACAACCTTAGGGTCTTTAAGACATGAGTGAATAGGTTTATTCCATAGGTTTATTCTAGGCATGCGTGCTTCAACGTAGGCCACATCATCGCTTACCATCAGGCGAGGTAGTGGTCAAACGCGAGCCTATCGACAATTAAAAAAAAAAACCTAGCTGAATACTTTGAGAAGAATCAGCGAAACTTACGCGGAGGTAAAAGTCTCTTTTAAACCCCATAAATTCTGATGGTCAAATCATGTGACCACCATGTCGATCATAATTTCTGAGGTGATATTTTGAGGTAAGCACCGCATATACGTTTAAATGATAGTGACATCAGATAAAACTGAACTTTTCTAAAACTTGATTCGTCTCATTATAAAACGTTTTCTAACTTTGGCACCCCGTTAGTGGAAGTACAGTTCCCACTACTGGGATGCAGGCCTCCTCTCTGTGATAGGAAGTGAGACGTGAAATTTTGAAATTAATCAATTATATTACATTCACAGTAAACGCCTGTGACGTCCGCACCAATACGAAGGTTGCAGTCTTCATCAACCCCCCTCTGAACAAAGAATCCTCCGGCCTGGAGTGTTCCTACAACATTGAGATCAACAACAACAATGTCTGCCAAATGAGAATCGACTTCGAGACCTTCAACCTTGCTCCTCCTACCACTGTAAGTATCATCGCTCTTTTTAGGGTTCCGTAGTCACCAAGTTATAGTTTCGCCATGTCCGTCAGTCCGTCCACAGTTGAGCTCAGAGACTCTTAGGCAATATCATCATTTCAACCGAAAGTCGTCCTCTGCTGGATATAAACCTCACCCAGACGTCGCCACATTGACCGATCCCGTGCGTCTCATATCCAGCGCCTTCCCGCAACCTTAACCAGGTCATCGGTCTACCTAGTGGGAGGCTTTCTAACGCATCGTTTTCCGGTTCGCGGTCGCCATTCCAGAACTTTTCAGCCCCATCGGCCATCCGTTCTGTTAGCAATGTGCCCCGCCCACTGCGGAAAAGCAGACCATTATTCGCGCCCGCCCTTTAGCTGTATGGAAGCCCCCCTAAAAACATTAAAAAATATTATTTGATAATTTGTATGGTTTTGGGTCAACAAGATGCTTATACTGGGAAAATTTGTAGACAGTAGCTCCAACCGCTAATTCCTATTGTATTGAAACCTACATTTACGAATAAATACGATTTGATTTGATTTGACCGTTTTGCTGTAAAACCTGTGTGACAGACGACGGACAGACAAACACGTGAGTGACAGCTATAGAGCTCTGTTTGGACCCTTCGGTTACGGAACCCTAAAAAGGACGGAGTTTTGTTTTTCGAAAAAGCATAGTTTATGACTTTTGAAGCAAAGAGTCCCAAAATTACACAGGTTTTCGCGAGCTGCGCAGCGAGCACAAGTTATTCGAAGTTGCAAATGTCAATTTAAACTCCCCTTGCCCTTTGGTCCATGTCCATACAACATACCAAAAAATTACAAAAAAATTAGAACTAGGTACATCATACTTTGCGATTTTAACATTTTTAGTTTCGATTTCTACTGGGCTACACCGTTAACTCAAACAACTCTTTTCCAGGTGGATCCCGTAGAGAACGTGACCCAGCGTCCAGGATACACCTGCAGAAATGACATCTTCCAAGTTACCAATCTGCAAGCCAACTCCGACTTCTTGCCACCTCTCTGTGGAGACAACAATGGACAGCATTGTGAGTATCCTTGACTGTGAAATCATCTACAACCTCCTTTTATAACCGAATTAAAAAAGGACTTTTTTTTATAACTTTGCTCCGCTCTAGGAATTTCTTCCTGTATCATGGGTTCGTTTACAAATATATAAACTCTCATACACAAACACCCAGAGCCCGAGGATATAAATCCATCTCTCAAACTCCACAATTTTCTTTGTCATTCAAAATGTTCATTGTAGTCATAGCGGCTTTCCGAAGGCCGATCAGGATTCTTCAGTGAATCTTTAAGCAAATTCGTTGTACCTAGGTTTTTCTAAATGTTCCTTATCATCATTTCACAGTATACGTCCGCGTGAACGCTTCAACCCACAGCCGTGCCATCCGCATCAACTTCAAGATCGCTGACCGTAGCTCGCAGCCAAACCTACCCCAAGCTACCTGGAAGATCAAGGTCACCCAGCTAGAGTGCTTCAACACTCTCGGGTAATTCTTTTTATGATATTTCCTGCACCTCTAATAGTGAAGTCCTTCTTAGCATGAATTTTTCTACATTTGCTATTTTTGTAAATATGTGAGTACCATGTTCCTATCTATAGTATGTTATGCAGTCACCGAATGGTGTTACCGTGGCTGAATTCTGGGTCAAACATAAAATTTGCTTCAGACAAACTTACCTGTTATTGCTTGTAATACTTTGTATCTATGCGTAATATAGTAGTCTTATTCTTGTTGCATCGTGCTCACGTATAATTAATGTATTAATGTATAGAATACCAAATATTGTGATTTGTGAATCACTTTTTTTAGAGTAAGTGTGGACTGTGTGGAGTTTCCGTTCTTCTCCATTAATTCATTATTTATTTATTAAAACTTCATGCCACATACAGGCGCCTATACATTTAATTTTGATATTCTAAAGTGCCGGTTAATTGCCTAATGGAAATAAATTATTTGCCTTTAACATTGAAACATTTGGTAAACCATCGGTTTATTAACAAAAACTTTTTACAAAAAATACAACCGACTTCCAAATAAAAACACTACAAAGTGAAAAATAAATTCAATTTCGGAAGTCGGTGTTCCTGTTTTAGTTTCTTCGTTTTTTGACACCGACTTCCGAAATTGAATTTATTTTTCACTTTGTAGTGTTTTTATTTGGAAGTCGGTTGTATTTTTTGTAAAAAGTTTTTTTTATTTTTCACTTTTTAGTTGTGGTACATAATGGTCCAGTTCTATAGGTTAGGTACCTAAAATGTCCAAAGTGAAGCCAGAATTGATTATCCCAATAACATGAAACTTAAACAAAACCGGTGGAATGAGAGTATACCAGGGTTAACTGTTCACACCTGCGTACCCTCTTTAGAGCGTACCAGTGTGATGTTATGGTAAAAACAATAAACAGACATGCGATTGCAGCTATCCCGAGTGATTTGCAGTCATTTATTAAAGAGTTCCGATGTATATCTCCAAAGTTCTTCATCAGATCTTGATGAAATTTAAATGGGACCACATGACAAGCACCAGCTTTCAAATAAAAAAAGAATCATCAAAATCCGTCCACCCAGTAAAAAGTTCTGAGGTAACAAACATAAAAAAAAAAAAAAATACAGTCGAATTGATAACCTCCTCTTTTTTGGAAAGTCGGTTAAAAATCTAGTTAAACTTCGCGTTTTTGTCCCCAGAAAATACAATGATGGAATCTTAAATGCCATCACCAATTCTCTGCCTTCAACGCCATTTTCTTCATCAGCCGACAGGGATGAGTACTTTATTGGTATGTTATCTTTTTTTTAATATTAATGACAGGCTCCCGTTTGACCACAACCTCACTCGCCTGATGGTAAGTGATGATGTGGTCGACGAAGGAGCACGCTTGCCTAGAAGTAACCTATTCACTCTTGAATTAAATACCCCCAGGTTTTTGCTATCAAGAAACACAGACTACGACAAATAATTCCAATCCGTAGCTATACGCAAAATGAAAGAATTCCCAAAACAATTTCTGCGTATGGGAATGGGGCGGGATGTCCAGCTTTCTTATAAAACTACCAAGTACCAGCTTAACTGGTTCCTTATGGGTAACCCCCTCCTAAGGTGGACTGGAGACATAGTGAGAGTCGCGAGAATCAACTAGATGTTAGCACAGGTCTGGGGGGTAACCACAAGCTCTTAGAGTAAGGTTATTTTGAGATCGAGTAAGTGACAGATGTATACAAGTCAGATACATCTGTCCCGTACTCGATCTCAAAATAACCTTACTCTAAGAGCTTGTGGTCACCCCCCTGGTCGCTGTAGCGATGCTTAAGGGGGGGCCTATGATCAGCAGTGGATGTCTTCCAGATGAAATTATAATCGATGAATGTTTGAAAAACAATATATCACGGGAATTTAACGCGATGATTTCGATTGTTTATTTACCTATTTCACCAGACGTTTCGGCCGTGTTGCAACGACCGTGGTCCCGGGTAGACTGGTGTCTCGGTGTACTGGCTCCGTTGGGGCAGAAAATTCTTCCTCTACCCTCATATTTCTACACACAACACTGACCGTATCCTTATTCTGTAAGTTCGCCGACTGCACAAAACGAGGTAATGTCACGGAACGCCACTTCTATTCAAGAATTGTGCGTGATGCGATTGAAATTAAAAACCACAAAACGTTCAATCGTTACGGACACTCGCATACGCATACTCCCCGACAGCGCTTCAGTCCTCCAATCTTTACGGAAAAAATATATTACATCGAAACTAATACTAGAATGCCAAAACGCACTAGAACAAATAACTGTATCTAGTCGTAACACGGTAACACTGCAATGGATAAAGGGACACAGTGGATCGCTGGGTAACGACGCGGCTGACGAGCTTGCAAGATGCGGATCTAGCACGGCGGTCTATGGACCCGAGCCTGTTGTACCCATCCCCTTCAACCAAATACGAAGGTGGCTACAGGAATTCACCCAGACACAGGCAGAAAACTGGTGGACCTCGGCACCAGGCTGTAGGCAGTCCAAATAAGCTCTGCCCTCTTTGGACAGTAGGCTTACCAGACGTTTGCTACGCCTGGACAGGAATGGCCTGCGCCTGATGACGGGGACCATCACGGGACACTGCTCTCTTAACAAACACTTCCACACAATAGGCATAACGGACAGTCCTCTGTGCAGGGCATGCATGGAGACTGAGGAAACCGTTGCGCACGTTCTCTTCGAATGCACAGGGGTCACCAAGATAAGAACACAAACCCTCGGGTCGCCCAGAACTTACACGGACGTTCTAAGAAAACCAGGAGCCCTAATCAGCTTCTGGAGGGAGGTGGGCTGGCTGGAATAATCCACCCAACGGCCGCCATGGCCCACGCACAATGGCCCAGCTGAAGGACTAAGTGCGGAAACCAAACCCCCATAACATAGAACATAGACACCAGTCTACCCGGGATCACGGTCGTTGCAACACGGCCGAAACGTCGGGTGAAATATAAAAATAAACAATCGAAATCATCGCGTTAAATTCCCGTGATATACTTATTGTTTTTCAATTATGAAACGCGAAAGTTTTAAAGTTAATAATGAATGATTGCACAATACTTGAGCCAACCGACGGTCACTTTATTGATTTGGTTCACCATATTCCTTTTTTCTTCTTCAGTAGATGCTATAGTTAAATTTTGTTGCTCTAATACTAAACTTATAGTCAGTGGCAACGCACAAGTCGCCTTAGCTGCTGGTTTTGGGGTACAGAGGGCTTCATTAAATTCTCTTTTCTTTAATGAATGTGTGTTTGTTCCCTGCAGCACCCCCTGGTTGTCTACAATACCACCCGGATCGTTCAGGGGCCTTTGAATCGTTCAACTACAACGGAGGCGCTGGCCCGTACATCGCTAATTTGGCATACGCTACTTGCTTCAAGAGGAGCTCCGACGTCTGCGGTATCAAGTAAGAATAGCCTTATATATTACGTTAGGCTCAAATACTGTAAACGCAATAAAAAACTTTTCTACAAAAATTACAAACGGCTTCAAAAAAAAGTTTTTATTTTTCACTTTTCAGTTGTGGTACATAATGGACCAGTTCTATAGGCTATAATGCCCAAAGTGAAGCCAGAATAGATTAACCTAATAACATGAAACTTAAACAAAACTGTGGAATGAGAGTATACCAGGGTGAACTGGTACCCCTTTAGAGCGTACCAGTGTGATGTTATGTTGTGAAATTGTGTAAATAATAAACAGACATGCGATTATCCCGAGTGATTTGCCGTCATTTATTGAAGAGTTCTGATGTATATCTCCAAAGTTCTTCATCAGATCTTGATGAAATTAGACCACATGACAAGCACCAGCGTTCAAATAAAATAAAAATCATCAAAATCGGTACACCCAATAAAAAGTTCTGAGGTGACACACATAAAAAAAAATACATTCGAATTGATAACCACCTCCTTTTTGCTAAGTCGGTTAAAAATTTCGCGTTGTGGCGTCTTTATAACAGGCAACAAAGTAAAGTAAAGTAAAGTAAATATTTATTTCTCAGTGTATGGTACATTGCGATCTTACATTTAAAATTGTTTCACACATACTACCATTGCGTGGTGTAGAAATATTAAATTATGAACTAGCTACATGCAAATCAAAACTTACATTATAAGACCATTATATAAATCATATCAATAACCAAAAATAAATCATAATATCAATAAAATTAATCACAATGTCAAAAAAATATATCAAAAATGTCAAAAAATAAATCATCATGTCAAAATATGAATCATAGCGTCAAAAACAAAAAAAAAACAAATAATTAAAAAAAAAAACAAAATTACAATGGTAAAGAATTCATAATTATGTCAAAATACTTATATCGTTATAAAGATTTTAATTATAATATCAAAATGTATGATTTAAAAATTCATTAACGGAATAAAAACACATGTCTAAGAGCCAAGCAATTTTACATTTAAATTTGTTAATTGGTAGCATTCTCAG
The DNA here is from genome assembly GCA_949775005.1 of Orthosia gothica. NCBI lineage: Eukaryota > Metazoa > Arthropoda > Insecta > Lepidoptera > Noctuidae > Orthosia > Orthosia gothica. The sequence continues at coordinate 20,456,176 of OX459035.1, forward strand.
GGCAGGTGGTAATTTTTTATAAATTTAAATTGTCATGCAACTGGCATTTCTACCTGCAATTTATAACTGCAATCTCTGAGCAGGCACTAGTAATTTCCCGGCATGCGAAATGCGGCAAAGCGAATTCGTGTAGTGGCTTTCATAATATTTGGACACAAGGCGCTGTTTTAGTGAAGAAAAGCCAGAACCCGCTCTATGCCCGTACCTAACCTAACCTTATATCTGTGCCCTAACAAATATATGGGATCAAAACAAAAATCCTTGATGGCGCTGACGTCGATGAAGATGGTGTAAGAAAACAATAGTGGGCTCGAAATGAAACTCCAAGATGGCGCCGACTAGAATTTGCCAATGTTTTCATCACGAGACTTATAATTTTTGGTATGCGTCATACCTTCTTCAAGCTTTTAATATAATTATTTCTAATCCATATCCTCATCTTTCCTAGGCTTACAGTAGCAGTTTTTAACGTAGCACACCGTGATGAGACCAATCTGAACATGGACACTGACTGTCAAGTCAACCCTATTACTCGAGGATCGCCCCAGTCAGAAGACTATCTCTTTATACCTGAAGCTGAGACCGCTGACGGATTGAGAGGATCCAAGTTTTGCGGCGCCAGTGCTGCGAGTCAGATTATTACTTGTAAGTATTATAGAATAGGTTCTGCCTGCGGCTTCACCCGCGTGCAAAGTTATTTTTATCCCAAGGGAACATTATTATACCGTTATAAAAAGTAGCCTATGTGCTAATTCAGACTGAAGCGTGTGAGCTTAAAGATAATAATAAAAGAACTCAACAACAATTTCAAACATTATTCCATTTATTTACATAGTTATTCCATAAAAATTAAATAAAAAAAACATTTAAAAATAAAAAAATAGTAGCCCACCGGTATCGCGAACTGGGTCCAAGCTACCGGTGGTGAGGGCTCTTGAGAGAGGAACCTCCTATCAATACGCGCCGTGTCCAGGAGTACCGCTTTCTGGATCAAGCCCTTGATCCAGCTGCCCAACGAGTGCCTCCTCAGATGATCGTCGAGGCTCTTGGCTATTATGCCATTGGCCTTCACGACTATCGGCACAATGATTGCTGTATTCATATCCCCCATGTAGGCAACTTCGCGAGCTAGATCAAGATACTTGCTTTTCTTATCTCTCTCAGCCTTCACGAGGTTCTCGTCATGGGGGACCGCTATATCAACAATCATTGCGCGACGCTCTAGTCGGTCTATCACTACTATGTCATGCTTATTGGCAACAATAGTCCTGTCAGTGATGATAGTCCGATCCCAATATAACGTGACATTGTCATTTTCGAGAACTGGGTCGGGCACATACTTATAGTAAGGCACTTCCGTTTCCACAAGATTGTCATACATTTATTATTCTGTAGTCTTGGGTAACACAAGCCCGTCAAAGTAATTTCTGTCCTGTAAAGGTAGGCGAGCAAAGTACTGTCCTGGCTAACGCGAAGCTGGTGATAACACGACAGCGGAGGAGTAGACCCCGAGGCTAGAGGACACGCAGGGTTGCTGCAGCCGTCCTCGTTAGTTTCGGAAGGTTGACTAAATTAGTCCAACACCTCCACTCTGAAACTTAAACCCTGGAAGTTATGTCCAGTGGTAAATAAAACTCCTCTGCAACTCTCTGCTGACGGTGACCTCGCAGCGTAAGCGAATGCGTAGGAAGTACAGCGCTTAAGGTGATTATGTATACGGTCACCATCAGATCGGCGTTTACAAGGGAAGTTATAATAAAAATAAATAAGTGTGCAGGTACCTACTAAAGTACACAAAAAACATGAGCTAGCAACTTATGAATCTTGTCAACAATTACCCAATACGGGGATTCTTTAACAAAAAATCAAACAATCTGCCTAGCCTTTTCCCAACTATATTGGGTTCGGCTTCCAGTCTTACTGGATTCAGCTGAGTACCAGTGTATTACATGGAGCGACTGCCTATCTGACCTCTACAACCCAGTAACTGGGTAACACGATACCCCTTGGCAAGACTGGTGTCAGATCTCAAGCTTCTGACTACTCGTAACGACTGTCAAAGATCTTCAAATGATAGCCGTGCTTTCCGAGGCACGGAGGAAACTCGGTATGTTGAAATGGTCACCCATCCACGGACCAACCTCGTCAAGCGTTGCTTAACCTTGATGTTTTAATAAAAAATAAAGGTTTCAATTAATTAAAGTAAGTAAGTTATTAGTCGCACGGTAGAATTTTACTGCTAGATAACCCGGTAGGAGGTCGAGATTAGCAGCGTGCGTTCTGGCAGATGGCTGTGTCCTAATGAACCTCTCCTCTTGGGCCGAACGCAATGTTCACGCGTCGGTCAACACAGGAGGCTGAGCAGGATTGGTCGTGAGCGAGTGAGACCAGACACTAGAACAGTCGTGGGCTCGGTGTGGAATTTTCCGTTGATCAGTGCAAACGCAAAATAATAATTGCTTAGATTTAGGTACCCACTTATGTTTGTTATTATATTTAGATAAAGTATTTACGTTGTTAACTAAAGTGCAACGTTACAAGACTATAATCAATCTTTGTGCCAAATTTCATCCATATCCGTTCCTCCCTAAGCACGAAGTTCGTAGTTTCGGCCTTCGTTACGTGCGTTGCCTACTCCGTATTACATACGGGCGCATGATTTGTTCAGGTCCGAACTATTAATGAATGACAACGCAATTTGACAGTTGTACCTACTCCCTATATGTATCCGTCTGAAAAATGTAATCATGACGTAGTAGGCTTCAATCCGAAGTTCCTGGGTACTTTCGGACGGGCCTGTTAGTTCGTTGACGAAGTAGGGATTGGCTCCCCTGCAACCGAACCCGGCGGACTATTATTTCAATGTAGTTATGTTTTATTTATTATCCTGTTTTTCTTTACAGCAACGCCGCCTGGACCTCTCTTCGTACACTTCCATTCTGACAACCTAGTAACCGATAATGTTCCCGAAATTGGATACAGGTTTGACTATAACGTACTGAATAACTGTTATAATAGGCCGTAGGGTATTTTAACGTTATTTTTAAGTAACAGCTACTGTTAAACGAGTTTTTTTTTTTTACTGTTTCAAGATTGCCAGTAACAATTAAATAATTTTCAATTTGATGTTTCAATGAAAACCGTACTCTCTGTTATTCTGTTTAGGGCATGCATTTTTTTAGGATATTGAGTTGTTTTTTTTTTGTTTCCCGATATATTTTATTTAAAAAAAGTTAAAAAAAAAACAACGTTACACTTCAAATATATTAAACATATTCGTGTTATTTTAAAACAACATGTTTGTTTTTTTTTATTTTAAGAAATTTACTGCTGTATTTAAATTTTAAAATGTTTAAAAATTAAAAATGTCCGAAGATCCTAGTTCCAAAATGACTCGGTAGAGGCCGAGAGGTGTAGTAGTAGCATTGGAATTGTTATTTTTTTAAGATTGTAATAAAAACTACATTAAATAATTTATTGATGGTCCATTAAATAATTTATTGATAATGAGGGCATTTAATTTGCATTTATAGATTTAATAAATTTTTAAACTTAATTATGTTTTTGTAATTTTAGAACCTATAAAAAATTAATTATTCCAATAAGATTGTAGTTTGTGTCAATTAAAGCTATTTATAATTAAAGAAGACAATATAACCTTTTTTTTGGTATCCCTAACTCATTATCTGGCTTTTTATGAGTTATAAAATCTATACTAATATTATATTATATATATCTATAATATATGAGAGAAAGTCGTGTTAGTTACACTATTTATAACTCAAGAACGGCTAAACCGATTTGGCTGAAAATTGGTGGAGAGGTAGCTTAGAACCAGGAGACGGACATAGGATAGGGTAGGTAGGGTAGGGTAGTTAGGATAGGGAAGGTAGGGTAGGTAGGGTAGGGTAGGTAGGGTAGGGTAGGTAGGGCAGGGTAGGTAGTGTAGGGTAGGGTAGATAGGGTACAGTAGGTAGAGTAGGGTAGGTAGGGTATTTTTATGGCAAAACATAGTTTGCCGGGTCAGCTAGTCTATATATATATTCTTATGTGTTGTGTGTTTTCCTTCACAACGGTGAAGGAAAACATCGTGAGGAAACCGGCATGTCCTAGAACCAAAAGTTCGAAGACATGTGACATCCACCAACCCGCACTGGGCCCGCGTGGTGGATTACGGCCCATTCCCTCTCACAGAGAGGAGGCCTGTGTCCCAGCAGTAGGAACATTAATAGGCTGATAATGATATATATATATAAATATTATAAAGCTGAAGAGTTTGTTTGTTTGTTTGAACGCGCTAATCGCAGGAACTACTGGTTGGAATTGTTAAATTCTTTTTGTGTTTGATAGCCCATTTATCGTGAAAGGTTATAGGCTATATAACATCACGCTACAGCCAAAAGGAGCGGAGAATAAATGGAAAATGTAGCAAAAACGGGCTAAATTATTCCTTTTTGAGAGCTTTCGTTGCGTGCGCTGCGTAAACGGTTTAAGTTACGCAACGATCATGTATGTAGGGTAGGTAGGGTAGATGGGTAGGTAGGTAGCCAGTTGACGGGATCGAAGCCACGTGGGACAGCTAGAAGATTAATAAAATAACCCATTCCCTCTTAAATATGTGTTATTTTTTGTGATACGATTAGCGATAAAACAGCCGTACGATTTGACCTCGGTATCACACATAAAATCTTTGCATTTTACAGTTTAGGTGTGCTTAAATACTAATTTTCATACTACGAGCAATATTTTAATAAAATAACAACATATTACAATAGGAAATCACACAAAAACATTACGAAAAAAATATTGCACAACGATGGCGGCCCGGCCACTTAGACGTATTTTTCAATTCGATATTTCACGTTTCAACACACTTTGAATATCTGTAGATATTCGTAAAACCTGAATATTAAAGTTTTTTTTTTATATATTACACATAAACACTGAGTTCTAATTAGAATTTCACATCCATTTTACAAACACGGGACGCCGACACTCGCGAACGTTTCAACCTCGCTAAGAGTAAAAATCATAGAAATAAATTTACTCAAGCTAGTAAAAATTAATTCTTTTTGGTAAAAATGTTCTGTGTATAACGTAGTTTTATTTTCTCTAAGGTTCTGGAGGGTAACCACAAGCTCTTAGAGTAAGGTTATTTTGAGATCGAGTAAGTGACAGATGTATACAAGTCAGATACATCTGTCCCTTACTCGATCTCAAAATAACCTTACTCTAAGAGCTTGTGGTCACCCCCCTGAGGTTTCAACGTGACACTCAACTGCTGACGTTTGAGTTTTTTTTTCGGTAGATCATAGTGTCGGATTTAATATAAAGTCAGGTCCACATTCTCGAAATTTATCGATGCGTCTTCTCACATACGGTTTTTTTAGCCTTTGGTCCGTCACGGCACGTTTTAGGCGTTTTTATCGACGCATACCCCAAGGTCCACTAAGTCGTCACGGGCTTAGGAGAATAAGTCACGTTGGGCCGTAATGAATCCATGCTCCGTTCAGTGGTTAAAAATACGATAAAAAGATAATAAGCGTTGGCGAAAACTATGGTATGGATTGAGTTATAAATAACCAGCCATGTGCGTGTCGGGCCACGCGCATTAATAGGGTTCCTTAGTTGCATAATAATGCGGACTAAGAAGAGGGATCAAGGACTACGTTGAAGGCAAAAAAAATAGCTTTGGCATTTTCTGCGCATGCGGCTTCCCTGGTAACTCCATAAACGGCACAAATATGTGAATGTCTCTGTATTCTCAATCTCATTTTTCCTTCTTTTAATTAGACTTTTACCAATGGTTTTAAATCATGTTTATAGCCCTTTGCTAAGAATAGTTACAGCACTGATAACTATATTTGTGATGTTAAATTTAGTCTTGTTGTACTTAGTATAGATTCTTTTACCGATTGTTTTGTAAATGTGTTAACAGTGTAGGCCTTCCAGATTTCTAGATGCTTGTTAACATTTTATCTCGTTTTACTTTTGTTTATTTATTATATATATATAAATATTTTATTATTCTTAAACGCATAACACAAGAAATAGAAAATGCACAACCAATAGACCAAGCTGGCTTTCGTTCTGGGTTTAGCACACTAGACCATATACAGGCACTAGAACAAGTTATAGAAAAATACAAAGAGCTTAATAAGCCACTCTATCTAGATTTTATCGACTACAGCAAAGCATTTGACAGTTTAAGCCACAACTCTGTATGGAAGTCACTAAACAATTTAAACATAAATTCAAAATATATAAATATTATAAAATACATATACAACAATAGCATAAGTAATGTTATGCTAGAATCTAGAGGTGATAACATTAATATTGAAAGAGGAGTCCTAAATTGTTTATTGCGGTTTTAGATGATGTATTTCGAAACACAGACAACAGACACAGATGACTAGAGGCATAAAAATAAACAACAGGTATCTAAGCTATCTCAGATTCGCGGACGACATAGTTATAATGTCTGAAACAGCAAATGTTTTTTTTTTTTTTATAACCTATAGGCTCGCGCTTGACCACAATCTCACCTGATGGTAAGCGATGATGTGGTCGACGGTGAAACACGCTTGCCTAGAAATAACCTATTAATTAATTATTATTTAATTACAAGATATGCTCCGCTCTCTTGCTCAAGTAAGCTCAAAAATAGTATTAGAGATGAATTCTACAAAAACCAAGATCATGACAAACAGCAAAGTACGGCCCATCGATGCAAAAGAAAAAATTATAGAATATGTCCACAGCTACATCTACCTAGGTAAACAAATTTCATTTTTGAAAACGCACAATGAAGATGAAAAAAAAAAAAAAAAAGAACTAACATAGACTGGAAGAAATTTTGGTCACTCAAAGAAATTCTAAAAGGAGACTTCTCGATAAACCTTAAGAAAACGGTATTAGACACCAGTATACTGCCTTATCTACTGTATGGCTGCCAAACTTGGGTATACACGACAAAAGCAAATAGATGCCAGCTATCTTGTCCTTACTCAAGAACAACTCGATAAACTTGAGCGGCTTCAAAATGTTTGTAAAATGTTCATATTCGGGTTGCGCAAATATGACCATGTTTCCGAATTTCGTGTGAAGCTCAAGTGGTTGCCAATTCGCCTTCGCCGGAATGCTCATATTCTTGCCCTTTTATATATATTATATATAATGTGCTATTTACTCCTTTCCTTTTTACCTTAAGAAACGTTTTCTGTTTCTCCGCGATTCCCACACAAAATTTCTTAGATCATCAGACAACTTACGACTTCAAATTCCAACACTTTGCACGACTTTTTTGGATAAATCTTTAACTGTTCAGGCTAGTCGTCTGTGGAATGCATTGCCAGATCCAATCAAACGTGCTCAATCATTGCCTGTGTTCAAAAGACTCGTAAAAGAACATTACCTGTCATTGTCTTCGTCTTAGCGTGTTGATTTGTGATTATCAATAGAGTCATTCATTATTCTTTTTTTTATTGCCATTATATTTAGTATGTATGTATTTATGTATATATTACATAGCTTATGTATTTATCTGTGTATCTATTATAATGTAGTATTTTCACAATGTTAATGTTGTTGTCTGGACTTGAAGTGGGTTTGTCATACCAGGTTGCCTGGAAGAGATCGCGGAACGCGATAAGGCCGCCCATTGTATTTGTATTAATTTTAAGTTTCTTTTTATAATGTTATTTAAAGGTGTACAATAAAGCAAAACAAAGGATCACAACAACACAAAGAGCAATGGAGAGAAGTATCCTAAACATAAGAAAATACAAAAAGTCAGGCGGAGAGTAATCAGACAGAAAACAAAGATAACAGATGCCCTCACACAAGCTCTAAAATTGAAATGGCAGTGGGCTGGTCACGTATCAAGATACACAGACAGCAGGTGGAAAAAAAAACAAAAAAAAACACATGCATTTATTTCAGGTCTTAAACCCATATCAGACAACATCTTTAAATTATTCAATAATAAATACAAAGTCACTAATTGATAAATACAAAATTTTAGATAATTTGCACCGTTGCAAGCGCCATGATCACGAGAAGTGAAGTCTTTTGAACCACTGGATTCCAGGCTCTCGACAATTGAAACCCGTCGTCCGTATTGAAATTTTTGCACTTGGTTATTTCAATTGCTTCCCGAACCATTCTAGGTATGTTCGGACCTCATGAAACACAGTAAAGTAGTTCCATTGTTTAAATCCGGGGATAGCAAAGAAGCCAATAATTAAAGGCCAGTTTCAATTCTGCCGGTTCTCAGTAAAGTCTTCGAAAAGTTAATGCTCAACCAATTGTTGCGTCATTTTAACAAACATTCCATCTTTCATGAACAACAATACGGTTTCACCAAAGGGCGTTGCACAACTGACGCTGGCGTCACCCTAATAAAGAATATCTTTAACGCCTGGGAAGAAGCACAAGACGCCATTGGTATCTTTTGCGACCTTTCGAAAGCGTTCGATTGCGTTAACTATGAGACACTATTGTTAATACTCGCGCACCATGGGATTAGGCATATGGCCCTTGAATTACTTAGATCATATTTGAAAGCCAGACAACTTAAAGTTCAGGTAAACGGCGTAAACTCGCTAGGGTCTGAAATGACAATGGGCGTTCCTCAAGGCTCTATATTGGGTCCATTCCTCTTTTTAGTTTACATTAACGATTTGTGCCAATTATTACAAAATCAACCGAAGATCGTGTTATTTGCTGATGACACATCTTTGATATTTAAAATAGATCGACGATCACAAAATCTTGATGATGTGAATAAGTCTATTCATCAGGTCCAAACTTGGTTCACGGCAAACAATTTGGTACTAAATGAAAAAAAAAAACAAATGTATTAGATTCACATTGCCGAATGTTAGAAGTAGCGAATGTGACATCATATTAAATGGAGAAAAGCTGGACTATGTCAAACAGTTTTCCTAGGAATCACTCTAGATGACAAATTACAATGGGGGCTTCACATAACATCTCTGGCAGGATGGCTGAGCTTAGCCGCTTATGCTGTTAGAGAGATAAGACAGTTAACGGATGTAGAAACCGCGCGTTTGGTCTATTTTAGTTACTTTCACAGCATTATGTCACACGGTATTTTACTGTGGGGTCGGGCGGCTGACATTGAATCAATATTTATATTGCAAAAGAGAGCTGTCAAAGCCATATATAAGTTAAGTCACCGAGAACCTCTTAGGGAGCTATTTAAAAAGATTAATATTATGACAGTTTCTTGCCAATTCATTTATGAAAATATTATGTAAATAAGGAAAAACTTAAATCTCTTTAGTAAAGTTAGTGATAGACACAATTGTAATACCAGAAATAAAGATAAGTTAGATCAACCATCATATAGATTAGCTAAAGTACACACATCTTTCATGGGGTACTGTGTTAAATTCTATAACAAAATACCTTGTGAGATATTAAAGTTAAATGAAAGAAAATTTAAAACAATAGTTAAAAGCACACTTTGAAAACAAGCATATTACAAATTAGATGATTATATTCAAGATAAGAATGCTTGGAAACCAAAGATCTTATATTTCTTACTACTAGACTGTGCACTATGACGCAAAAAACGGTCCGCTTGAGAGGGCTCCCGTTGGTAGTGTGTCTCTTTCTAATGTGGTGACCATGACCAAACATAACACGGGACAAATTGATTGTAAAAACGATAGTGTAAGTATCCCGATATATTTATGCTACCTAAATACGCTACCTAAACCTACCAAATGTAATGTAAATAAAAAAATATTGTATGTATATTTTTTTAAATCTACATCACTTACCGTATGGTGTCGGGCGTAAAAAAATTCAACATCGCATGTTTTTCCATTGGTGTCGTAAGAAGCGACTAAGAGACAAACCAAAGAATGGGCAGCAGCATTCTCTGTGCATTTGTAACAACCATACTGGGATCGCCAAACCGCCAGCAAAGCACTCTCCACTAAGAGCACAAATAAAACATAGCCCCTAGTGCCCGGCAGCCTGCCTACCTTCGATAGTGTCGGATTAACCCTTAATCAAATTAAGCAATTGCCTAGGGCATCACGTCTGGGGGGGCACCAGAAGAAGCTCTAAAAAAATAATCCGTCCTTAGGGCATCACGTCTCACGTCACCAAAATCCATACCAAAAAAAGTTTCTAGGACTAATTTGAAAATTCGCGCGTTTTATGTTGACATAGAGTCCGACCTAGAGTCATAACCCCGCTCCCGCTTGCCCACTCGCTACCCGCTAGTGCATTCGGCAATACGAATGCACCGGAATTGCGATCCGGTCAGTCACAAACCACCCTTTCTCCGCGGGGAAAATCTGTGTCAATCAAATGTTTTGTGTTTTGAGTAATTGTGCCGGCCGGCTTCTATGCATACGTAATATAATTAATTTGATAATTAATAAGTAAGTCAATAGTTTCAGTAAACCAAAAATCTACGGTGCTGTGTGAGTCACACAGCACAAATTAGTGTGAGTTTGTTTGACAATTACTGTTTCGACAATTAATTCAAGTTTTATTCATAATGTTGTGTTCGATTAGGCACGTAAAGTTTTATTTTGTTTTGTTTTGATAATGTCAAAATATCTAAAGTCATCATCATCATCATATCAGCCGAAAGACGTCCACTGCTAAACATAGGCCTCCCCCAAGCGTCGCCACATTAACCGGTCCCGTGCGTCTCGCAACTAGCGGATCCCCGCAACCTTCACCAGGTCATCGGTCCACCTGGTGGGAGGCCTTCCAACGCAATGTCTTCAGGTTCTTTGTCGCCACTCCAGAACCTTTCTGCCCCATCGGCCATCCGTTCTGCAAGCAATGTGCCCTGCCCACTGCCACTTAAGTTAAGCAATTCTTCGTGCTATGCCGGTAACCCTGGCGGATCTCTACATTTCTGATTCGATCACGCAAGGAAACTCCGAGCATAGCCCTCTCCATTGCCCTTTGAGTGACTGTAAGCTTTCTGATAAGGACCATTGTAAGCGACCACGTCTCAGAGCCATATGTCAACTTCTCGAAAGCTGCCTAGCCGAGTGGGATTCGACGGTTGTCCTCTTTCTCGAAGTTGGCCGCATATCTAAAGTATTTTGTTTAATTTAAGTAATTACTTTTGTATGTCGAAGCTGAAGGTTTCTGCAAGCTCCGAAATAGTTTTTTCTAGGTAGGTAAATTAATTTGAGAGGTCAATGATACGCGCGTCAAATGATACCTACCGAAAGACGACTACCGAAATCTAGCGGTCGGGCGAATGCCCGGAAAAGCCGAGAGGCGCATTTCAATAAATGAATTATGCTTTGGTTTTTATTGTTGTCGCACCTACTCCACTTCTAAGGTACGTTGCATCTCGTCATCTTATTTTACAAAAAACTAATGTTTTTAGGCGGTAAAGGTTTAAATAACGATTCTAGTTGACATACGGATAGGGGGCGCCACAGGCGTGGATTGCTTACGGCATCAAGTAATCTTAATCCGTCACTGACCTTCGACTACGGTTGCGGTCGATGTTACGGTATGGCAAGGGGTGCTAAGAATCCAAGAGAGAGACGAGATCCACTACCTCAACAAATACCGACGACAGGATCTGGCAACGTACAACAAGCGCACACTACGGACTCCGGACCGACGATAAGATCACCGAACTCGAAGAGGAATTGAGCAATTTACGATGAGAGTATTATAGGGTTATCTGAAGTTCGAAGAGAGGTGGAGGCATGGTGGAGGACTTGAAAATCCTCAAATCCCAAGTCTCCATAAGTCTCGTTCTTCAAGACCCATCGTATAGATAGGAATAAAAAGCTCTCTGATCTTACTCTCAAGCTCATAAAGGAGAGGCATGAGATGATCCTGCAGTCTTCAGACGATGCTTTGAAATACTCCAAAAGATCTCAATGATTTCACATACTGTCCAGTTGCGTAGACAGGTGAGAAACAAAACTTCACCAATTTTATTCCACTAGGAATCAATTTGCGAATAATATTAACAGCCGCTGAATTTTACTTGAACAAATCCCGCCTAAAACTACACAAACCTGGTGGTCCTACATTTAGTATTACCAGGCCCAAACATTTAAAAGTACTACTCTTACTCAGTATTAATGAATTATTTTTTAAATACAATGAATTGATTAATTATAGGAACTGTAAAAAGTAGTCGGAGGATACATATTCGCGGGCTGGCTGACCAAAATCTGGTGTATCCTCCGCATGCACAGCATGATTTTTTCCTTGTTTACGACTTTTTAGTTCGCTTTTGAAGCAGTCGGGTTTTTTGATTTTTTGAATTAAGTTTTTTTCTTCTCTTTTTGTTTAAAAAATTGACTCGCTCTGTTCTGTTGCTGTTTAATTAGGTAATGTACCTATGTTTGCAATATTTGTAAGTACGTGAGAACCATGTTCCTATTTATCAAGTAAAGGAATTTACCTGTTAGTGCTTGTAATTCTCTCATACCTATATGTAGTATAGTGGTGCTGGGTACATCGTCCTCACGTATATGAATTTATTAATGTATGTACTTATATAAATATTGTATAAAACTTTTTTTTTAAAGAGTAAGTATGGAGTTTCTTGTGCGTTCTTCTCCATAACAAGCTACATTTCCGAATGCACGGTTGAATCAATTTTTAATAAATGTAAATTTTAACGTTCAAAAGAGCCACATAATGGCCTACTTGAAATAAACACATTTGACTTTGACTTTGACTTTGATGTAATGGCGTTCTGTCGAGATCACCTGTGGGTCATGTAAATCGATCCAGTGGTTTGGCCCTGATTCAAGATGTTCTGCTATGGCCGATTTTTGGGGATCGTTGTTTTTCACTGCTCTAATGTGTTCTTTGATCCGGCAAGCAACAGTTCTTTCGTTTAGATAAATACAAATAAACAAGTAAAATTTCAAAATTTAAAAAACCCCCTGCACATTTATCTTGTGAAAACACCCCGATTCAACCAGTAAAACGCCCATAACTTTTGAACGGCTAAACCGATTTTATTCAAACATAGCTAAGAACACTTTCGACAAAATTAACATTCAAACAAAAAAAAAACGAAATCGGATCATCCGTTTAGGCGCTATGATGCCACAGACAGACACACAGATACACAGCAACACACGTGAAACTTATAACACCCCTCTTTTTCCGGCGGGGGTTAATAAATACAACATCAACACATCAAATAAATTAAAATTCATATTCCATAATTATCATATTGATTACAGTAGTCTCTTACGTACGACACTATATGTAACTTGTCTGTCACAACAGTGTCGCACATAAGGACAGTTCAACCTATTTGCTATCATACTCAGAACGGCATTGGAGCTGTCCCGCACTCTGCTCACAAGAGACGCACAGCGCTTCCGCATGGTCGCATGAAAACAGTCCGTGCGCGCCCATGCGAACATACCCGAAGCACTGCAGTAGCGAGGCAAACCCAAAACCGCTCTGAAAGCATTGTTAAATTGAATGCGGAGGGTGTTATAGCTTTTCTGCGTGTAATTAGCCCACAGGCTGCAGGTGTACATGGACGTGCAATATGCTTGGCAAAGAGTTACTTTCACGCCATCCGAACAACGTGCGAACCTGCGGGCCAGCATATTAGCTCTTTTAGATAACGCCCTCCGCTCCCGTTCTAAGTCAGCATGTTCCCTAAGGTCAGACGTGACTATATGTCCTAGGTATTTAAACTGTTTCACCCTGTCTAAAGGTACACTATTCAGACGTATAAGTGTTGCATAGTCGGGACATACAGCACCACCGGCCTCAAAGACCATGTACTGACTTTTCTTAATATTATAAACAAGTCCATGTTAAACAACGTAATACTCACATGTCGCAATCAACCTTCTTAGGCCACAAATCGACGCGCTCAGCAGAACCATGTCGTCTGCATAGCTTAAATTGTTGAGACACACGTCGGCTACATGACAGCTGACATGCTGACTGCTCAGCGCGATGATCGGCGCGTCCATGTTAAGGTTGAATAACGAGGGCGAGGTCAGTCCACCCTGCCTTACACCGCACTGTATCCGATATGGCTCCGACATTGCCCCCGACCACCTGACGAGGTTGACCTGGTGCGTATACCAATACTTGAAGATGGTAACAAGTTCTGGCGGTAGGTTGATACTCTCAAGTTTTTTCCACTAGAGATCATACGCCACCAAATCAAAGGCCCTGGATAAGTCGAGAAAACACGCGTATACCGGGGTTTTGCGATCATTATAGTATCTGACGGTATGCTTAAGACACAGTATTGCAGTTTCCTTTGATAATCGGGGTCTAAACCCAAACTGATTATCGTGCAGAGATATATATTGACTTAACTGTGTATTAAGCAAACCATATTAGCTAGAGAAATGGGCCTATAGTTACTTTTATCAGCTAAGTCACGAGTATTATCCTTAACTATAGGCACAACAGCAGTTTTCATAAGATCCGGCGGAAGATAAGAGTGGTTCACGCAAAGCGAGTAGAACATTGCTGATACTCTATTTATATGTGGGCCAGCGTGAACCAGGTGTTCAATGGATAGAGAATCATGACCTGGACTCTTGCCTTTAATCATACTTTTAAGGGTTACTGACACATCCTTGGCACTAAACCTCACCCCCGTCCATTATAATCTGGGCTTGATGATCCTGACACCACTTCAAATGTAATTAAAAAAACTACAATACTACAAGGCGGAACGGGCCAATTGGCAAAAGAAGGGTAGGGAGACCGAAAAGACGATATAACCGAATTAATAGGAAAGGACTGGCAAACTATAGGCAAGGACAGAGATGAGTGGAACGGACTGGAGGAGGCCTTCACCCGAGGAGGGGCCCATATCCAATAGCAAAACTACTAACTTTTAGAAAATAAGCAAAACATAAATAACTAACTAAATTCTAACATACAAATAGCAACATTTGAAATGGAAAATAAGGAAATACAGGCTTTTTTATTTCATTTTATTTTATTTTATTTTATTATAAGTAATAGAAAATAAAGACGAAGAAAACATTACACTGGGTGAGACACAACGGGTTGCCATATCGCTAAAAGCGATCTTTTCAAGACAACCTTTGGATAGATTTTAAAAAAACATGGTTTTGTCACATGTCTTCGAACTTTTGGTTCTAGGACACGCCGGTTCCCTTACGATGTTTTCCTTCATAATGTTTAGAGCAGTGGTGATGAAAAAATTTATACAAAGTAAAGCTCATGCCTGAGTTCAAACCCACGACCAACGAGACGTAAGTCGGTGCCGTTACCACTGGGCCACCACCGCTCATCTTTGTAAATAAATAAATAAATCTAGAGGAATTGTAGTCGTTTGCAAGCCGCAATGGGTGACGGGGTCCGCATGAAGACATGCGGGCCAATACCTGCCTGGGGAGCGTGACGAACTGCGCAAGCATTCCAACGGTAGCTGCAGAACACCGTTGGGTTTTAGTCAGAGTCTAACAGACTCTCCTCTCACTCTGGGTTGGAGGACATCCATGAGACACACGTTAAAAATAAAAGGCCATCTTCCTGCCCCTTCCTGTTTCTTGGGATCGGTGAAAAACGGTTACAGTAGTCACAGAGGATCTTTGTGTCTCTGAAGTAAGGCTCCGAAGCAGGAAAGTTCAAGAAACAATTTGTCATAGAGTATACAGCATAGAGTAAGCGAGATAGGACGATGCGACAAACGTAAGTGAGTGAAAGAGGCAGCTATACAATGCATCTTCAACATTGACACAAAATTGCTACTGCGCAGAGTCTTACAGGCAACACAAAGATACACTGTGACTACTGTACATCTTCCATTCATGTTAAGATTCGAACATCAAGAAATGTCACTTTTGTTTTGTTATTAAATTCGCTTCAAACCAATAAGCGCTGTACATTTTTGGCTCTCCTGTGTTAAGATTTTAAGGGATTTCATGACCATTGTCTTGTACATATAAAAATAAATGTTTTCGTACCACTTGCTCAAAAAAGTGACATTCTATGCCACAAAAAGCGAACATAACAATAGTCATTTTTAATCTGTTAAAAACAGGGAAAGTAAATTGTACTGAATTTCATTCATCCTCTAGGGGGAGAATGTGATTTAAATTTGGAATACTTACCGAAATTTATACTGAACTACATCTGTGTTTACACCATTGAGTTTGTATATAAAGCATTATGACATCTTTTTGAAAAAGGAATACGAATAATATTATGCAGTTATGATTACTAAATAAAATTACGAAAACCGACGAGGCCGTATGAGCTTAATGCCTTTGCTTTACCGACAATAAATATTAGTCTAGGAATTTGCCGCGTTTTTGTTTTCTTCAAATACATAAATGTTAAGTTTATTTTACTTTTAATTGTCATTATTTTTAATAAATACTTATCTCATATTATTATTGTGTTAATTTTTTCGCAAATGGTACGAACAGTAGAATATTTTCCTCGGTGATAAAGCTGTCTTAGTCTTGGGTGAACTTAATCCCTCGCTACACTCAGGACTCGTCTTAAATCCCTCGCTTCGCTCGTGATTTAAGTTTATAAACCACGAGTCCTTCGTTACGCTCGCGATTTAAATCGTCACCCGCGACAGAAGACACTGCTTTATCCCCTTGGTTAATAATCTACTATTCTCGTTCTGAGCACGGCGTTTTCTTGTTGCAAACCGTGAACTGCCGTGAAGGCTCTTCAGACTTTTTGGGAATTTGTACAACTCAACTCTGTCAACCGTAACGCTATCATCCTCCCCAATTTCTTTCATATCATTCCTCACAGAATCTTTTCTTTGGCCTTCCTCTCCATCTATTTCATCATTTTATTCAACAATCTATTTACTCGCTTGGGTTTAGATAGCAGACATCCATACTAATTACAAAGCAACTCTGTTTTTTTGTTACTTTTTCATGACCAGCTGAATCGATTTAGATGAAATTTGGTATGGACATAGTTTGAGACCCTGCTGGGAAGGACATAGGATAGTTTTATCCCGGTAGCGATGTCCCTTGGGATGATAATAAAAAACTTTTTTTACACCAAAAAAGCCACGAGCAGAAGCTAGTTACAGATACATTTTGATATTTACTTCGATTTAGGATAATACAAAAAGTTGAGTCGGCCGCGACTTAGAAGTTTGTAGAACGAGGGTTCGAACCCAGGCAGGCGCTTTACTTTGTAGAAATTATTTAGAAAACATCGTTAGGAAACCGGCATGTCTTAGAACCAAAAATTCGAAGACCTGTGACATCCATCCTGTGCATTACGGCCCGTTCCCTCGCGCAGAGAGGAGGCCTGCACGCACAACTAGTTCGAGAGCTTTTATGTGTCCGTCTTCCCTCAAATCTGAAAAATTGCTTAAATCTTCAAACTCTAAAACAGCACCATCTATGATTACTTATCTGAACTTCTATCAAAGTTTGCAAGTTGGCAACTGACTTTTGTTTTGAATAAGCAAAGCATGTTCATTGTTTTGCTATCGCCCCCCATAGATGTCTCTTGGTTTATAGTTTTACTCACGGAACAGAAACTATTCCTCCGTCGTTTCTTTTTTGTTGACGCCAAAGATTACTATTATATACAGGGTAGTTGACGCCTTGACGGCAACACCGGCGACATGTCGTCAAAAAACGGCCTCGCAACTAATTTATTTTAAAATTATTGTTTTATTGTGTTTAGTTTGTTAAAAACCCTTTATTTATATTAGAATTCACGTATAAAGTGACTCACGTAGTGTTTGTGACCAGTTTTATTGTAATAACTCAATAACAATTGATATTTCACGATGTCATGTACCGGCTGTCAACGTTAGAACTGTGGATTTGAATTCTTCGAACCGGGGGAGTATTTTGTTTTTATTAACATATTTATTGCTGTATTATTTACATACTATACACCACTCATACACTGCTCAGGGCTCTGAGCGACGTCCAGTACACACCGGCTACGTTTGTGTCTCATTTTGTTTGACAAATTGTGGAAACAAAATCGAGGAGGAAAACACCTGCCCAGACAAAACATTCACTGCAAACCCTACTTCACACATAATATATCTTTAATTTAGTGTAAATATTATAGGTAAACCCCATAGGTCATAAGCGTTTTAAATAGAATTTGTTACCATTAAAATTAACGTTCTTAGCAATCCATATACAAATATCTAATCTAACAATAAGAACCAAAGTTTAATAAAGTCTTTCCTTAAAGTATAACCTGTAATTAAGTCTGAGAATATTAAATCAAATAGCTTTTCTTTGTTCTTAGTTTTTTCTTTCTTTTTCTCATATACCTCCATATATTTTTATAATCTTTTTGCTTTGAAACTTTTCTATTGTTTTCAAACATTTTACTTTTTTTAAACTTTAAAACCCCTCCTACTTTCTCAAATTTTCAACTAGCACAGTATTCTCTTCACATACTCAGCTATTTCTTGTCACATTGCAGGTGTCGCCTAAGAAAAGCAGTCAATATGATGACCCGGGCAGCTACCGTTCGTGACTTGAGTGACGAACTGAAAGCAGCGTTGAGGGAGCTGGATTTATCCAGAAATGAGTGCAGCAAGCTACTGCGGGAACGAGAAGAAAGTGAAGTTGAAATTGAGTTAATAGTGAACAAAAACACTCAACTCAAGAACCAGCTTGCAGAACTACACTCCCAGCATATACTGGAACAGCATCACCATCTCCGTCAACTAGTGTCAGATTTTCAGCAGTGCCATGACACTCATGACCAGGCACTGAAGCGTATATCTGTATTAGAAGCAGAATTGTGCAAGGCTCATAACACTATTACCTCCATCGACTCGCTGAAAGTCAGCGAAGAGGTTTCTAACACCAGTAACCTGTACAATGAGCTGATGAATACTGCATCGAAACTGGAGTGTGAGCGGCCCACCATTACCATAGACCTAACAGGGGATGATACCATTGCTAAATGTCCAATTCTAAGTAGTCATAATAAAATTAAGAAATATATTAAAATCAATGATAAATGATAATGATAAATGATAAATGATTTTATTTCTGTAAGTTGGTTTGTACAAACGCTTTTACATGTCTAACATATTTTTTTTTTTAAACTAGATGAGGTCGGCGTTTCATATCTGACTACTCTGAGAAGAAAGGCCGAAACAAACTCAGAGGTCACAGTCTCTTTTAAAGTCCTGACAAAATCTTGGTTCGATCATGTGAAGACCATGTAGACTGATGTCTGAAATGGTCTTTTGAGGAAAGAACCAGCCAGATTGAGTGGACCTGTCCAGTCAGTGCACGCATTTGTCAATAACCGAGCAGCTCAACTCAGAATTTAAGGAGCTCAACGATTCGACGAACAATACCAAAGAAAGGACATTCGGGTAGGCCGCATAAACTACTCAAACTGCCAGACCATGATTAAAAACTAAGATAAATTAAAAAACAAAATAATGATCCACATAGTCTTCACATTCACAATAATTAAAATAAAATAATATAATACTTTAAAAAGTAAATATTCTTGTCATTGCAAGAAAACAAATAATTTTTTTTTTGAAAAATAACAAAATTGGTGCAAAATATTTAAACAAAAAAAAAAAAAAAAACTAAATTAATTTAATTGGAGCAGCTCACTCCCAAGCCGTTTTATCCTCAACATAATCTTTAATGCTATAAAACGCTTTTTGGCACAACTTACGTTTAATGAATGATTTAAATTTATGAAGACTTAGATTTTGTACGTGGCTTGGAAGCATATTATAAAAGCGCACACATTGACATCTAAACGAGCCACCTATTTTCTTGAGCCTTGTTGTAGGTATTACAAATTTGTGTTTGTTCCTTGTATTTATATTATGGATATCACTGTATTTTTTAAACAATTTTATATTTTTATGGGCATATAAAAGATTTTCATAAATATACAAAGAAGGCACAGTCATTACATTAATCTCCTTAAATTTCTCTCTGAGAGAGTGTCTCGGGCTTAATTTATAAATTGATCGAACAGCTCTTTTCTGCAAAACAAAGATAGTCTGGATGTCGGCGGCATTTCCCCACAACAGAATACCGTACGACATTACACTATGAAAATAGCTAAAGTATACTAAACGGGCTGTCTCTATGTCCGTTAAATTACGAATTTTTCTAACGGCATATGCTGCGGAGCTTAGCTTCTTTGACAATTTATCTATATGTGGGCCCCACTGAAGCTTAGCATCCAAAGTTAAACCTAAGAACACTGTGCTATTTTCAGGATTCAATTCATCGCCCTTTATCAGCACGTCAGTTTTCACCTGCCTAACGTGAGGTAGTGTAAACTTAATGCATTTCGTTTTTTTTTCATTAAGAAGTAAATTGTTAACATTGAACCAGTGAACTACATTTGAGATCGCGCTATTTACATCGTCAGTAACCAGCTGCTGACGTTTAAGTTTAAACAAAAGTGAAGTATCATCCGCAAACAACACTATATTATGGTTATCCTTTATGAGGTAAGGCAAATCATTAATATAAATAAGAAACAAGAAAGGACCAAGAATCGAGCCCTGCGGGACTCCCATTGCTACTATAGATCCAGGAGATCTTTTTCCATTAACGTCAACGCTCTGAATCCTATTACTCAAGTATGAAGTAAGAAGATCCAGAGCGCTGTTCCGGATCCCGTAGTGGCGGAGTTTCCTGATTAGGGTTTCATGAAGAACACAATCAAATGCCTTGGACAAATCACAAAAGATGCCCAAGGCATCGCACTTATCCTCCCATGCATTATAAATATGTCCCAAAAGCTCAACACCGGCATCAGTAGTTGAACGACCCCTTGTAAAACCGAACTGTTTGCTATGTAATAATTTATGTTTATTAAAAAATCTTTGCAATTGCTCTAAAATTAATTTCTCAAATATTTTACTAAAAGTAGGTAGTACTGAAATAGGTCTATAATTTGTAGGGTCTGATGTACTACCTGATTTAAACAAAGGTATTATTTTACTATTTTTCATTAGGTCAGGAAACTCCCCACAGTCGATACAGTTATTAAAGATAATAGCTAAACTAGGTGCAACAATATCAATAATAGACTTGGCGACTTCAACAGAATGACCCCACAGATCAGCAGTCTTTTTAACATTTAATGTGTGAAAGGTTTTAATTATGTCTCTACAAGTAATATGTTCAAAAATAAATTCCGAATCGCAAACATTAACATTTTCTTTTAGCAAAGACTCAGCAACAGAAGGTGATGAGTTTAAGGATTTAGTAGTAGAAACGGGAATATCTGAAAAGAAATTTTCAAAGGCCAGTGCGACTTGTGAGTCTGATTTTATGATGTTGTCATTAATAGACAGGCTGTAGTCAATATTTCGGTTACCAGATCCTCCCGTTTCACTATTAATAATATTCCAAGTCGTTTTAATAACATTACTACTGTTTTTAATCTTCGAACTCAAATAACGCGACTTGGCCAAAAAACAAACTTTTTTAAATAATTTTGAATAATTTCTAACATATAAATTAAATTCAGCAGTGTTTACATAAGTCCTTTCATCGTACAGCTCATAAAGCCGTGTTCTACTTTTATGAATACCAATGGTAGCCCAATCACTGAATGATGCATTACCATTAACGGAGATTGTCTTGGGAATAAAGGTGGAAATAAATTGTTTACAGTATATACTAAAAAAATCATCATATTGATCCTGGGTTAGTATAATGTATTGCACGGCCGCTTTTTTATAACATTCTAGATTTGGTCGGGTTACCACGCTTATGTATTGTTTTTCGATTATCTCGTTAATTAATTAGTGTACAAGTCTGATATTTCACAAGTATATAATTGAACTATATATCTAATTATTGATATAAATTTCAGTTACCACAACTACAGGTAACTCGGTTAATCGGTCTTCAAATATTTCAGCTGCGCGCCGTGGCCGGAACAAATTGAAGTTTCATCATAACTTTTTAATTACATATAGGATATTAATGAAACTTCAGTACCATTTATAAGCAGTAATTACCTATATAATATCGTTTCAAGTTAGTCGTTGGACCACTTATTGGCAGTGCTAGGACCTATTACAGCATATTTCTATTTTCTAAAATAACTTCAAAACGGTGCATTATTGTGGATTTTTTTATTGTGTAACAAATTATACCTAATTAGCCAGATGTCATGTACAAAAATTATAATCATCCGTTTAGTCAATTTCGAGATGCAGCAATCGTGCAAACGTTACTGCAGCAGGATTTTAAATTTCTTCGCAACCATCGCAGATACAAATATAAAATAAGTGGTACCATTTATTTCAAATTGATATCTAATTATTTAGTTAACATTTATTTCAACATACCCGTTAGAAAACAAAAGATCTGGCTGCGGTAACGTTACTCCAGCCGGAACTGTTTTTATCAAATAATTAAAAAACTATCAGCTTAACAAATTTAAAAATCTGCTTACCAATTACAGAAGCTGTATATCTAATTTAATATATAATTATCTGGCTGGAGTAATGCACTCCGATCATACTGCAACAAATTTGAACCCCTCCAAAAGTAATGTCTTAGTATATTCTGATAGTTTCGGAACAGGTTTTGGATCTTTGTTAAATAACCGTTCTAAACATACAATAGTGAACCATTGTTATCATAAATTGCATTTTAATGAGCTTATTCATAAAATTCAACAGACACAATTGAATGAGCAAACTACTGTAGTTCTTATTTTTGGAAATAGCCTTAGTGTAAGAAAAAGGGACATAGTTAATGGTATTGATACCCTACTTAAGATTAGGCAAATTGATACTATGTGCATTGCCCTATTCTGACAAGTTACTTGTTCAGGAAAATAAATACATATCTAGTTAAAATAACTTGATTCATATTTTATCTTGTCGTCATAGTGACCGTTTATTGTTTTTTGACACCAACAATTTTGTTAGTGATTTTGTTTTGATTCGGGAACATATGTTTCTTCCCAAAAATAGCCGACATTTATTAGCTACATTGTTAGCTTTTAATATACACGCAGTTATTGATAATTTAACTGAAACTAGGCTTAGTGATTTAACAGTATTATCCAGTTTTTATGATAATACTACTGTAGACCCTTTAAACTATTAGAGCCGACAAAAGAGAAGACGAATAGTAATATTTTACTATATCATCAAAATGTAAATCGCTTCTCCGGCAAAATTTTAGACGTGGAATTGTTAGTAGATAAATACCACATGGATATCCTATGTTTTTGTTAAACTTTGTTAAAACCAGATAGGATGTTGTTTAATGTAAATAATTTTTCAGTTGCCAGCGCGTACAACAGATCCACAGTGGGTGGTGGTACCTTGATACATTGTAACTATCATCTCAAATATAAGGAAAGGAAGGATATCACTGCTTACTCTGTAGATCGCTTATGTGAGGTAGCATGTGCAGAGGTCGAGGGGCATACTATCTTGTGTGTTAACAGACCACCAGCATCAAACTTCTCATTGTTTTTAATTTCAATGGAAGAATTATTATGTAAACTTTTCAGAGATGATAAATTAGTCTTTGTTTGTGGTGATTTAAATATAGATCTGTTAGTCAATTCACCTGAAAAATGTAAGCTCATTTCATTGTTCAAATCATTCAACTTAAAATATTTATTTAATGAACCAACAAGAATAACAGCAACTTCAGCTTCGTGCATAGATAATGTATTCACTAATTGTAAAGTAAAAGATTCGTTTGTAATTAGTGGCGTTAGGTCAGACCATACTGGTCAACTAGTATCTTTTCAGTCGGATATAAAATTAAACCTAGTTAAATCAATTCGATTAAGACCTCTTACAAAAAATAAATTAAATTCTTTTAATAATAACGTTTTTAGTAACCTTTGTAACGCCAGTTATGATTCAAAAGACCCCAATATAAATTACGGCACGCTGTTTTCTACAATTTGCCATGAATTCAATAAAACGTGTCCTGTAAAAACAGTTAAAGTCAACAATTCCAAATCAAAATTTAGTGCATGGGCCACTGTGGGCATAAGAAAAAGCCGAGATATCTTATATAATTTATATTACGAAAAATCTTTGACTTCCGATAAAGTTTTTCACACTTATGTTAGAAACTATTCCAAAATATTTAAAAGAGTCTGCGCTCAAGCAAAATGTAAAATAATAATTAACAAAATTGATGTTTCAAATAATAAAATAAAAACTGTGTGGCAATTAATTAATAGAGAAACTGGAAAGACACAACAACGCGATCAGAATGAGTTGTCTTTGAAAATAAATAATCAAACCATTTCTGATAAGCAAGAAGTCGCTGAGACATTAGAAAAGTTCTTTACCAACATTCCGTTAGAGGTTACGAAGTCTCTTCCCTCCTCATCTAAATTAGCTGAAGCTCTTCTTAAAGAAAACTTTACCAAAGACATACCGACCTTTAAATTTAAACCAATATGTATTGATACAATTAAAAACGTGTTCAAAAGTCTGAATATAAAAAATACTGAAGACTTATGGGGGATATCCGTTAGGGTTCTTGAAGATATTATTGACTCAATTGCTCCTGTCCTAACAGGCATATTCAATCAATGTTTGGACAGCGGCACGTTTCCTGACTTAATGAAACACAGCAAAGTAGTACCAATTTTCAAATCAGGTTGTAAGAGTGATCCCTCTAATTATAGACCTATATCCGTGCTTCCAGCATTGAGTAAAATCTATGAAAAAATCACGCTGGATCAGATGTTGTCTCACTTCAATTCAAATGGGATCCTGCATAGTCAGCAGTTTGGTTTCACGAAAGGTAGGTCGACTACGGACGCGGGAGTAAATCTCATCAGTCACATTTTGGAATCTTGGGAGAAGTCCCAGGATGCCATTGGCATTTTCTGTGATCTCTCAAAAGCGTTCGACTGCGTCGACCACAACACACTGATCTGTAAATTACACCACTACGGAATTCGAGGACAAGCTGCTGATCTTGTGCTTTCATATTTATCAAACAGACAGCAAAAAGTGAATGTTAATGGGGTGACGTCCTCCGGGTCTCTAGTCAAGATGGGCGTGCCCCAAGGTTCAATTCTCGGCCCTTTCTTTTTTCTTGTTTACATTAATGATCTCCCTTTTATGATGGCCAAATTATCGGCTATAATTCTATTTGCTGATGAAACTTCGCTAATTTTTAAAATAGATAGGAAAGATACGGATGTCTTACATGTCAACGAAAGTCTTATTATTCTCACAAAATGGTTCGCAGCTAACCATCTTTTACTGAATGCGACAAAAACTAAATGTCTTAAGTTCTCTTTACCAAATGTACCACAACGAGACCTAAATTTGAATCTTGACGGCAAAAGTCTTGAAGTTATAGCTGAAACTGTATTCTTAGGGATTACTATCGATTCAAAACTGCAGTGGGGCGCGCACATTAGAACTCTTTCGGGTAGGTTAAGTTCAGCTGCATATGCAGTAAGGAAAATAAGGCAGTTAACCGATGTAGCCACAGCTAAGTTAGTATATTATGCTTATTTCCACAGTATTATGTCTTATGGCATTCTGCTGTGGGGATCAGCAGCTGATGTTGACTCAATTTTCATCTTACAAAAGAGGGCAATCCGCGCGATCTATAAAATGGGTCCTCGCGAGTCCCTTAGAGAAAAATTTAAAGAAATCGATATACTGACTCTACCTTCACTCTATATTTTGGCATGTATTTTGTATGTCCGCAAAAATCGAGGGCTTTTCAAAACTAGAAGCGACTTACATAATTTAAATACACGCAGTAAGCACGAAATTGTAATACCCAAATTCAGATTAACAAAAACTAGCAAGTCTTTTTATATAAACAGTATACGCTTTTATAACAAGTTGCCAAAGTCAGTTATAGAACTGACCGATGGAAAGTTCAAAAACTACATCAAACGTGTCCTTATTACAAAAGCATATTATAAAATCAAGGACTACGTTAAAGATAAAAAAATTGGCTTTAGCTCCTTCTGCGCATGCGGCTTCCCTGGTAACTCATAAACGGCACAAATATGTGGTTGTCTCTAACTATTCTCAATCTCATTAATTCTTTGTTTTTTTTTCCTTATTTTGATTATTCTTTTTACAATGGTTTTCAATCATCTTCATAGCCAAAGGGCTAAGAATAGTTACAGCACTGATAACAATATTTGTGCCACAGGTTAGATTAAGTCATTTTTTTTTATTTTACTTTTGTATAGATTCCTTTACCGATTGTTTTGTAAATGTGTGAACATTGTAGGCCTTCTAGATGCTTGTTAACATTTGTTAACTTTTTAACTCGTTTTATTTTCTTTTGTTTGAATATTATATATGTAATCTTTTTTTTTTGCTTTTCGTTACGACTTATTGTCAGGCCTACGTTGTCCCCACATATCTAAGTACTAATGCTGTAACAAGGAAATATTGTAAAACCAAACCATTTTTTTAAAAGAGTAACCATGGAGTTTCTTGCCGGTTCTTCTCCATAGGAAACGACCAACCCGAACCGTGCACCTTTTGTCGACGTTTTATAAGTGCCCATGTAGGCCTATATGAAATAAAAAAATTGATTTTGATTTTGATTTTTGTCGACGTCGTAAAACTTTTGAAATAATATCTAATACGAGTTACCCATGTAAGACATCATCTTGGCGTAGAAAAGTGAGGAAGCCCGACCCCAAATAATAGGACCAGGCAAGTAAGAAGAAGACATACGAGTTACTCTGACTTGTTATAAGTATCACAAAATTTCCTAAAAGTAACAAATTATTTTTATTGGTATAGGTTGGAAAAATACAAAAACATACTTTTATTTAAAAATTTATTAAATCTATAAATGCAAATTAAATGCCCTCATTATCAATAAATTATTAAATGCATTATCTCACTTAAAATTACATAAATATAATAGTTAAATGCAGTTTCATATTACAATAATAAAAAAATAACAATTCCACTGCTGCTATGAACACATAAGCGCCTCTACCGAGTAATTTTGGAACTAAGTTGTCCGGCTATTTTGAATTCTTTTCACACGTCATGTTAAAATTTTACGACAGCAGTGAATTTGTTAAAATAAAGACCTCTCAAGTTGTTTTAAAACAACATGAAGATGTTTACTATATTTGAAGTCTACCCTGGATTTAATTTTTAAACCTTTTTATACAAAACATATCGGAAAACCAAAAATTTTGTCAAATACTCTAAAAAAGTGCATGCCCTTTTCAGAATAAAAGTAAACATTAAAGTTTTCATTGAAAGTGGCAATTTTCTCTTTCATTGAAAATAACGTTTAAAAAACCCTACATCCTATTATAACAGTTATTCAGTACGTTATAGATAAACCTGTATCCACTCTCGTGAATGTCATCGGTTACTAAGTTGTCAGAATGGAAGTGTACATAGATAGGTCCAGGCGGCGTCGCTGTAAAAAAAAAACCACTATTAATAAAATATACATTGAAATAATAGTCCACCATTGTCTGGAGCAGGGTCCAAGCTACCGGTGGTTAAGGTTCCACTTCAAAGAGGTCAAACGTCGAATCCGACTCGGTTAAGCAGCCTTTGGGAAGTTGTCCGGTATCGTCTCTTCTAATATACCACAGTCTCGCTTATCATACACGTCTTTATACATCGTTGTCACATACAAGTACGTAATTTTCCAATATGAATGATGTAACCAAATACTTGTAATTAAAACTTATTGATGGAAAAGATTGTCCGTGGAGTTTCTGGCACGTTCTTCTCCATAGAGACCTACTGACGCTTGCGAATGTGTGGCTTCACTTTTTTGTTTGACAATTCAAAGGCACCTTAAATGGTTTATTAGAAATATATTATTGGTTCTTCAGAAAGGCCAGGTGCGCAGTACTCATAACCGGCGTGTGTGCATAACTAGATGTATGAATGTGAGTGAAGCAAAAGAAGTATGTAAGGATCGTACCAGGTGGCGTTATGTAGTTTCTGCCTTTAAAGCGTGAGTTTATGTAAATTATTTGAGTTGAGTGTCTCAAGATGAAAGTCTATTACCATTGTGTGTTTCTAGTGATGACCTACAGAACTGAGACCTCTCTTCTTTCCATTTTTGTCTACCTTGAGCTATCTGGGCCCAATCATTTAGTAGTGGTGCAACCATAGATTTAGAATTTTCATCAAAAAGATACACGAAGCGTGCGAGCGAGAAATCCTAATCAAGTACAAACCACCCAAGAGAAAAAGAGAGAGTGTATGACGTACCGATATGTCATATGTCCGAGCTGAAAATAAGTACGAATGTTCGAAACACCATTATAAATGAAATATAAAAAGTCCCCATCGATCCCCACACTTGCAATTTTTTTAATTCAAGGTCAAAGTTCGCAAATATTGCCGAACTGTATGTTTTATGATAAAAAAAGGTCAGGCAAAAATTTTAGATTATGCAATTATCTATAAATATTGTCTGCACATTTATCTCCTAAACGTCACCGTTTCTGAGATATAATGGTTGAAAAAGTTTTATTCTTCAAAATATGCACACGTTTCCACGCCAACTGGGAGGTAGTGTACTTGGCGCGTTTTTCTTTTTAACGTGATTCCCCGATAGACCTATTCGACAATCTATTGTGATTCTGTTTAATTCAGTACTATTCAAAATTAGGTAATATCTGGTACTATTGGAAATGATGAAAGCCGTGTGTGAATTCTAAAAAGTTAGGTAAAATTATCCGTCTCCGGAAAAACTTTTTTGCAGTCGCATTTAGCATTACATCCTTTTTTACAATTGCAAAAAATTGTGTTAAGCAGTTTTTTCGGTGCAGTTGGAAGTAAAGTCCGAATTGGTTCCAAAGTATTGTCGATTAACTTCCAACCCCAATCTTTTGCGTCCAATTGATTACCAAGCCACGCTAAAAGAAGACGAACAAGAACAAGGGGAAGCAGAATTATCAAATGATTATGAATGAGATGGATAATTTTACCTAACTTTTTAGAATTCATTTATAATGGTGTTCCGA
Source organism: Orthosia gothica (assembly GCA_949775005.1). NCBI lineage: Eukaryota > Metazoa > Arthropoda > Insecta > Lepidoptera > Noctuidae > Orthosia > Orthosia gothica. The sequence continues at coordinate 20,485,138 of OX459035.1, forward strand.
ACATTCGTACCAAATTTCAGCTCTATGCGAATTAATGCACTTGCATATGTCTAATTTGACCGGACTAGTACTTTAAGTTACATGTTTATTATATTAGCCTTTTTAGGGTTCCGTAGCCAAATGGCAAAAAACGGAACCCTTATAGATTCGTCATGTCTGTCTGTCTGTCTGTCCGTCCGTATGTCACAGCCAATTTTTCCGAAACTATAAGAACTATGCTGTTGAAACTTGGTAAGTAGATGTATTCTGTGAACCGCATTAAGATTTTCACTCTAAAATAGAAAAAAAACAAGAAATTTTGGGGGTCCCCATACTTGAAACCGAAACTATTTTTTTTTTTTTCATCAAACCCATACGTGTGGGGTATCTATGGATAGGTCTTCAAAAATGATATTGAGGTTTCTATTATAATTTTTTTCTAAACTTAATAGTTTGCGCGAGAGACACTTCCAAAGTGGTAAAATGTTGGTCCCCCCCCCCCCCCGTAACTTCTAAAATAAGAGAATGATAAAACTAAAAAAAATATGTGATGTACATTACCATGTAAACTATCACCGAAAATTGGTTTGAACGATATCTAGTAAGTAGTTTTTTTTAATACGTCATAATTCGTAAACCGCAATTTACCAAGTACGGGACCCTTCGTGCGCGAGTCCGACTCGCACTTGGCCGGTTTTTTGAAAATGATTCGGAGAGTTTTGATGTTTTGTTACTTTGAGTAGATTTAGGAATGTCGTTATATTGTTTGCATTTATTAGTTTTACAGTATCTAGAATACATCAGTGCTCTGCTCATCAGAAATGCTTTCTGTTGTGTAAATAATATTAAGTAATATTTATGTACCTACAGATTCCCAAATAATTCTGTATTAAGAGAAAAATGGATTCGAATTTTAAACAGAGATGGATGGTCTCCAAATAAAAACTCTACAATATGTAGTAAACATTTCGAATTGAAATACTGCATACAAGGAAAACAGACGACTCCTAATGAAAGAATCTATACCTACTTTATTTGTGCCTGTAAGATTGTCATTTCCTATCGTATAGTTAGTTAGTGGCGAACCTAGTGTTTAGTTTTCAAACCATCTAGATACTTCCAATATAGCTGAATAACAGTCAAAAAGATCAAACCTATCTAGATACTGGTCACGTCTAAATTTGTTTACATACAAACTAAATGATGTTTGTTCACAGGTTCAATTAAAAAGCAGAAGACCCTGCTCTTATGTGAACCGAGATATATCACTGGAGCCATTACCTGGCTCTTCTAGTCAAGTACTGTCTCCAAGAAAAAAAAAACTTGTCAATAAATGTTCAATGCTACAGATGAAAATATCGGCCAAAAATAAAAAAGCCAAAACAAAAAGAATGACAAACCGATTGCTAAACTTACAAGCAGTCGTCAAAGAACTTCATAACAGGCCAGAACTCAAAGATCATAGAAATGATGTACAAATCGCTTGTAAGAATGATTTGTTGCAAAAATTAATTGATCGAGTTAATGGTAAAGCTACGGGTTAAATTAGTCACACGACAGAGTATGGTGAAGAACTCAGAAAATTCGCTCTCACTGTTCATTTCTACAGCCCAAGGTGCTATACCTACATAAGGGACAAATTCGATCTCTGTTTACCACATGTGAACACATTACGCAAATGGTATTCACGGTTAGATTGCGAACCCGGTTTTACTTCGGAGTGTTTTAATACAATTGCAGTACTTTCAAAGAGTGGACCTGTTTATGTAAGCTTAATGCTAGATGAGATAAAAATAAGGGAAGAACCAGAAATAGTTGGCAAAAAACATTATGGCTACGTTAATGTAGCAAATGACTTACATGGTGATGAAGTTGAAATCGCCAAAGAAATCATAGTATTCATGGTAGTGGCAATCAACGGATTTTGGAAATTGCCGGTTGGTTTTTTTCCAGCTAAAAGCTTTACAGCGTCTGAAAAATCTAGGTTATTAAAAATATGCCTCGATCTTTTGAAAGACATGAATTGTGACGTGCTGTCTATTACTTTTGACGGAATTGCGTCTAATTTAAATATGGCACAAACATTAGGCGCCTCCTTAACCTCGGAGCCATATAAAACATACTTTGTCCATAACGGCAAAAGATATTATATTTAGTTTGACCCGTGTCATCTATTAAAACTTATTAGGAATTGTTTTTCCGATTACAAAGTGTTGTATGATAATCGCGGTCGTAAAATCAAATTCAATTACATTGAACAATTACAAACCATACAGCAAAGTGAAGGTCTACATCTGGCAAATAAGTTATCTGCACGACACATTGACTTTAAAACCCAAAAGATGAAAGTTCGGTTGGCCGCACAAATTACTCAGTCGGTCGGTAGGAGTGGCTATAGATGTTTGTAATAAAGACCTTAAAATACCTGAATTTGAGAATTCAGAAGCTACAGTATAGTTTCTTTTAAATGTAAATGATATTTTCGACATCTTTAACTCCTGGAATTTAAATAACTTTGGTTTTAAAAAGCCCTTGTGTTCGAGCAACAAAGAAAGTATATTTGAGAGAATTGATGAAATCCTTGAATATTTTAAATCATTGAAATGTGAAAATGGAAAACTTGTTATAAATACTCAAAGGCGCTTGGGGTTTTTGGGATTTATTGACAATATAATTTCATTAAAATGGTTGTATGTCAGTTACTTAGAAAAAAAATACTTAAAATTTTTACCTACATAAAAATTGTCACAGGATCACCTGGAGACGTTATTCGGCGCTATTAGATCAAAGGGGGGATCAACAATAACCCAACCGTAAAAAACTTTATAGCTGCATATAAAAGATTACTTTGCCATTCAGAAATCAAAATTAGCGATAGCAGTAACTGTTTAGAAATTGAAAAAATTGCAATCTTGTCTACTGGTAATACGTCTACCACTTCAATTGATAAAATCAATAGTTCTTCAAATTATAATAAAAAAATTAACGATTTATTTGAAAACCATTATGACATTCTCCAAAGCGAAGAAGAAACTGATTTTGGCAATGATGTGGTATTTGATCATACTGCTAGTTTGTCGCAACTATCTATGATGATCGTTACGTATGTGTCTGGGTATGTAGTAAAGAAGATTATAAAAAGAGTTAAATGTGAGGACTGTGTACTTAATTTATTATCAAAACTAACAGCTCTCTGTCATAATTCCTTAATTGTTAAGAGGGACTATTCTAAAACAGACGACGGCTACTTGATGTATCCAGCTAATGATGTTGTCGCATTGTGCTGTAGTGCTGAGAAACTTTTTAGAGAAAACATGAAAAGGAAAAGAATGGACGACCGCATTTTTGCCAAAAATGTGTTGGAAGTTCTTCAAAATAATCGGTTTTTATTTGAAAATTTAAAGTATCATGTGTTGGATCAAAACCCATTAAGCGATTACAGGTATTTGCTAATGAAAAGTGTAATTGAAACTTATTTTCTTCTACGATTGAAGCATGAAAGCAAGTTGTTAAAGTTTAATAGACAAACTTTAAGAACTCAATTAAACAAGGCTGTACTATTTATAGGACAATAAATAATATTTTTTTTTTTCACAAAAATTAAAATAATTTTCAAATAAAAACAGATTATTTTGGAGAAATTCATTATGGGTGGGTATGTGGGCTTAGAGTGAAACAATTGGTAAGCTTATTTTTTTTTAGACTTTGCCCTCACTATAAATTTCTTCCTGTATAGTGGGTGCGTTTACAAACATTTCAACTCATATACACAAGACACCCAGATCCGGCACAACTATTTGTAGGCCATACAAATATTTGTTCCGTGTGAGAATCGAACTCGCGACACGAAGCGCAGCAGCCGATCGCTCAACCACTACGGCAACCGTGTCGTCAATTTAAAATACCTGACCCTGCGGTATTTTGTAGTTAGTATTTTAAATACTTTTGGCTTCAAAACACATTTAATTCAATTCAATTCAATTCAATTCAATTCTTTATTGCATATCACATGTGTATAACAAAGATCTTATAACAGTAGTATAGTTCACATGGACCCTGTCGGGCACAGCAATTTATTATAAGAATAGTGGCAAAACCTAGCTTATTTTAAATTTATTAATGTAACTGAAAAATTACAATGAAAGTGTAGATAAAAGTGAAATAAAACAATGAAAAAGTGCTAAGTCAATAAAAAAAAAAAAAAAAAACCAAGATAAAAATGGCAATGTCAACAACAACATGTCAATACATCGGGCACAGTAATTTAAAATATTATTTAACAAATACATAGCATAAGTTCAGGTAATATAAGTTTGAATAATTTAACTTAAGTTTTAACTGTAATTTTAATTACGATGCCACAGATTACATTGTAAAATAGAACACTTAGATGTCAAGGTTTAGATACAAGTCAAATAAAATAAAATGGTGAAAAGTCAATCAAAAATAAAAATAAATGGTAATGTCACAAATAAAACAATACAATATGTCAAAACAGAATTAAATAATTGGCATGTCAAATCAAAATGTGAGCGTCTCTGATAGTCATGTACGAAAGTCATCATTAAAAAAATCATTCAATGTATAATAGCATCTATCAACCAACCATTTTTTGAGGCGTTTAAAAAATATTTTGTCGTTTTTCTCAGTTTTGATGTCGTTCGGTATTTTATTATATATTTTTATAGACATTATGTTAGGACCCGTGCTATGTAATTTTAACTTTGATGATGGAATTATGAGTGTGTTTTCAATTTATTATATTTAGCGGTCTTATTAATAGGTGCGTTCTGCAGAAAATAGCGCTCGATAGTTTTCGTAAGCAAAACTGTGACCGTGTACGTCAAACTGTCAAGTACGTTGTCAATTGTCATTTTCATTTCAAACGGTTATTTTCACGAAACTTCTGTGTATTAATAAAAAAAATATATACGAATGTCACGATGGATGATCGACTTTTCTTTTGCAATTTATATTTTAAATAAAAATAGTTAAAATACTGTATTTTGTATTTCATATTTTAAATACATGCGAGATAGTATTTTTTATTTGTGTATTTTGACCACCCATTTTGAGCACCCCAAGCCGGCTGGTCACCGTGGGGGAAGAAGACCGTCACCCTCCAAAATATTTACCCCAGAAACAAACACAAGTGTTCCAGTCAACAAATTGCCAACAAAACAAAATATTACATATTGCTACCTTGAATGCGCTTACCCTAAAAAGCACAGAAAGCTTGTCAGAGTTGATTATGGCATTGGAAAGAATAAATTGGTCAATAATTGGATTAAGCGAAGTTCGACGCCTAGGCGAGAACATAGAAGATCATGGAGACTTTATTTTTTACTACAAAGGAGATACACCTGGACAATTCGGAACAGGATTTTTGGTCAAAAAAGAACTGAGCACACACATCGATGAATTTATTGGTATATCTGAACGTATTGTTATACTTAACCTGAAACTACCTAGAAGGGAAATGTGGTCGATTGTACAAATTTACTCTCCAACTGAGCAATCCAGTAATGCAGAAATTGACACTTTCTATGCAATGTTAACAGGCGCAATCAAAGAACATACCTACAATAACCTAATAGTGATGGGTGATTTTAATGCAAGAACGGGAAGTAGAGAAGACGGAGAAGCGATGATATTGGGTCCATACTGTTCAGGAAAAAGAACAAGAAATGGCGACAAACTTATACAAATGGCATACGAGAACAACTTAAAAATACTTAATAGTATGTACAAAAGGCGTGACAACAAGAGATGGACATGGATATCCCCAGACGGACGTTATAAAAATGAAATAGACTACATCCTCACCAACAAAAGCAAGCTTTTTCAGGATTGCGGAGTTGTTAACAATCTCAACTTCAACAGCAACCACAGAATGGTTAGAGCCAAATTACTACACAACGATTCTACAAAAAAAAATAGACCATTTAAGGTAAAACCTATAATACCTGAAGCCACTAAAAGATTAGAAAAGGAACTAATAGACTTTATAGAAAATACAAAAGAACTAAATATCCAACACAAATATGACAAGTTTGAAGAGCTAATGAAAACAAAGAAAATAACGGGAACAGCAAAGGAAAAGAAAACAGTAAAATGGCTAACAGAAGAAACGAAAGAAATGTTAAAAACCAGAGATGAACTAATATCTGTGACTGGAAAGACAAGAATAACTAGATCTAAAATAAGGGAAATAAGCAAAAGTATAAAATTAAACATGAGAAAGGACCGGCAAAGATACAGACTTGAAATACTGGAAAGATGTATTCAGAAAACTGGAGGCACCAAAAGAGCAATCAAACAACTAAAAGAAAAAACAGACTGGATACCTAATCTCTATGACAAAAATATGAAACATAAAACAAGACGCCCAGAAATTATGTCAATAGCCACCAACTTTTTCCGGGACTTAGGGTATACTCAAAGAAAATCTATAGTAAACCGAATATATTAGCAGGGGGAGATGAAGTACCAGACATAATAAATGCAGAGGTGGAAAAAGCTATTATATCTCAAAAGAAAGACAAAGCTCCCGGGTCAGACGGTATCAAAAACGAATTCCTCATAGCAAACATAGAACATCATGTACCAACCCTTATAGAAATTTTCAACGAAGTTCTGCACAGTGAGACTATACCCGAGCAATGGTCAACATCAACCATAACACTACTACACAAAAAAGGTGACAAAAACAACATAAACAACTACAGACCTATTAGTCTAATGTCGAATATCTACAAGGTATTCGCTAAGATACTTCTCAATAGACTAACCCGAACATTAGATGACAACCAACCGAGAGAGCAGGCCGGATTCAGGAGTGGATACTCGACATTGGACCACATCCACGTAGTAAAACAATTATTTGAAAAGGGCAGAGAATTCAACTTAACATTCTACTGCTGCTTTGTGGATTACAGCAAAGCCTTTGACTCATTAGAACACGAAGCGATTTGGCAAGCACTCAAAAACCAAGGTGTAGAATGTAAATACATCAGAATTCTTAAAAACATTTATGAAAACAGCAAAGCTAAAATCAAGCTAGAAAAGCAAGGTAAGGAAATAAGAATAGAAAGAGGTGTACGTCAGGGTGACCCAGTATCACCTAAACTGTTCACTGCTGTCCTGGAAGAGGTGTTCCGGCAATTAGATTGGGAGAAATGTGGACTAAATATTAATGGCCAATACCTGTCACATTTGCGATTTGCAGATGATTTGATCATCATCTCTCAATCAAGCGCAGGGTTACAGGCTATGCTGAATGATCTGGATAGAGAAAGTCGTAAAGTGGGATTAATCATGAATACAGAAAAAACCAAGGCCATGACAAACGGGAACCAAGAACCAATCCACGTGAACAACAACAACAAAATTGATTATGTAGATGAATACATCTATCTCGGTCAAACAATCTCGCCAATGGACCTTACCTCTAAGGAAATCAACAGGCGTATAGGTAATGCATGGAAACAATATTGGAGTTTAAAAGAAGTTATGAAAAATCCTGAAATGAGCATGACTGTCAAACGTAAACTTTTCGATACTTGCGTACTGCCTGTCCTTACATATGGCTGCCAAACCTGGGCGCTGAATAAAACTCATATCCATAAACTAGAAACATGCCAAAACGCAATGGAAAGAAGCATGATGGGGAAGAGACTTTCTGATAGAGTAAGAACCACCAATATAAAGAATTGCACAAGAACAAAAGATGTCACAGTAACTATCAGAAAGCTGAAATGGAGATGGACAGGACACACAATCAGAGGAAAAGAGAAATGGTCTAAATCAATAACGAACTGGTTCACAAGGCATATTAAGCGGAAACGAGGAAGGCCACCAAGAAGATGGGTGGATGAAATAAAGGTCGTAGCTGGAGGTGGATGGACAACAGTTGCTAAAGATAGAGGAAAATGGAAACAGTTGGAGGAGGCCTTTGCCTATAAAGGCACACAGACAGGTGTCAAATAGATCAATGTTTTTGATAAATAACTTTGTAAACTTTTTGTATAAGATGTCTGAATAAAGGCTATTATTATTATTATTATTATTTTGACCAGCTCTGATTACAGTTCAATACACCCAACAACCCTCTAATCGTGTTTCTTATTGTGTTCACCATGTATCGATATCTATACTGAACATGGACTTTTTAAAATCCCTTTTTTTACTAACACATGGACAATTCCACCACACATAGATTTTATTTTGTTGGTTTCGCTTTTCATCTGACTTTGTATATCTTTTACATACTATATCTATGGGTGCAACTCGACTCGCCATCCCTCTCTACTAATATTATAATAGCGAAACTGATGAAAATTTGTTACTTCAACACGCCAGAACGGTTGAACGAATCTGGATAAAATTTGGCACAGAGATAGATTATAGTCTGAATTAGGACATAGGTTACTGTTCATAACGGTATATTGTTCCCAGAAGCTATTCTATAATACTTACAATTAATAGTCAGATTCGCAGCACCGGCGCCGCAAAACTTGGATCCTCTCAATCCGTCAGCGGTCTCAGCTTCAGGTATAAACATATAGTCTTCTGACTGAGGCGATCCTTGAGTAATAGACTTGACTTGACAGTCGGTGTCCACGTTCAGATTGCTTTCATCACTGTGTGCTACGTTAAAATCTGCTACTGTAAGCCTAGGGAATATGAGGATATGGATTAGAAAGAATTACATTATATACAATCATATACAAACACGCACGGACACACAGACATAGACACATTTACACACACACACACACACACAACCATACAAGCACCCACATACTCACACAGCACGACTAAGACTAAGATTTGGTTTAGTTAATTTCGTGTACTTCAATTAATTTTTTATGTTACTTAATTCGAAAATATATGTTATCTTTTTATTATTATCGATAGGTTCGCGTTTGACCACTACCTCGCCTGATGGTAAGCGATGATGTGGCCTAGGTGAAGCACGCTTGTCTAGAAGTAACCTATTCACTCTTGACTTAAAGACCGAGAGGTTGTAGCTATCAGGAAACAAAGACTCCGGAAAGGAATTCCACTCCTTAGCTGTGCGCACAATGAAAATATTAGCAAAACGCTTTGTGCGTATAGGTGGGATGTCCAACCGATGGCGCATGGCCGTACGTCTTGTAGTCCGATGATGGAAAGGGCTAGGCGGAATCAAATTCTGCAGTTCCGTCGCATACTCCCCGAAATGTAACCGATAAAAAACCGACAGGCTGTCGATGTTCGAGGCTCTGGAGCTTTGACGCGACCAGTGCATCGTTGCCAATAAGCCTCTTGGCCCGTCTGTCAATCGACTTAAGTGCATCAACCTGATATTTGGCAGATCCATCCCAGAGGTGAGAGCAGTACTCCATGCACGATCGAACTTGCGCTTTATACAAGTTGAGCAGCTGTTTAGGTGTGAAGTACCGTCTCACCTTTGCAAGACTCCCCAACTTTTTTGCAGCCAACTGAGCTTTCGCCTCAATGAATGGACCTAAATTGAGGGTCTATGTCAACGTAACACCAAGAAGTTCGAGATGTTCCTTTAACGGCACGGTTACACCACGGAAAGATGGAGCCGAGTGAAATTGGCTCTTGTTAGCGGAAAAAAGACACGCCTGGGTCTTAGTAGCATTGAAACTGACCAGATTGGCATCACCCCATTCGGAGACCGCCTTCAAGGATAGATTCAAGCGTTCGACCATGGTCTCCCGGAGAGACAGAATCTGTGGCCTAGTAGTCCGTCCGTCGGACACGTATCTCTCAGCAACAGTGCTGTCGTCTGCGTACCCAAAGGTTCCGGGTTTTAGCAGATCATTAATCGGCAAATGAAAACGCTATTGCCGTGGCTGAATTTTGGTCAAAACATATATAATTGAGGAATCATCGATACGACGAAGAAGATCATTAATGATCAGCAAGAATAATGTTGCCGAGAGCACTGACCCCTGAGGGACTCCGGCGTTGATATCTAACTGACCGGACGAGCAGCCATCGATAACCACTCGGATTGATCGATCCCTGAGGAAGTCCGCAATCCAATTACACAGACCACTGTCAGTCCGAAGGTAGGAAGCTTACCAATGAGGCTTTCGAGCCAGACCCTGTCGAAAGCCTTTGAGATGTCGAGGGAGACGGCTAGCGCTTCCCCGTGTTTCTCGATGACCTCACTCCAGATGTGAATGGCATACGCTAGAAGATCCCCAGTGGACCGATTTCGGCGGAAGCCGTATTGGCGGTCACTGAGAATGTCGTTCGCTTCTAGGTATGCCAGGAGCTTGCCGTTGAACACACGTCCCATACTCTTACAGAGGATGGACGTTACAGAGATGGGTCTATAGTTGGCCGGGTCAGCTCGACTGCCCTTCTTGGGCACATGCACCTTCGGTACTTTTCCAGTCTCTATCGAAAGGCGATACAGGCGAGTCAAGATCGGAGACAATTCAGGCGCACAGGTTTTAAGCACAATTGCTGGTATCCCGTCTGGGCCACTCGCTTTGTTCACATCAAGACTACGCAGCACCCTACGCACGTCCTTTTGATGAATGCGAATATCTGACATACTCGTCACACATCCATCAGGAGAAAGAGGAGGCTGCGCGCCATCAGAATTCAGATGCGAAGATTCTGCAAAAAGGCTTGCAAATAAGTTTGCCTTTTCCTCGGCGGAGTGGGCTAGTGACCCGTCAGGTTGCAGCTGTGGTGGTAGTGAGGGGCGACAGAAGTTTGATTCGACCGACTTAGCCAGGGACCAAAACGCTTTGCTACCCGCTGGGTATGAAGTAGTTTGTGCCCGATTCTGCTAATGTGGTCTAACCGTGCTCTTCGCATCACCTTTTTGCAGGACTTGGCAGGCCTGTTGAAGGCTCTCTTCTTCTGACTCACGTCATTAGCCTTGCGTGTTTGAGCGTCTACCCATGCCTGGTAAGCCATGTGTTTAATCGCGTTGGCGCGGTTACACTCGGCTCCATACCATGGTCTGTCGACGTGAGACATTGCGACGTCAGAGAATGGTATATAGTACTCCATTTCCCGACGTAAATCATCTGACACAGCGTCAGCGCACGACGATGGATCATCCGAAGAGAAGCAAGTAGGCTGCTCAATCTGCTGACTTGTACCGCCATTCCAAAGGTGAAGATATCGACACGGAGTATCTGTCTGGATCTGTTGTCAGCAGAAGGTCCAAGCAATTGGCTGTGTGCGAATCAACATCCGGCACCCTCGTCGCCCCCTGGACCAGCTGGGTGAGATTTAGTGCTAGCGCAAGCTTGCGCGTTTCTCGCCCAGCATGATCAGTGCACTGGTATGGGAAAAGCCACTCCTGGTGGTGGGCATTAAAGTCCCCCAGTAGCACTCATTGGGCAGAAGGGTACCGCTGCTGTGCCACATCAGCCGCCTCACTGAGGTACTCTATGAGCCTGGTTGTCTCCTGATCTCCGCTGTGCGAACGGTAGACACAGGCGTAGATAATCTTATCCAACCCTGTTTCAGCAAGAGCTCACAGCACTGAGAACCTGGAGTCTTCAAGGTTACTGAGACGCCGATAGCAAGTGTCGTCTCGGGCATACATGCATACACCCGCGCGTGGTTTAAAGGCGTGCTCCAGGGTAAACCCTGGGTAGGATAAGTACGACACGTCTGACGGACTTCCTATCTGCGTCTCCGTAAGGAAAAAAAGTGCTGGCTTATCAGTCTCCTGGTGATGGTGGACTGAGTCGAGATTGGAGTGCAGACCTCTAATATTAGTGAGGTGCACTTTGTGGGGGAGGGGGCGAGGAGAAGGAAGTGCGATGAGGTTCCACGCTACTAACCTACAGACAGCCACTGAAAGGACGCCATCGTTGGGGCACTAGTCCGGAGACTGCGGGGACGCCCGAGCCCCCCCGGAGATGTCCATCGGGCCCTCCCATCTGGTCGCCAGCCACCTGCGGTCGGCCAGCAGCGCACCGTGCCTCGGATCCCGGTACCCTCCGTGACTAGTCTCCCGATACGCCCAAAACAGCGCGAGTTAGACTGGTCAGCATGCAGTGGAACAACTATCTCGACCCAACTCCTCTAGTGGCTACACCGAGCATCGTACCGGAACACGACTAGGCCGCTTGGCGGTACGTCTTTGCCCGGTGGGTGGTCACAAGCCATCGGCCGAAGCCTACCACCAGTTAGTGTCACCTGATTAGCACCACCCGGGGATCACGTGTAGGGTAACAACAAAAGGGGTAACTCTCCTACGGACGCGGTTGACTCAGCCCCCCAAAAATGTTGTGATAATGATTTAATATTTATAATAAGTTTAAAAAAAATATTTTAAATTATAAGTTTTTAAACTGTCATGGTCACTAACACTAACATTAACATTTTAAACGGGATAAACGGGGATAACGGGGTAAATATCCCGTTTCAAATGTTAATGTTAGTGATTTTAAATTATTTCATTAATTTTATCTTAATATTTTATTTTTTTAATTACAAAATGGGGAGGCTGACTCCTATAATACAGGTCTGCCTAGTTCGGGAGTCAGAGGCTTCAATAGCTGCTGTAAAAAAATACGTCAATAAAGATTACTTTTGTATTTGTATTAAAAGCTTAAAGAAGTTATGAAGCATACCAAAAATGATAAGTCTCGTGATGAAACATTGGCAAATTCTAGTCGGCGCCATCTTGGAGTTTCATTTCGAGCCCACTATCGTTTTCTTCCACCATCTTCATCGACGTCGGTGCCATCATGGATTTTTGTTTTGATCCCATATATTTGTTAGAGCACAGATATAAGGTATAAGGTTAGGTTAGGTAAGGGCATAGAGCGCGTTCTGGCTTTTCTTCACTAAAACTGCGCCTTGTGTCCATCATCATCATCAGCCTATAGCAGTCCACTGCTGGACATAGGCCTCTCCAATTGCACGCCATTTGCTTCGATTTTCGGCAACTCTTATCCAGCTGCTACCAGCCACCCCGCAAAGATCGTCACTCCACCTAGCCTGAGAGCGTCCCACCCTACGTTTACCAGTTCGCGGTCTCCACTCAAAAACACGTCTACCCCAACGATCATCAGTTCTACGACATATATGGCCGGCCCATTGCCACTTCAGCTTACTTATTCTGTGAGCTATGTCGACAACTTTGGTTCTCTGCCGGATCACCTCGTTTCGGATTCGATCCCTTAGAGAGACTCCGAGCATACCCCTTTCCATAGCTCGCTGAGCAACTTTGAACCGATGAACCAGCCGTATTGTGTCGGCGTCTCGGCGCCGTAAGTCATAACAGGTAGGACGCACTGGTGGAAGACTTTGGTCTTCAGGCTCTGTGGGATACGTGACGAGAAGACTCGACGAAGTTTTCCAAACGCCGCCCAGCCCAGCTGTATTCTTCCATTAACCTCCTTCTCAAAGTTGTTCTTACCAAACTGCAGAGTTTGCCCGAGGTAAACGTATACTCGAACAACTTTGAGAACACCGCCATTGACCACAATCGGTCCCGGAGTGACGTGTGAATTGAACATAACCTGGGTTTTGTCCAAGTTCATCCGGAGACCGATGCGTGCAGAAGAACCAGCTAAGCCATCCAGCATCAGCTGCAAGTCATGCAGTGACTCTGCCATTATGACGATGTCATCCTCAAATCGCAGGTGTAAGATGTACTTGCCGTTTATATTAATGCCGCGTCCTTCCCAGTCCAGCGTCTTAAACATATCCTCCACCGCGTTGCTAAACAATTTCGGGGAAATAACGTCCCCTTGTCTAACCCCTCGACGCAGTGAGGTATGCTTAGTTTGCCGGTCCTGACTTTGGACGGTCATTGTTGCGTTTGCATAAAGACATCTCAGCACTTGGATGTATCGCCAGTCCACTTGGCATCGCTGCATAGACTCAAAACAGACCAGGTTTCGATAGAGTCAAAAGCCTTCTCATAGTCCACAAAAGCAAAACACAGGGCTCGATTATATTCTTCGGACTTCTATATAATTTGCCGCACTGTGTGGATGTGGTCTATGGTGCTGTATCCACCTCGGAACCCGGCCTGCTCCGGTGGTTGGAACTCGTCGAGTCTTCGCGCTAGACGATTTGTGACGATTCTCGAAAACAACTTATATACGTGGCTAAGAAGCGAAATGGGTCTATAATTCTTCAAAAGGGTTTTGTCGCCCTTTTTGAAGAACCGAATGACCACGCTCCTTAGCCACGCTTCTGGAGTTCTCCCAGAGAACAGGACAGAATTAAAGAGCTCCCCAAGCTCTTTCAGTACCGGACGTCCTCCCGCTTCCAGTAGCTCGGTAGTTATCCCGTCCTCACCTTGTGTCCGAATATTATGAAAGCTACAACATGAATTCGCGTTGTTGCCTGTTAAATTTACAACAACACGTTGTGGCCGTTTGAAAGACGCCACAACGCGTTCTTTTTGCGTTTACAGTATTTGATCGTCGGCTAATAATATAAGGCTATTCTTACTTGATACCGCAGACGTCGGAGCTCCTCCTAAAGCAAGTAGCGTATGCCAAATTCGCGATGTAGGGACCAGCGCCTCGGTTGTAGTTGAACGATTCAAAGGCCCCTGAACGATCCGGGTAGTATTGTAGACAACCGGGGGATGCTGCAAAGAACGAACACATATTAATTAAATAAAAGAGAATTTAAAGAAGCCCTCAGTACACCGAAACCTGCAGCTAAAGCGACTTGTGCTTTGCCACTGACTATAAGTTAAGTATTAGAGCAACAAAATTTAACTATAGCATCTACAGTCTAGCGAGCATGGGCTTACCCAAGACATTTGTGACAAGACATGATAAATTATGTCATGTCTTACAATTTGTCTTAAATGCTAGCACGGGTCAAACATGTGACATATTTTAAAGGCGCAACATGCCTTTCTAGTTGCTGCCCGGCGAGCACGGCCTAGTGTGACGCCATTTTGTCCTAAATAATAGCACCGGCGGCGTGAGAAAATTTCCTGACGTTTATTTGGGACTCATCGGGTCTTAACTTCTAATACGGGCGCACCCATTTTGTCACAAATGTCACATTTTGACAGATGATTTAGAAAAATGTATCACTTTCGTTCGGAGGTGGTGATAAAATTTTATAGTTGACAAAAAAAAATATTTGCCTTCTAATTACTGCACCAAATGGCAAATAGTAAATTCATTTGACGCTTATTAATCAATTGAAATATTACAGGATTATTAATTAATTTTATATTATTACTTTTTCATTTTTTTTTTTATTGTGCTTCTTATTTTTATTTTGATTATTATTTTTTTATAATTATTTTCTTTTATACCATATTCTTCTTACTTTCTACATTTTTAAATGTTTCTTAAATAAAATCCCCAAAAAACATTTAAAATAAAAAATAGGGGTCCACCGGTAATTAGTCCAAGCAATTATATTTTTTTTAGTAATTATTAAAATTTTCACAATAATTATATCTTTCTAACAAACATTTAATATGTTATCAAACAAACAGAGAAAAATAAAGTGTGCATAAGTCTACGATCGTGGGTCAAATATTAATTTATGCCCAACAAAATTAAAAAGTTGTTTAGCTGTATGAACGGCATACTTTAAACGTATTATTTTATTTGGTCGTCTATTCAAACTATGTCGCACTATGAAGTCAACAACAAGAAAAGCAAGTCGCGCCTGTAAACTATGTCACATGGTTGGCCCGTGCTAGCTAACAAATTGTAAGACATGACATATTTTATCATAACTTGTCATGACCGCAGTCGAAAACCAAGCAATGTAAAAAAAAAAAAACTTATAATTCATGTGGGATGCTGCTAACATGGGGACAGCAAAGGGGGGGCTAAATTTTGGTTATTTTTTGCCTAGGGCATACCGTTTTCGAGATATCATTTTGGAAATATCATAGAGAAATATAGAGCGTTTTATGCGAAATAAAATAAGATACGGAGGCCCATAATTCGGCAACAGTGCGTCGTAGGGCTATGCTTCTCAACACATAAATGGTTTTTATGGCCAAGGTTAAACCGAAACTGCAATAAAATTGGAAAATTTCTGAAAAAGAAAAAAATAAACGTCAAGAAGTTATGCCACAAGTCAAGAAAATATCTCACGCCGCCGTGCTAGCATATAAGACAAAATGAGTTTATCGCCCAAACTGTGATTAAAAGTGTGACTTAAGCGATGTCACAGTAGGCCATGCTGCCGGGCAGGAAGAAGAAAATGGAATATTGTAAACCAAATTAATGAAATGACCGTCTGTTGGCTCAAGTATTGTGCAATCATTCATATGTCGGGTTTAGTCAATAGTACGGACGTTAAAACAAATCGCAAGCACGCCATCTAGCGGCAAAGCAAGAACAACTACGCATTGGCGCGCTTATTCTAATCGCTTGCGTAGTAGTAGTAGATAGATAGATATATAGTAGATAGTAGGATATGGCAGTTGAGTACTGAACGCCGTAGAGCTAACACGTCGTAGAATCAGTGTCGATCCGTAATATTAGTAAGCAAGATTGTAACTGTGAATATTTGAATAAACCCAGTGTATCGAATAATTTATGTGATTTCATTTGCACGATTGTACCCACCGACCTGCCCACACACGATGTCTTAACCTAAAGCCTAGTTCGCACTAGGCTAGTAATTTAGTAAAGTAGCGAGTAATTTAGTGGCTTCTACTCGCTACTTCACACAGAAATCGTTCGCACTCGGTTAGTAGACAGTACACAAGTGAGTTGTGTTTTGCAAGATGAACAGCCTGCAACGCAATAGAGTTAATAAACTGGTTGAGCTAATCGCAATGGCCATTTTACAAGAAGTGGAAGAGGAAATGTGTGTAATTAAGAGAAAGAAGTTAATTTTAAATTTTATTTCTTCTTTTTTTTTTATCTTCAATAGGCTTGCGCTTGACCACTATCTCACCTGATGGTAAGCGATGATGTAGTCGACGGTGAAGCACGCTTGCCTAGAAAAAACCTATTCACTCTTGACTTAAAGACCCCAAGATTTTAGCTATCGGGAAACACAGGCTCCGGCAGGGAAATCCACTCCTTAGCTGTACGCATAATGAAAGTGTCCCCAAAACGTTTTGTGCGTATGGATGGGATATCCACCATGTACCGATGACGCATCGCCGTACGTCTGGTAGTCCGATGATGGAACGGGCTGGGCGGAATCAGATCATGCAATTCCATCGCACACTCCCCGAAATGCAACCGATAAAAAACCGACAAGCTGGCAACTCGGCGACGATGTTCAAGGCTTTGGAGCTTTGATTTGACCAGTGCCTCATTGCCGATGAGTCGCTTGGCCCGCTTTTCGATCGATTCAAGTGCATCAAGCTGGTATTTGGCAGATCCGTCCCAGAGATGAGAACAGTACTCCATGCATGATCGAACTTGCGCTTGATACAAGTTGAGCAGCTGTTCCGGCATGAAATACCGTCTCACCTTCGCAAGGATCCCCAACATTTTGGTAGCCAGCTGAGCCTTTCCCTCAATGTATGGGCCAAAATTGAGAGTCGATGTCAACGAAACACCAAGAAGCTCGAGATGGTCCGTTATCGGCACGGTCACACCACAGAAAGAAGGAGCCGGGTGGAATTGGCTCCTTTTAGCGGAAAAAAGACACGCCTGGGTTTTAGCAGCATTAAACCTGACCAGATTGGCATCGCCCCATTCGGAGACTGCCTGCAAGGACAGGTTCAAACGCTCCACCATGGCCTCACGGAGAGACCGGATCTGCGACCCGGTAGCCCGTGCGTTGGACAAGTATCTCTCAACAACAGTGCTGTCGTCAGCATACCCAAAGGTGCCGGGTTTTAGCAGATCATTAATGTGCAACAAGAACAATGTTGCTGTGCAACTGCGTTGAAGATTAGGCACGTGAATTCAGCTTTTAACTTTAAACCTTTTCTAAATTCTACTTTAAAGTTTTATGTATACTTAATATTTAAAAATAATTAATACTATATTGACTATTGCGGTTCTTCTTTTTTAAAAAGAATGTGTTTTGCCTTTTTACTTTTTTTATTTTCGGTGTATTTATTTTTAAAATTATACGTTATCGTTGCGTTAAAAAAGTTTTATTTTAATTTTATAACGCTACATTAGCAGCAGGTTGGTAGCGCACCATCAGCCGTCCCATCACACCATGCCACGTCAAGTCCGTCGTGATGCCTGCCCACCAGCCTACCTCGGGCATTCCACGACTTCCTGCCCGACCTGCTCCTGGTTAGCTGCCCACGACGTCTGAAGCCGGCCTTATACTTAATACCCTTTTATTTTTTATAGCTTTAATTTATTTTTTTATCTTTTTATCTTGATTTTAATAACGTGGCTTACGTATAGCTCCACTGAGCTATACGTAACGCTACAGTTTGGCGCCCAACGTGGGGCCTGTAGCGTTACGTATAGCGCCGGAGAGCTATACGTAACCCACGTTAATAAAATTAAGAATAAAAGGTTAAAATTAAGTTAAATTATGAAAATAAAAGGATATAGAGAGCAGAACTATGGTCAGCTTCGCACGACGTGGGCAGCTATCCAGGCAGCAGCTCGGGCAAGAAGTCGTGGAATGCCCGAGGTAGGTAGGTGATCAGGCAGCTACGACGGACATGCAGGCAATCGGGCAGGTAGGCAGGTCAGCAGACACCGCGGGTAGGTGGTCCAGGCAGGCAATCAGGCAGGTAGGCAGTAGAATAACAGCAGAATGGATAGCAGGATGGATAAACAGGCAAACGGGTAAGTATGTAGGTTCCGAGGGGTGTGAAGGCCGGCTATGGCTCAATACGCCAAACAGCGAGCCTTTTGATACGTCGTGACGACTGAGGAGGATTATGTACCAGTAAAGATGCACACATTTATAAGTATCACACTCAATTATTAATATTTATTGCACTTCAAAGGTTTGATACACACACAATTCACAGGCCGCTTATATAGTATAAAGAGTTTGCTGATACCATCGTAAAATTGGTAATCTTAAATATTCCACCGACTTTCAGCGTTCAGACCAGTTCCAAGACTCCTGAGGGACCCCGGCATTAATATCCAATTGGTCCGAAGAGCAGCCATCGATAACCACTCGAATGGACCGATCTCTCAGGAAGTCTGCAATCCAATCACACAGACCACCGGGCAAACCGAATGAAGGAAGCTTACCAATGAGGCTTTCGTGCCAGACCCTATCGAAAGCCTTCGAGATGTCGAGGGAGACGGCAAGCGCTTCCCCGTGTCTCTCGATGGCCTCACTCCATATGTGAATGGCATACGCTAGAAGATCCCCAGTAGACCGATTTCGGCGGCAGCCGTATTGACGGTCACTAAGGATATCATTAGATTCTAGGTATGCCAGGAGCTTTTTGTTAAGTACACGCTCCATACTCTTACAGAGTATGGACGTTACAGAGATGGGTCTGTAGTTGGCCGGGTCAGCTCGACTGCCCTTCTTGGGCACAGGCTGTACGTTGGCTTGCTTCCAAGCATTCGGCACTTTTCCAGTCTCATAAGAAAGGCGGAATAGACGAGTCAAGATCGGAGACAGTTCAGGCGCACAGGTTCTAAGTACTATTGCTGGTATTCCGTCAGGGCCGCTAGCCTTTTCACGTCGAGGTTGCGCAGCACCCTACGAACGTCCTTTTGATGGATGCGAATGTCCGACATACTCGTCTCGCATCCAACAGGAGAAGGAGGGGGCCGCGAATCACCAAAATTCAGACACGAAGATTCCGCAAAAAGAGATGCAAATAAATTTGCCTTCTCCTCAGCGGAGTGGGCAACGACCCGTCGGGTTTCAGCAGTGGTGGTAGTGAGGGACGGCAGAAGTTCGACTCGACCGACTTAGCCAGGGACCAAAACGCTTTACAACCTGCTGGGTAAGAAGCAAGTTTTTATTTTTATTTGATTTTATTTTTTATTGAAAGGAACAGCAAACAGTTACATTATAAGAACTTATAACTAATTTAACAATAGCAATGTTAGTAATAATATAACCCACAACGCTGTCCACAGATAGACATAAAAGTTTAAAAGTAAAAATAAGTGAGTGTATCGCTAGGAGCTTTAGTAGCTGTACAAGCAGGTATAAATATTACACATTAAAAAATAAGTATGACCTTGGAATGTTTGATGATTTTCAGAAAGCTATTGCTGAAAATCATCAAACACATGTGGATTTTATTTATTATGGGTTTTATTTAATAAAGAAGATAGTGCGAGACTTTTAAATTTACACAGTGAACAACTGAAGATGTCGATGTTTTCAAAGGTACTGTTATATGAATCAACCATTCGGCGGACAGGTGCGCGCTGGCCAGAATTAGTTCGGCATGAATTCACTGCAAAGAGAGTACCTGCGCGAACCTGTCGCCTATGAATGGTTCTTGGCACAGCGTAACAAATCATGTTACTTAAATCTATACAATTAAATTTATTTCTGACAATTTTATATAAAAGAGAAATATGCAGCCTTGAGGTCAATAGAACACATGTAACTATGTTTTGAAATGAGTCTCATAGCAGTTCTGTAATCTTCAAGTTTGAAATGTGGTGCAAAGATAAATCTATTCAAGGATTTTAAATTTAAAATAAATCTATTTGTCCCATTACTTTTCTTAACAAGGAAAATATTTGATAAAAATTGACCATCACATGGTTCACACATGATTATGGCACCAATACTAAGAAGATTATTTATTTATTTAGTCATGAGCAGTTCATCTACATCAGACTTAGGATGATTATGTGGATAAGATACAGGTTGGGCTATATTGTTCGAAATTGGAATTTTCAAACCGTTAACCCAAGTTAAAACCACAGAATCATTAGTGATTTGCGACCAATTATGGTAAAAGAACTTTAATTTACCCGCCTGTGTGTTGGTATTGTCCACTTCGGCTAACGACGTGGATTCCGGTTGTATTGTCGTGGAACACGGCGATCCGTCGCACGGTGCACTGGTAGTTGCTTGCGCCCACCAGCCGTCGCGGTCTGTCTCGGTGGCATGCGACGATGCTGCGACTGCGGCGGTGGCGGGCCCCTCCAGTTTAAAGCCCTCGATGTTGGTTCCTTTGGTTGAATGTTTTCGGGTGGCAATTTCGGCTTGGCAGCTGTAGGTTTTAACTCGGTGCCTGTTCTTATAATAGCTTTCATGGATTTTAAATTATCTTAGAGATCGTTACCAAATAGTAAGTGATCACGTTTAAGATCCTTTACATTATCCTTAATTTCTTTGTTAAGGCAGGACAGCAAAAAAAATCTCCTTGTTTTTGTCTCACTGTAATGTGTGTGACATAAAAGTCTGCCGGCATCACTAAGGGATTTTAATGTCTGAATGTTAATCTCCTCGTCGCGAGAGCCAGTTTGTAAGACAGCAGTGATTGTGTTGGCTACACAGGTTATAATGGAAGTTAATACCTTCTGTTTGTCAGCCAATATGTTGTCTCTCTTCAAGGCACCTTCATTAACTGCTGCTCTGATTTCAGGATTAAATGTTGGAGCCTGGGCTAATTTTAAATTGCAGGGTACACCATAATTCTTCAATATATCCTTTTTTATCTCATCCTATAAGCCATTAACTAGAATATCAGTCCACCTGCTAGCAATATCTCTATGGACATTTTCACCAAACTTTTCTTCATGTACAGGCTCTTCTCCAAGTAAACACAAAATATCAGGCTCTAACTCTTGCATTCTTTCTCTTGCATACTCTAGCTGTTGCCCGCGACTTCGTCTGCGAAGCATTAGTAATTCGAAATGCTTATTTTTTATATCGCGGCTTAATATTGTAGGTTTTCCATACAAACTTCTACCCCTCTTTCCACTCCCTTAAGTATGATTTCCGTAAGTATGTTTGGATAAAAACTATCCTATGTCCTGCCCAGGTTCTCAAAATATCTCCGAACCAAATTACATTTAAATCGGTTCAGCGGTTTAAGCGTGAAAAGGTAGACAGACAGACAGAGTTATTTTCACATTTATAATATTAACTCCGCCCGCGACTTCGTTCGTGTGATGGCAACCAAAAATAAGCTGTTATTAAACCAAATAAAAATGTGGTTTTCTAAAGTTCTACGGTTTATAGGTTTGGGACGATTCGTTATTTGACTTAAAGAATAATACATTTTAGGTTACCGCTACAAAGTAAAATCCGCCCCTTAAAACTTAATATATCCTTTTTCTCTTTTTAACTTTTTGTTTATTTTAGTTAGATTGCTCAGTAAGATGTCCCAAAAAAACTAAAATCACTTAACCCTATCAGGGGGAGGTAGTTTTATAAAACGTATTATGTAAACTTTGATTATTTACTTTACCTCCACGGAATGAGATTGTTCATACAAACAAATTGCCCCCTTTTCACACCCTTAAAGGTTGACAGTTCAGTGGTGACTGCGAACCGGAAAACGCAAATTAGGAAGTCCGACCTGGTCAAGGCTGCGGGAGTCCGGTGGATGCGACACGCACAGGACCGATCAGTGTGGCGGCGCTTGGGGAAGGTCTATGTTTAGCAGTGGACGTTTTTTGGCTAAAATGATAATGATGGTGAAAGTTTGTTTTTCCGAAAATTCCTTCTTCGTGCTCCCCTAGATCCCACATTATGCATCAAAAACCAAACCTTGTCCAGTATGATTCATAACAAACTTTAACACCCACTTAATCCTATTTTGGAGGGTAGTTCCGAAAAAATATAATGACAGCCTTTTATTGTTTACTTAGGTTGGTATTTATGTCAACTATCAAGTTTATTAACCTAAGACATAAAATTCTTTAACAAAACTTTATCACCTGTTTAATCGTATTTTGGAGGCAGTTTCGAAAATCTAATAATATCAACCTTTATTGTTTGTTTAAGTTGGTATTTTTGTCAAGTATCAAGTTTATTAACCCAATAAATAAGATTTTTCAAAAAAACTTTAATTTCTCCTAAATCGACTTTTGACTGTATTTTCTAAAAACTTATAATGACAACCTTTATTGTTTACTTAAGTTGATATTTATGTCAAGTTTCTAGTTTATTAACTCAAGAAATAAGATTCTTCAAAAAACCTTAACACACCTAAAAAACCGTATTTTGGGGTTAGTTTAAGAAAACTAAGAATTTCAACCTGTATTGTTTACTTAGGTTGGTATATATGTCAAGTTTAAAGTTAATTAACTCAAGAAGTAAGATTCATCAAAAAATAAATCGTTTGGGGGTAGTTTTGAAAACTAATAATAACAACTTTTATTGCTTAAGTTTCAAGTTTATTAACCCAAGTAATATGATTATTCAAAAAAACTTTAACACCCCGTCAATCTGTTTTTGGGAGTAGTTTCGAAAAACTAATAATAACAACCTTATAATTTATTTAAGTTAGGATTTGTGCAATGTTTCATGTTTAGTAACCCATGAAATAAAATTCTTCGATACTAACTTCAATACCCCCTTAATCCACTTGTGAGGGTAGTTTCAAAAAACTAATAATGTCAACCTTTTATCATTTACTTAGATTACTATTCATGCCAAGTTTCAAGAATATTAGCTGAAGGAATTAGATTTTTCATACAAACTTTGTCCCCCTTTTTCTCCCCTTTAGGGGAAGAATTTCGGCAAATCCTTTCTTATCGGATTCCTACGTCATACAAAAACATACTCTCCAAGTTCAAGGTCTCTACGATCAACGGTTTAGGCTGTGCGTTGATCCGTCAGTCAGTCATTCAGGACAAAGCATTTTATATGTATAGAAGAAGATATTTTTTTTATATGTATAGAAGGAGCAGAAGACTGGTCGGGTTTTTTGAGACGCTTAGTATGAAAACGAATGCTGCGTAAATTACGCGACACAACACAAAAACCTGATACAGCGTAAATTACGCAACACTTAAACGTCACTCACAACTATGTTTACCTGAGACAAACGGTCCAGTTCGGTAGTTCCCCGTATTAGTCCTATTTGATTCTTCAAAGAAACTTTAACACCCCTGAATCGTCTTCTGGGGATAATTCCGAAAAACTAATGATGCCAACCTTTATTATTTTTCCAAAGGAATAAGATTTTTCATACAAATAAATGTCTCCCTTTTAACCCCTTCAAAAGTTGAATTGCCAAAAATCCCTCCTAAGTGCTCCCCTACATCTTAAAAAGAAGCTATCAAACAAACAAAAAAAATTGTCATCAAAGTTGTCATCTTAAAAGTAATCAAAAATCTTTACCACCCCGAAATCGTATTTTAAGGGTAGTTTCGAAAAACTAATTTATGTATTTATTTATTTAGGTAACCAATAGCGATACTTAAAAATATTTTACAAAATATGCCTATTACAATTTGTATGGCCAATTATAGGTTTCCCTGTGTAACTGGGATAAATGTATAAAACATGCGAACGAACTAATGCTACAAATTTAAATTAAAAGATGCAATACAATCCAAATTTCTAAAAGGTTAAGTTAAATCACAATTTTGAAATGGTTAAATAGTAAAATAAAAAGGTTGAATAACAGAAGATAGAAGACCGGTTGACTGTCACTTGTCTCCATCTATAGCCTTCACTATTTGTTTCTTGAATGTAGGTCTATTACAGTTGAATATATCAACTTGTGAGAATTCCGAGTTATAATTTCGAGCAATGCGAGTCAGTACACAGTTCTTGGCATAGTTAGTGGAGTGACGAGGAACGTGTAACATTGGCGTGTGACGAGTGCGCCGTAGGGGAGTATTAAAAGCTATCTGTGCGACCAACTCCGGGCAATCAAGGCGTCCATTGAGTATGTCATAGAGCAGACACATGTCCATCACTTTACGCCTTTCTTCGAGTGTTAGCAGACCATATGTTCGACAGCTATCCTCGTAAGACATTGGAGGTTTACGAAGGCGATAGTTAAGATGGTTAATAAATCTTTTTTGAATCTTTTCTATTTGGTTCTTATAAATTATGTATTGTGGGGACCAGATTGGGCACGCATACTCTAAAACGCTGCGCACATATGCAAAATAAACAGATTTAAGAGCCCCAATGTTTTTAAATACCTTACATGACCTAAGAACAAATCCTAGGTTCTTATAAGCTTTTGTGCTAATGAGGTCTATGTGATCTGAGAACATTAATTTACTATCAAACATAACTCCTAAATCCCTAACCATATGGACTTTATTTATGACAATTCCATCAAAATTATATGAGTAAACAATCGGGTTCCTCTTACGCGTGTAACTTATACATTGACACTTAGCAACGTTTACAGTGATCTTGTTTTTTGTGTAATAATTATTTAAATGATTAAGATCCTCTTGAAGGGCCTCACAATCATCGGGTGTTCTTATTTTATAAAATACTTTTTTGTCATCAGCGTACATTAAGTGATCAGAGTGTTGAAAAGAATCAGTGATGTCAAATAGATATGCGTTGTAAAAAAGAGGTCCTAAATGAGATCCCTGTGGTACGCCGCTAGGGCTTTCAATAAAGTTGGAACGGTAACCTCCTAGTACGACAGCTTGTGAGCGTTTAAATAAATATGACTGCACCCATCGTAAAAGATCCCCGCGTATACCCAGTCTGTACAGCTTACTGAGCAAGATGACGTGATCCACACGATCAAAAGCTTTTTGGAAATCCGTGTAGATCACGTCAACCTGCCCCCCGCTATCTGTATTCTCAAGAACAAAGTTTGAGAAACTGGCTAAGTTAGAGACAGTCGAGCGTTTCCTTAAAAAACCGTGCTGATTGCAAGAGATTCCTCTGAGGATATATGGATAGATAGCGTTGTATACCAGTTTTTCAAATACTTTACCAATTGTATTTAGTATAGAAATACCCCTGTAATTTCCTATCATTGTCCGCGAACCCTTTTTATGAATTGGAACAATGAAAGCTTTTTTCCATTCATTTGGAAAGGTGCCTTCTTTTAATGAAATATTAAAAATAGTACTAATTGGAGGTGCTAAAGATTTTGCACAGTTCTTCCAAAATATTGGGGGCACACCATCGCATCCAGGGCCCTTATCAACGCTTAAGGCACACAACGACCTCTCCACGGTTGACGAAGTAAATTGTAAGTTAGAAATTATGTCAGGACAGTGATCCTTTTCATCCGCTATCAAAGAATTAGTGAGGCTACAGTCAGAGGGTTCACTAAATACGTCGTGGAAGAAGTCATTGAAAGCCTCACAAATTTCCCGACCCCCTGAATAATTGACGTTGTTGTGAGATAACATTTTTGGATAATTCTAGCCTCCACGCATGTTTTTTATGTAGGTCCAAAACTTTTTCGGTTCTTTTTTTAAACTGCTTTCCATTTCCTGCACGTGTTTATTATAACAAATTTCGTGGACTTGCCGCTGTCTATCTCGTAATAATGCGAATTCGTCGTAGTCTAATAAGTTACCATACCGTTTCCATCGCGAGTGTGCCTTGCTTTTTTCTTTAATTATTTTAATTAATGAGTTGCTATACCAGACAGGATATTTATGTGATCCTGACCTTCTATTAAAAGGTACGTATTTATCAACTCCTGTTTGAATTATTTCATAGAATATATCCACAGCAGCATTTATTGATTTATTGTGTAAAACTGAGTGCCAATCAAGTTCAGAAAAATAAGTATTCAACATGCTGAAGTCCGCTTTGCGGTAATTATGTCTAGAAGTGGACAACTCACGGAGCGGAGAAACTGCAAGGTCAGATATTTCGATAGTAATTACTGGATGAGGTAGGTCAGTCTTTACAAGGGGTGATAGACATTCAGTTATTTCAAGTGGCAAGTTGGAGAAAGCCAAATCAAGAGTATGCCCCTTGTGGTTAGGTAGTGTATTGTACTGTGTTACGCCTAAAAACGACAGATCATTTACTAACCGCGAGGCAGCGTTCTGCACTTCGACGGCACCTTGTTTAAGATAAGTCGGCCCGCTTTTATTCCATTTTATACATGGAAGATTGAAATCGCCCACAAGAAGGCAATTCCATGAATTAGTGTTGTGAGTAAATGCATTCGTGACACCTTGCAAAATGTAGTCGATATCCGAGGGTATCCGATGATTATCCGGCGGTACGTAGGCAACGCTGACGCAAAGATCAGCTGTCGCCGACAGCGCGCGAGCCGGTATTACTATGGTCAACAATTCCGTAGCAATAGCATTTTGCTCGTGTTCAACGCACCACGCACCCAGCTCGTGTCGCGAGAGTATCATGACACCAACACCTGAGGATTTGCCAGCGCGCCTAAATCACGGTCTTTACGAAACACATCATATCTATCGTCACACAATTCCCTATCAAAAATGCCGCCGTGTAACCACGTTTCCGTTATAATAATAATCGGCCAGCCTTGATGCGACATCAGAATTGGGATTCGGTCGTGCTAATGAGATCACACGTAAAAACAATGCTAGTGAAAATTGCGGTCACACACGTAAAAACAATGCTAGTTAAAATGGCGGTTACATTCTTGCAAAAAAATTGCGGTGTCAGATGGAAACAATTGTGGTTCGTTTCTGCGACTACCCTCAGTCTTGAATAATGAAAAACCAGTCCGGAGCGGAGCAAACAAGGAGCTAGACAGGTCAAGGAGGAGCGTGTGCACGTGTGGAAAGATCCATACGCTCTGATCTTTATGCCAATCTGGTGAGTCGTTTTCATTTTATTATGACTAAGGAAAAGTGTGTTCATTATTCAAAATTCTGGTTTTGTGTACGGTATGGTGGTCAGTGGTTCGTCGGGGTAGCCCGTGTTAGGTTATAATTTCATGTTAGTTATCGATGGTCAAGTTTTGGTGTTGTTGAAGAGTTATTATTCTACTGGCAATAACCTTTGACTAGCCCTGGCTGACTTTTATTGTTTAGAAGGTAGAACGATATAGTGAGATTTACGACCCTACCTTACACTTCAGTCTTGAAATTATGATAAATCCAAAAAAAAAAAAAAAAAAAAATTATCACAATACAAAACTAATCAATATTAGTTTTGCATTGTGATAGTTTTATGTAGTGAGAAATTTGAGAAGAAGCATAGTATTCTTCGTTTGTGGTCGGAGGGCCAAACTATTTAAAAGGTGGTAAACCCTACCAGGCCTCGTTAATTGCGACTTAAATGCTATGGCATTAATTTGATTCTCTAAAGCTCATATGCCTACCTGGGCACTTGGGACTGGTTTAGGTTACTACACCAGTGCACTGGTTAATTTCCATCAAAACTGTGTATGGTTAAGATAACCGTATGAACATATACTCTCGTAAATTTTTTCATGTTTCAGATACCATATTGTGTCGCAGCCTGAAGCCTCTGCTGGAGGCTAGTGATTCAGATGCTGAGCGCGAAGGTTGACATGTCAACATCTGAGAGGTTAAGGAGAGCGGCAGGCAAGCAGTTCGCAGGTCGTAGCCGAATGTTACGAGTGCGCGCAAGTTTGGAATGGAATACTCGGTGAGTCGCTTCCATTTTATTTCGATAGTGAGGTCGAATGTTCTCTAGTGAAGAGATGCTATTTCGAGTTTAGGAGTATTCATGTTTGATCACTAAATTGGTAGTGGTTATACATAGCACCATCACTAGGTAATTAAGACACACTTATTAAAAAACCAGTAGTTAAAGAGTTTCCTATTGGCGGTAATAGTTTCAACATTTGGTTCAGTACGAACTTTAGGATGAGATATCCCATATGAAGGAGATGAGTTATCAAAAATGACTGAATAACTAGTCCTTTTTAAGTGACAAAGCAAATTAGTGATATCGTTGGGCTATCGTAATTGTATGGAGTTAGTAACGGTACTGGTCATTTGCGTGTATTCAGGACGGATCTGGTTGCGTAACGATGTACAACCACCGTCTTCAGATCTGAATTCACTTGCTTACTTTCAAAGTAATATTATGATAGCAGTAGATCTCGCGATCGTTTTCCGTAGATGAAAACTGAGTTTGTGAGCGAGGGTAAAGGGTTACTGTTGATAATCTTATTTTAATGATATTGATCCGAGTTAATTCGTGAAGCTCTTTAATATTATCAGGGATAGTTGTTTCCCTCTTATTAATAGTCTGTATGTTCCAAAGTATTTAAGTAGAAAACGCGAATCATATTGGAAGGATACCCGATCACCAAGTTCTTTGAGAATTAGACGTCATAGTTGATGACTGTGGTAGTGAAACTAAATCTGATTAACATGTCTACTCATAAGACCAATCCTGGACCGCACCTCATGCGTACCATGTGGCGATGGGTTTTTGAAGTGGGTTTATGAGTTGAGTATGTATTGCCTTTGAATTATGGTAAAAAGTAACATAATTGTTATTACAATTACTTTGTTTAGTTGAACTTGTTGATCGTCGGACCTTTTTCTAATGAATAGTGTTGTGTGGGAAACTTTAGTACGAAACCTGAAGAGGCCCTGTATTAAGTCCGCGATAGGTGATTATGACAGGATGGTGATCGTTATACACCGAAAACTTTAAATAGGTACGCTTAGACCCTACCAGTATGCATAAGGTAGGATGAGGAAGATGCCAGCGGGTCATGTACCAGTCGATGTTACTGTTTAAAGGATTTTAATGTTGATGAGCAAGCTTAAGATGTCGAGTAATTGAGTCTATCAGCTGTATTATGTTTGACCGTACCAGTGGATTCTGGCGGAGGTCGGGGTCTAGAGAGACCGTTGTGTGAGAGCAATATAATTGCTGGTCGGCTATAGAGCCGTGGCGTTAGAGGTTTTACTCGAGGGTTTCTATAAGCTTGGCAGTTTTTGCGTCAGCAGTTTTGAAATTTGTCTGGAATGACTGTGGTACATGGCCCAGGGTAATGATTTAGTTAAAGATCAGAGTCCTAAAATTTCCCTATTATCACGAACCCAATGATCTAGTTTGGTCAGGAGTAGCCGAGCGTTGTGTGTTGGCCTGTGTGGCAACTGTTGGCCTTTATGGCAACTGTTGGCCTGTGTGGCAACTAAAGGCCAGTGTGCCAACTGGAGGCCTTTATGGCAACTGTAGGCCAGTGTGGCAACTGGAGGTCTTTGTAGCAACTGTAGGCCTGTAGGGCACCTGTAAGTCGGTGTAAAAAACATGTTTGTGTAAGGAACCTTACAGAGGATTCCTGTTGAGTTATGAGGTTAAAATAAAGTAAACTCGTATAGTCACGCGAGAGGTGAGGTCAACATGTTAATGTTGATGACGTTCGAATCGTCAAGCCTTCATTACGAAAATTGAAATAATTTTGGTTTTCTAATTTTGATTACTATGCGTAGATTGTGTTAGTAAGATATACAAAAGTGAAGTACCAATTGAGATTGTAGATGATGAATAGACGTAACATAGGACAGACTAAATCTCTGTGTGAACAGGTTCTGAGTTCAGAGAGTTGAGTTGACTCGACATCGTAGGGATGTGCGAGTAGAGCAATTGAGAAGAGAGCTATGAGATAGCTAGGAGAGATATGTGATGGCTAAAGGTCGTGAATAAGATATCTGATGTCTTTTTCTTTTGTTTCATTTAATGTGACATTAGTGACATTACATTAGTGGTACTTGGACTTTGTAATTACGAAGATTGGGTGCTTTTAGGTACCGGATCGATGATTAAGTTGCTATTTTCTTTAAATTGAAAATAGAATTACTTGTTCCTTGCAATGGTGAACAGAGAGATTCAAAAAAAAAAAAAAAAAAAAAAAAAAAAAAAAAAAGAAAAATGCCTTCAATTCCGTAAACAGGGATACCTTGTTGACAGAAGTTCAAAAAGAAATACCCAAAATTTACAGTTTTCTATATCAATGTTATAGGCACCCCTCTAAATTACTCTACAAGGAAAACCTTTTGGAATCAGCTGTTGGTTGTCAACAAGGTGACCCTCTTGGGCCAGTCATTTTCAGTTTGGCGATAAACCCAATCATTCGGCAACTAAATTCTAAATTCAATGTATGGTATTTGGATGATGGAACCCTAGGAGGTGATGTAGATACAGTCTTGAACGACTTAACTTTTTTGAACGATAAATTTAGCTCTATTGGGCTAGAACTTAATCTTTCGAAATGCGAAATTTACCTCCCCCAAACTACTGACCGACAGACTACTTTAGCAAAATTCAACGCCATAGCACCTAATATTAAAATAACTGAGAGAAATTCTCTTCACCTCCTGGGTTCTCCTATTTTTGATGAATCGTTTCCAAATTTCATTGAACAGAAAATACAAAATTTTAACGATGTCTCGGAAAGACTTTTCAAAATTAACATGCATTCGGCCTACACACTTATCCGATATTGTTGCTTTGGACCAAAATTTACTTATAGCCTTCGCTCCTCTCATTTGTGGAAACACCCACAACTTTTAGAAAAAGTAGACCAAATTATAAAGAACACACTTTCATCTATCCTAAATGTGGCCTTGGACGACCGAGCATGGCAACAAGCCACGCTTCCCATTCGCTTGGGTGGCCTCGGCGTCCGCAAAATTTCAAGTATAAGTTTGCCAGCCTTCCTCTCCTCGGTCCACGGTACTGATAAATTAACCAGGAACATCTTACCTTCCTCACTGGTTGATTTTGAGGTACCGTGTTTGACCGATGCGTTGAACGCTTGGAAAATGGCTTGTCCCAATACGGATCTGCCCGACAACCTGTCCTCCCAGAGACGATGGGATGTGCCGCTCTGCAGTATTATACAGAATAACCTTATTAATACATCGTCTAGTACTGCTGAGCGTGCGCGTCTGCTGGCTGTGGGGGAATGGGAGTCGGGTTTGTGGCTTCAAGCACTCCCGTCATCCACCATAGGCACCATGATGGATGACTCTTCGTTTCGGCTAGCGACCTGTCTACGCTTAGGCGCACCTTGTGTTGCTCCGCATCGGTGCCATTGTGGTGAAGCTGTCGGCAGCCTTGGGCACCATGGCCTGTCTTGTTGCAAGAGCGCAGGACGCATAGCACGGCACGCCAGCATCAATGACATTATTCGTCGGGCCCTTATCACCGCCAGCGTACCAGCTGTATTAGAACCTAGCGGCTTGGTACGTGACGATGGGAAGAGACCAGATGGCATGACATTGGTGCCGTGGAAGGTGGGTAGGCCTCTGGTGTGGGACGCAACCTGTGTCGACACCCTTGCGCCATCTCATCTTCCTAGTTCGGCGGGCTGTGCTGGCGCTGCTGCTGCGGCTGCTGAGGCCCTCAAGCGGCGCAAATACTGTAACCTAATTGGTAATTACAGTTTTGAACCGTTTGGGGTCGAAACGCTTGGGTCATGGGACCCGAGTGCACGTCTCCTTTTTAAGGAGATCTCTCGCCGACTGATCGACACTGTGCGTGACCAGAGGGCTGGCTCTTTCTTTGCGCAAAGAATCAGCATTGCCATTCAACGTGGCAATGCTGCCAGTCTTCTGGGCACGTTCCCGGATGACAGCGATGTGGAGGAGTACTTCGACGCCTAAGTGTACTTTTCT
Source organism: Orthosia gothica (assembly GCA_949775005.1). Classification (NCBI taxonomy): domain Eukaryota; kingdom Metazoa; phylum Arthropoda; class Insecta; order Lepidoptera; family Noctuidae; genus Orthosia; species Orthosia gothica. Next base: position 20,517,486 of record OX459035.1, read on the forward strand.
TTTAATAGTGTAAGTAGTTAGGTTTAGTTTTTATTTGGATAGTTTACTTTTGTTTAGTGTTTAAGTATGTACATATTTACACCATTGTTTTTACAAATAAACACCAAAAAACTAAATAAAAACGAGAGATTTAAATGATTATGTTTGATTGTTTCGAAATGTTTCCTCACTCTTGAGTTAGAGTCAGGATTGGACGAGCGAATACTGTTTGGAAATTTTGTGTTTCAGAAAAACATCCCTTGTATGATGGGAGACTGGCGGGTCGGAGTAGACTAAGAGGACGTGTAGTGCAACACGACAAGAGGTGGCATGGAGCAAGGACAAGGAGATGATGCCTGCGGGTGATAGATTTGGTGATCTGTCACCTGAGAGAGGCCCGAGAAGGCGACGTGTTGTGTTCCACGCTCGCCTCTCAAGAGAAATTACGGCCTAGAGAACACCATGTGGTTTTAGTCAGTAGGAGTCTGACAGACCCCTCAACTTCCACCAAGGGCTGAGGACATCCATGAGGATTTCCACATGATTCGATACACTGTTAAAACCTGACAATGAGTAACAGACGAGGACGCCTGTCTTGCAGGATGGCCGTGTTGGGTTTAGTCAATAGTACGGACGTTAAAACAAATCGCAAGCACGCCATCTGGCGGCAAAGCAAGAACAACTACGCATTGGCGCGCTTATTCTAATCGCTTGCGTAGTGGGGATAGTAGGATATGGCAGTTGAGTACTGAACGCCGTAGAGCTAACACGTCGTAGAATCAGTGTCGATCCGTAATATTAGTAAGCAAGATTGTAACTTTGAATATTTGAATAAACCCAGTGTATCGAATAATTTATGATAATGATAAATGATTTTATTTCTGTAAGTTGGTTTGTACAAACGCTTTTACATGTCTAACATATTTTTTTTTTAAAACTAGATGAGGTCGGCGTTTCATATCTGACTACTCTGAGAAGAAAGGCCGAAACAAACTCAGAGGTCACAGTCTCTTTTAAAGTCCTGACAAAATCTTGGTTCGATCATGTGAAGACCATGTAGACTGATGTCTGAAATGGTCTTTTGAGGAAAGAACCAGCCAGATTGAGTGGACCTGTCCAGTAAGTGCACGCATTTGTCAATAATCGAGCAGCTCAACTCAGAATTTAAGGAGCTCAACGATTCGACGAACAATACCAAAGAAAGGACATTCGGGTAGGCCGCATAAACTACTCAAACTGCCAGACCATGATTAAAAACTAAGATAAATTAAAAAACAATTAAGACTAAGTTAACTAAGATAAATTATAAAACAATTAATTGGTAGGATAAACTTTATGAGGTAAGGCAAATCATTAATATAAATAAGAAACAAGAAAGGACCAAGAATCGAGCCCTGCGGGACTCCCATTGCTACTATAGATCCAGGAGATCTTTTTCCATTAACGTCAACGCTCTGAATCCTATTACTCAAGTATGAAGTAAGAAGATCCAGAGCGCTGTTCCGGATCCCGTAGTGGCGGAGTTTCCTGATTAGGGTTTCATGAAGAACACAATCAAATGCCTTGGACAAATCACAAAAGATGCCCAAGGCATCGCACTTATCCTCCCATGCATTATAAATATGTCCCAAAAGCTCAACACCGGCATCAGTAGTTGAACGACCCCTTGTGTGATTTCATTTGCACGATTGTTCCCAACGACCTGCCCACACACGATGTCTTAACCTAAGGGAATACATCCTGACTTCCCGATGGTTTACATCTATCGGCCAGCCTTGATGCGACACATAGATTATAATTTCAGCCGGAAGGCATCTACTGCTGAACTTAGGCCTCCCCCAAGCATCGCTACATCGACCAGACCTGTGCTTCTAACTTCTAGTTGATTCTCGCGACTCCCACAAGGCACCAATTAAGTTGGTAGTTAAAAATAAAGCTGAACATCCTGCCCCATACCCATACGCAGAAATCGTTTTGGGAACACTTTCATTTTCGTATAGCTACGGATTGAAATTACCTGTCGTAGTCTGTGTTTCCTGATAGCTACAATCTGGGGGTCTTTTTGTCAAGAGTGAATAGGTTACTTTTAGGAAAGCGTGCTCCGTCATCGACCATATCATCGCTTACCATCAGGCGAGTGAAAAAAGATAACTTACCAATAAGGTACTCATCCCTGACGGCTGATGAAGGTAATGGCGTTGAAGGCAGAGCTTTGGTGAAGGAATCTAACATTCCATCACGGTATTTTCTGGGGACAAAAACGCGAAGTTTAACTAGATATTGTTAATAAACGATGGGTTACCAAATGTTTCAATGTTAAAGGCAAATCACTGACTCCTGTCATACAGGTCCGCCTAGTTCGGGAGTCAGAGGATCTCAATAACTGCTGTAAAAAAATATGTCAGTAACGATCATTTGTATTTATTTGTATTATCTATTTCAATCAGGCCATTAAACGGCACTTTTGAATATCAAAATTAAATGATAGAGAATGCCTCAGGCACTCCGCCTATGTGCCTGTATGTGGCAAAAAGTTTTAATAAATAAATAATGAATTAATGGAGAAGAACGGAAACACTTACTCTAAAAAAGTGAAACCACACTTACTCTAAAAACCCGGTCAAGTGCGAGTCGAACTCAATCACGAAGGGTTCCGTACAATTATCGAAAAAAACGGCAAAAACATCACGTTTGTTGTATGTGAGCCCCACGTAAATATGTATTATATTCTGTTTTTAGTATTTATTGTTATAGCGGCAACAGAAACACATCATCTGTGAAAATTTCAATTGCCTAGCTATCACGGTTTATGAGATACAGCCTGGTGTGACAGACAGACAGACGGACCGCGGAGTCTTAGTAATAGGGTCCCGTTTTTACCCTTTGAAAGTGAAAAGTGAATAAAAAGTGATTTACAATATTTGGTATACATTAATTATACGTGGGGACGATGCACCAAGATACAAAGTATTACAAGCAATAACAGGTAAGTTTATTCATTTGATAGATTTTCTTTTTAGCGTGTCTGAAGCAAATATTATGTTTGACCCAGAATTGAGTCACGGTAACACCATTCCGTGACGCCATAACATACTATAGATTGAAACATGGTACTCACATATTTACAAATATAGCAAATGGAAAAAAAATATGCTAAGAAGGACTTCACTATTAGAGGTGCACCAAATATCATAAAAAGGCTTACCCGAGAGTATTGAAGCACTCCAGCTGGGTGACCTTGATCTTCCAGGTAGCTTGGGGTAGCTTTGGCTGCGAGCTACGGTCAGCTATCTTCAAGTTGATGCGGATGGCACGGCTGTTGGTTGAAGCGTTCACGTGGACGTATACTGTGAAAATATGATAAGAAACATGTAGAAAAAAATCCTAGGAACACCGAATTTGCTTAGAGATTTACTGAGGAATCCTGATTGGCCTTTGGAGGGAGGTAGGCTGACTGAAAATACGACCGCTATAACTCACACACAATGAAAATGTTTGATGACAGAGATTTTGAGAGAGATTTTCAGAGATGGACCTAAGGGAAGCTGCCATATTCCCTCGACTCAGTGTTGGAATGGTTTCTTGAAGGACAAACTCTAGTTAAAATTACCTAGACAAGCCTTCTGTTAAAATTATGATTGTATTCGGTTTTTCTATATAACAAAACAAATTATTCTCTTATTTTTTTCTACACAATGTGTCTTCGTCTGTCATCCAACTTTCCTGTCGCAGGTCTGCTGGCAGAAATTTCTATTGAAATAAGCAGTACTTGTATTTTAATTTTATGTTAGTATATTTATGATACTCACAATGCTGTCCATTGTTGTCTCCACAGAGAGCTGGCAAGAAGTTGGAGTTGGCTTGCAGATTTGTAACTTGGAAGATGTCATTTCTGCAGGTGTATCCTGGACGCTGGGTCACGTTCTCTACGGGATCCACCTGGAAAAGGGTTGTTTGAGTTAACGTCCAATAGAAATCGACACTAGAAAGGATAAAATCGCAAAGCATGATATACCTAGTTCTAATTTTTTGGAATGTTGTATGGACATGGACCAAGGGGCAAGGGGAGTTCGAATCGAAATTTTGGGACTCTTTGCATCAAAAGTCATTCATCATCATCATCATCATCATTTCAGCAGAAAGACGTCCACTGCTGGACATAGGCCTCCCCCAGGCGTCGCCACATTGACCGATCCCGTGCGTCTCGCATCCAGCGCCTTCCCGCAACCTTAACCAGGTCATCGGTCCACCTAGTGGGAGGCCTTCCAACGTATCGTCTTCCAGTTCGCGGTCGCCATTCCAGAACTTTTCGGCCCCATCGGCCATCCGTTCTGCGAGCAATGTGCCCTGCCCACTGCCACTTAAGTTTGGCAATTCTTCGGGCTATGTCGGTAACTTTGGTTCTCCTGCGGATATCATAATTTCTGACGTGATCACGCAAGGAAATGCCGAGCATAGCCCTCTCCATTACCCTTTGGGTGACTTTAAGCTTTCTGATAAGGCCCATTGTGAGCGACCACGTCTCGGTCCCATAGGTGATCACTGGCAACACACACTGGTCATAGACTTTTGTCTTGAGACACTGCGGTAAATTGGACGAGAACATACCACGCAACTTCCCGAACGCCGCCCAGCCGAGTCGGATTCGACGGTTGACCTTTTTTTTTTTTGAAGTTGGACCTACCCAACTGGACCGTTTGTCCCAAGTAAACATAATCGTCTACAACTTCGAGTGTAGAGTCTCCGATCTTGATAGGAGTGGGTGTTACATGGGCGTTCACCATGACTTTGGTTTTGTCCATGTTCATTTTAAGACCCACTCTTTCGGAAGCTCTACTAAGGTCATCGAGCATTTTACTGAGGCTCTCCATGGTCTCAGCCATGACCACTATGTCGTCGGCAAATCGAAGGTGAGTGATGTACTCGCCATTAACGTTGATGCCAAGCCCCTTCCAGTCCAGAACCTTGAAGACGTCCTCCAGCGCAGCAGTGAACAGTTTCGGAGAAATAAAGGATTGGTTTCGAGGTCTGATCCTGAAGACGGACTGACATGGTGGCGTTTTTGTACAGACACTTCAACACCTCAATGTACCGGTAGTCGATCTGGCACCGTTGGAGAGACTGCAGTACAGCCCAAGTCTCGATCGAATCGAAGGCTTTCTCGTAGTCCAAAAACGCTAAACAGAGAGGCAGGTTATACTCTTCGGTCTTCTGTATAACCTGCCACAGCGTATGTATGTGGTCTACGGTGCTAAAGCCTTTTCGGAATCCGTCTTGTTCGGGAGGCTGGAAATCGTCAAACCTGCGCGCGAGACGATTCGTGATGACTCTTGAAAACAACTTGTAAACATGGCTAAGAAGCGAGATGGGCCTATAGTTCTTCAGCCGGGCATTGTCGCCCTTCTTGAAGAAGAGTACCACCACACCCCTGCACCATGCCTGTGGCGTTTTGCCCTCGAGTATGACGGAATCAAAAAGCTTCTGAAGGGCCTTGAGGACCGGTTTTCCACCCGCTTTTAGGAGTTCAGCCGTGATTCTGTCATCACCCGGCGCCTTGTTGTTTTTAAGCTGTTTCAGAGCCATCCCAATCTCGTACAGGCTGACGTCCGGGATACCTTCGGTATAGTGCCGGGTCAATCTAGCTCTTGGGTCGTTTGCTAGATTCGCAACGGGTTTACTGGTTGACGTGTACAACTGCCCATAGAAACTCTCAATCTCCCTCCATCAGGTGAGATTGTGGTCAAGCGCGAGCCTATAGGTTATAAAAAAAAAAAAAAAAGAAGCTCCAGTTTGGCGGATACAATCCTGCCATCATCGGTCTTCAGTTTCGTGAGCTAGCTCTGCCCAATAGCCAGATCCCTTGAAAAAACCTTGGAGCCTTTATTTCGCTCAATCGCGTCTTCAATACGCTCGGTATTAAAGCGGCGGAGGTCTCTTTTCAAGGATTTAGAGATCTGTCTATTGATCTGCCGGTATTTGCACGCCTCATCTGAAGACTGCAGGATCATCTCACGCCTCTCCTTCATAAGCTTGAGGGTATGATCAGAGAGCTTTTTGTTTCTATCTGTACGACGGGTCTTGAAAAACTTAGACCCGACCGTATGGACAGCTTCCACGAACCCGTCGCTGTATTCGTCAACGGAGCTCCCCAGGCACTCGAAACGATTCTGGACTTCGAGCTGAAAGCTCTCGGGGTTTTGGACCTGGACCTGTGCTGGACGGAGCGTGGACTTCATCAGTCGAGACCTTTCAAGCTTAATATTAATGTTCAATGTGCCTCTTACCATGCGGTGATCGCTCCCGGTTTTTACCGAATTGATCACAGAGACATCATTGAACATTTGCTTCTTGGTTGACATGATGAAGTCGATCTCATTTTTTGTTGCATCATCGGGGCTCTGCCAGGTCCACTTCCTGTGTTCACGCTTTTTGAAGAAGGAGTTCATCATATAGAGGCCCTCCTTCTCCATAAAACTGGCCAGTAGGTGACCCCGGTGGTTCCGTCGTCCAACTCCAAATTGCCCCACTTGCAGCTCATCCTCGTCTCGTTTGCCCAGTTTCGCGTTGAAGTCCCCCATGACGACGGTGAAGTGAGTTTTGAAACCATGCATGGCTCTGGAGATATCCTCATACATGGTCTCTACCTCGTCGTCGGGGTGTGCCAAGGTTGGGGCGTAGACCTGTATGACCTTCAGCGAATATCTAGAGGATATTCTGAGTATAAGGTACGCCACCCTGGTCGACACACTCTCGATCTTCACCACGTTGTTCACGAGGGACTTGTGGACGATATACCCGACACCACCCTGGGACTGCCGGTCACCCTTTTGGAAATAGAGCAGGTTACCGGATTTGAGGATTATCGAGTCCTCCCCCTCTCTTCGGACTTCAGATAACCCTATAATACTCCATCGCAACCTGCTCAATTCCTCTTCGAGCTCGGCAACCTGCTCAAAAGTCATTAACTATACGTTTTTCGAAAAACAAAATTCCATCCTTTTTAGGGTTCCGTACCCGAAGGGTCCAAACATAGCTCTATAGCTGTCACTCACGTGTCTTTCTGTCCGTCGTCTGTCACACAGGTTTTACAGCAAAACGGTTGGAGCTACAGTCTTCAAATTTTCACATCATAATCATATTTTTGACCCAAAGCCATACAAATGATCACATCACACACATCACATCATCAGCCTCGTCGTCTGTCACACAGGTTTTACAGCAAAACGGTTGGAGCTACAGTCTTCAAATTTTCACATCATAATCATATTTTGCGCATGGACCAATTTGGCCAATTCTTTTTTTTAAATGGTCGTTGAAGTTCAAAGATGGTTTTTACGGGGAGAAAAATTCTAATAATTGCAGGAAAAAAAAAAAATAGCCCTTTTCTTTTTCCCATACAAAAGTTTTCTAACTAAAACGTAGAGTCAATTTGAGCTTTATTGCTATTGTATAAGCTATTTTTGCTTTGTGTGTGGTAGGGTAGTGTCGGGTAGGGCAGGGTAGGGTAGTGTAGTGTAGGGTAGGGTAGTGTAGCGTAGGGTAGGGTAGTGTAGTGTAGGGTATTGTAGTGTAGGGTAGTGTAGGGTAGTGAAGGGTAGTGTAGGGTAGTGTAGGGTAGTGTAGGGTAGTGTAGGGTAGTGTAGGGTAGTGTAGGGTAGTGTAGGGTAGTGTAGGGTAGTGTGGGGTAGTGTAGGGTAGTGTAGGGTAGTGTAGGGTAGTGTAGGGTAGTGCAGGGTAGTGTAGGGTAGTGCAGGGTAGTGTAGGGTAGTGTAGGGTAGTGTAGGGTAGTGTAGGGTAGTGTAGGGTAGTGTAGAGTAGTGTAGGATAGTGTAGGGTAGTGTAGGGTAGTTTAGGGTAGTGTAGGGTAGTGGAGGGTAGGGTAGTGTAGGATAGGGTAGGGTAGGGTAGTGTAGGGTAGGGTAGTGTAGCGTAGGGTAGGGAAGGTAGTGTAGGGTAGGGTAGTGTATGGTAGGGTAGGGTAGTATAGGGTAGGGTAGGGTAGTGTAGGGTAGTGTAGGGTAGTGTAGGGTAGGTAGTGTAAGGTAAGGTAGATAAATGTTTGGTATTTTTATGGCAAAACAAAGTTTGCCGGGTCAGCTAGAACAATATATGTTATTATAATTATATCAAGAAAAATAATACATTTTTAAATGTTATTAGGGGGGCTCCCATACAGCTAAAAGGGGGACCACGATAACAAATGTTTCAACTGCCCCATCAAGTTTGTATCGTTGTTTTAAGCTCATTGAGTAGATAATACTGTACTTTTGTTTAAAAAAATATTGGAACTTAAAGCAAATTTAAAGCAAAAATATCTGCAAATGTAAGAAGGGATGATGTAGGCGTGTACTTGCCTGAGAGATGGGCTGAATTGGCTGTTTACATGATTTCATTTTCCTTTGGTACTATGCTCATATTTTTTTTTTTTTCTATGATGCCTGATGGTAAGTGATGATGTGGTCGACGGTAAAGCACGCTTGCCTAGAAGTAACCTATTGGGTATATATATATTATAAGTTTTCGGATCTATGCCAAAAAACCTCCTTTTCATTTAAGCGGTTCTTCATTTTCTGTCGCACAGTTTATTCATATATTGAGAACGCATTGGAGTATTTTTTACTTCGGATAGTTTTTGAAACAGGTGTAAATTGATTTTAACAAACAAAGCAGTCTCGTAAATGTACATAGTCAGTAATTTTAAAGATTTGAAATGCGTTTTACAAGTAATTTTAAAGCCACACATGGACTGAATACATCGTTTTTGCGCTTAAACACCGTTTCTCTTTCAGTAGATAGACCCGATAAATTATACCAAACCTCAGATCTGATGCAACCAATCAGTGATACGCTATTAAAAGTGTTCTTTTTTTGACTGCTGAAACTGTGCAAATGCAGATTTATTTAATTTCAGACAAATTTCTTCGATATGGGGGTTCCATGTTAGTTTACTATCAAGCATTATACCAAAAAATTTGACCTTGGTTGTATCTTCTATCAATCTATTATATATTAGTCTATGTCTTCTATTTGGCACTTGTCATAAGTAACATGAATAGAATAGAATAATGATTTATTTGCACAGAAAGTAGGTACAATATACAGATGTTATAATAATATTAAGTGATCCTTATACTTTCTACCTAGACTACCTGCAAAACAGTGAACTGGAGGTTTTTCACATCTTTAATGAAAGTGCATTACTTTTGTTTTGTTTAAGTTAATCATTATGTCATTCTAGTAAGAAACAGGATTAGTATACTTTACAACAGCTGTACTGTCGTCGGCAAAAATTACCATATTTTGAGAAATGTGTATTGGTAGATCATTTTTATATATTAAAAAAAGAAACGGCCCTAGCCCACTACCTTGAGGCACCCCGAATTTTACAGCTCTTGGTTGTTTGAGATGTGTAATTGATTACTAAATTGCGTTTTTTGCATAGTTGAGATATTTCTGTGCACTGAGATCTGTTATCGAGATATGACTCCAGAAGTTTTAAAATATTACCTCGTATGCCATAGCTATACAGTTTTTTGGCAAAATCTTATGATTGACGTAGTCTAACGCTTTCGTCATATCGGTATATATAGTACATATCGGAGCTCTTTCGTCAACAGACGTCATAATATAAGAAAGGAGGAGGAACAATGCTATATTAATATTAGTATTTTTTCGAAATCCTTTTTGTTAATTGCAAAATAACTTGTTTTTTTCATAAATGGAATTGAAAATTACTTTTTCTATAACTTTTTAAAATATAAGAACTTTAGCAATGGGTCTATAATTTTCACATCTGATTTATCATCTCTTTTGAATGAGGGCTTAATAATTACTTTTTTAAGACTATTAGGGAAAATACAATTTATTATGCGTAAGTTAATAATGTGCGTTAGTGGTGCTGCTATAACTTCTTTGAAATATTTCAGAATGATTGTGAAGTTAAGTTGTTGAAAGTATTTTTACTAGTCGAAGTAACATTACTTTTTTTTATTTTTCAATTACATCTACAAAAAAGTTATTAAATTCGTTTGCGATATCTGTGGGATGCGTGATAGTGGAATTACCTCTCTGTATGGACGGTATTATATATTGTGGTAGGCGAAATTTGGATTTGTTCATTACTTGCCATGCAGCTTTAGATTTATTTTGAAAATTGTTTATGAAGTGGTTATTTTGAGTTTTCTGTATTAGTCGATTAACTTTTTTGTAAATCTTAGTATAATTCTTAAAATCAAGTTTATTTTTACAGTCAGGTTTTAATCTATACAACCAGAGTCATTTTCTCTGCTTTCGACTACAGATTTTATACCACGAGAAATCCTTTTAGTTTTAGTAATCGTTTTTATCGTAACATGTTTCGTTGGAAAGCATAGTTTATATAGCATCAAAAAATCATCTGCAAAAAATTCATAGGAGTCATTCACATCATTAGTGCTATAAACTTGTGTGAAAGTTAAATTGCTCAGCTAGTTTTTAAACATCTCTAAATTTTCTGGGCATATGTCTTGCTTTTGGGTTTTCCAATATTTAAGTTTACATGATTTTTTAATACAGAACACACTTAGTATTTCAGATGTATGATCTGATAGAATTAGGTCTATTAGTTGTGCTTTACATTTTTTTCTGTAGGAGTGTGCAAAGTTATCTATGCAGGAGTTGCTGCTTAATCTAGTAGGCTTATGAAGGGCTAAGTTAAAATTTAATTGGGCAAAAAAATATTTAAATTCTAGTGTAGTTTTATTCCTTTTTAGGATGTCAATGTTAAAGTTTCCAGTTAAGATTAATTTCTAATTGGAAAGTGAACAATTTTTCTTTATATATTCTCTAATTGTAAAAAAATAATTGTTAAGTACACATTTGTGTTAAGTACACACTCCATACTCTTGCAGAGTATGGACGTTACAGAGATGGGTCTGTAGTTGGCCGGGTCAGCTCGACTGCCCTTCTTGGGCACGGGCTGTACGTTAGCTTGCTTCCAAGCATTCGGCACTTTTCCAGTCTCATACGAAAGGTGGAATAGGCGTGTCAAGATCGGAGACAGTTCAGGCGCACAGGTTCTAAGAACTATTGCTGGTATTCCGTCCGGGCCGCTAGCTTTGTTCACGACGAGGTAGCACAGCACCCTACGGGCGTCCTTTTGATGGATGCAAATGGCCGACATTCTCATCTCGCATCCATCAGGAGAATGAGAGGGCCGCGCGTCAAAAGACGGGAAGAAGCCGCAAAAGAGAGGCAAATAAATTCGCCTTTTCCTCAGTGGAGTGGGCCAGTGACCCGTTGGGTTTCAGTAGTGGTGGTAGTGAGGGGCGGCAGAAGTTCGACTCGACCGACTGAGCCAGGGACCAAAACGCTTTACTATCTCCTGGGTAAGAAGCAATTTTGGTCCCTATTCGGCCAATGTGGTTGAACCGAGGCCTTTGCAGAGCCATCTGGCAGGACTTGGCAGACCTGTTGAAGGCCTATTTCTTCTGACCCACATCACTCGCACAGTCAGAAACATTAACAGAGGTTGAATCTGGCAATTCTACAATAGATGGCAGCACCAACAGCTCTTACCTAACATATCAGTCGAAGACAACGACGAAATAAGAAAGTTGAAGCAACAAATAGAGGAATAAAATTACAGTCAGAATTTTGTACAGCACACGAAGAAATAAACAATTTGCCTATAAGGCAACACGGTACTCAAAAAAAATATTAACGACATAACAAATAAGCATGAAATTGTTAACAAAGCCACGAAAAAGCTAATAAGCGAATTAAGTACACCTAAGAAAAGCATAAAATTGACGACACCTTGCCGTAATTCTAGTGACCAGCAAAAACAAAACTTATTGAATAGCAAGCGTAAGCAAAGAAAATTTGAGCTCTTGGATTCACCGATAAATGTGAAGGTCCACATTGTGATTTTATGTCCTGCTCAGGCTGCTAGTAATGCTGACCGAGTGGCATCACCATGCTTAACCTACAGCAAGCAGACTACTACCTCCTACTTTAGGTAAACCTAAAATATATTTATTGAGCAGTGAAACATCAAATAAATTGTACACCGTTGCAGAAGAAACCAACCTACGAAACTACGACATTTGCCACCATCGTAAACCTAAATGTGAACTGAAGCAAGTATTAGAGACGATTGATGTAAAAGTTCAAAACTTTACAAGTAAAGACTTTTTCACCTCAGCACCTCAAACAAGCAGGTTTTGCTGCTTAAAGACAGTGAGCAAAATTCGATTTTGCTGCGAGCGTGAGACAAAGTAACTTTTTAATTATTTTTTTTAAATGCCGAGTCAGAGCTGGGTCTACTCACAACATTCGAAAGATTTGAACTTCACTTTGTTCTGTCACTTTCACTTCGATACAAAAAGAGCGAGAGATAGAAACAAGTCGATTCGAAGTTCGATTTTCAAATTCCATATATAATAGGCTCAAAAAAGAAACCAACAATAAAACGTTCGGAAACACGTCATCTATAAAATTTCAAATCAAGGTTTAAATGTAATTATTATACTTTTCTCTTAATAATCGAATTATATTTTTTTATAATCAAATAAAGAGATGTTGAAGTAAAAAATACGAAGTTTATCATGTATCTACATAATTATTTAAAGTTTTAACAATCTTTATTGTGACAGAATAATTTAGTAATAGTGCAATTTCCGAACGCATCTTTAAAAAATAGCGGGCTTTAAATTTTTATTGTTTTCTCCTTCTGTTCGCTAGCTACAAAGTGCGATACACGTTGGATATTATTAAAATAATAATAAATGAATATGAGTGAATCCAGTGATGATGTCTGCAATTTAACACCGGAAGAATTGAAGCAGTATGTAAAAAGCGAATCAGTGAATACTCAAACTGAAGTCGCTAAAACAACAATATCGGTTCCATTGGTTCCAAACAAAACTGGTAGGTACTTTTAATTTGCAAAACTGCAATAATTTTACTTTTAACTTTTAATTTTTACAAATATACATGTGGTTTAAATATTACCAAGTTGTATTTTTTACCTTTAGATTATTTGTTCTCGCTGCTGAAGTGAAAAGTTGTATGTGCTACACGAGACCAAAGTTATTTGCATCTCGTGTCTTTGAATCCCTCGCTGCACTCAGAATTCTAACCTAGAATCACTCGCTACGCTCGTGATTCAAATATAGTATCCTTCGCTTACTCGGGATTCAAAATCAACACTCGCGGCAAAAACCAACTTTGCTCTCTTGTTGCATAAATAACTATTGCATTACTTTCATTGGCGAAGAAGATTTCCGAAAAACTCAAAACTATATAGAACTAAACATGATTTTTCGAGAAAAATTAATAAAACTAACTCACACCAATCTAACTATTTGTTTACCGACACATACATTTTAATTTCAATGTAATAATCCATACTAATATTATAAACTAGCTGTTGCCCGCGACTTCGTCTGCGAAGCATTAGTAATTCGAATCGCTTATTTTTTATATCATGGCTTAATATTGTAGGTTTTCCATACAAACTTCTACCCCTCTTTCCACTCCCTTAAGTATGATTTCCGTAAGTATATTTGGATAAAAACTATAATTAGTAGTCTCAAAATATCTCCGAACCAAATTACATTTAAGTCGATTCAGCGGTTTAAGTGTGAAAAGGTAGACAGAGAGACAGACAGAGTTACTTTCACATTTATAATATAAACTCCGCCCGCGACTTCGTTCGTGTGATGGCAACCAAAAATAAGCTGTTATTAAACCAAATAAAAATGTGGTTTCGTAAAGTTCTACGGTTTATAGGTTTGGGACGGTTCGTTATTTGCCGCTACAAAGTAAAATCCGCCCCTTAAAACTTAATAATTATACCCTTTTTCTCTTTTTAATTTTTTGTTTATTTTAGTAAGATTGCTCAGTAAGATGTCTCAAAAAAACTAAAATCACTTAACCCTATCAGAGGGCAGGTAGTTTTAATAAATATGTAAATACGTATTATGTAAATTTTGATTATTTATTTTATCTCCACGGAATGAGATTGTTCATACAAACAAATTGCCCCCTTTTCACCCCCTTAAAGGTTGACAGTTCAGTGGTGACTGCAAACCGGAAAACGCAAATTAGGAAGTCCGACCTGGTCAAGGCTGCGGGAGTCCGGTGGATGCGAAACGCACATGACCGATCAGTGTGGCGGCGCTTGGGGAAGGCCTATGTTTAGCAGTCGACGTTTTTTGGCTGAAATGATGATGATGGTGAAAGGTTGATTTGCCGCAAATTCCTTCTTCGTGCTCCCCTAGATCCCTCCTATCTCCCACATCAAAAACGAAACCTTGTCCAGTATGATTCATAACAAACTTTAACACCCCCTAAATCTGTTTTAATTAATTAATTAATCTAATCTTAATCCTATTTTGGGGAGCAGTTTCGAAAAAATATAATGACAAGCTTTTATTGTTTACTTAGGTTGGTATTTATGTCAACTATCAAGTTTATTAACCCAAGACATAAAATTCTTTAACAAAACTTAATCACCTGTTAAATCGTATTTTGGAGGTAGTTTCGAAAATCTAATAATATCTACCTTTAGTTTTTGTTTAGGTTGGTATCTTTGTCAAGTATCAAGTTTATTAACCCAATAAATAAGATTTTTCAAAAAACTTTAACTCCCCCTAAATCGACTTTTGAGTGAAGTTTTTAAAAACTTATAATGACAACCTTTATTGTTTTTTAAATTGATATTTATGTCAAGTTTCTAGTTTATTAACTCAAGAAATAAGATTCTTCAAAAAACCTTAACACCCCTAAAAAACCGTATTTTGGGGTTAATTTAAAAAAACTAAGAATTTCAACCTGTATTGTTTACTTTGGTTGGTATATATGTCAAGTTTAATGTTAATTAACTCAAGAAGTAAGATACATAAAAAAAAAAAATCTTTTGGGGGTAGTTTTGGAAACTAATAATAACAACTTTTATTGCTTAAGTTTCAAGTTTATTAACCCAAGTAATATGATTATTCAAAAAAACTTTAACACCCCCTAAATCTGTTTTTGGGGGTAGTTTCGAAAAACTAATAATGACAACTTTATAATTTATTTAAGTTAGTATTTGTGCAATGTTTCAAGTTTAGTAACCCATGAAATAAAATTCTTCGATACAAACTTCAATACCCCCTTAATCGACTTGTGAGGGTAGTTTCAAAAAACTAATAATTTCAACCTTTTATCATTTACTTAGATTACTATTTATGCCAAGTTTCAAGAATATTAGCTGAAGGAATTAGATTTTTCATACAAACTTTGTCCCCCTTTTCCTTCCCTTTAGGGGAAGAATTTCGGCAAATCCTTTCTTATCGGATGCCTACGTCATACAAAAACATCTCTTCAAGTTCCAGGTCTCTACGATCAGCGGTTTAGGCTGTGCGTTGATCCGTCAGTCAGTCATTTAGGACAAAGCATTTTATATGTATAGAAGAAGATATTTTTTTTGTATGTATAGAAGGAGCAGAAGACTGGTCGGGTTTTTTGAGACGCATAATTTCGGATGGCCCAAAAATTACTTTAGTATGAAAACGAATGCTGCGTAAATTTCGCGACACAACACAAAAACCTAATACAGCGTAAATTACGCAACACTAAAACGTCACTCACAACTATGTTTACCTGAGACAAACCGTCCAGTTCGGTAGTTCCCCGTATTAGTGCCATTTGATTCTTTAAAGAAACTTTAACCCCCCTAAATTGTCTTCTGGATATAATTCCAAAACTACTAATGATGCCAACCTTTATTATTTTGCCAAAGGAATAAGATTTTTAATACAATTTATTTAGGTTGGTATTTAAGCAAGGTTTCATATTTATTGACCCAAGAAATTAGATTATTCAAAAAAAATTACATCCCCTAAATCGTCTTATGGGGGTAGTTTCAAAAAATAATAATAGCAACCTTAAGGTTAGTATTTGTGGCAAGTTTCAAGTTTATTGACCCTAAATATCAGATTTTTCAAAAACACTGTAATACCTCGTTAATCCTGTTTTGGGGGATTTAGTTGCAAAAAACTAATAATGACAACCTTTATTGTTTATTTAGGATGGTATTTATGTCAAGTTTCATGTTTATTCACCCAAGAAATCAGATTCTTCAAAGAAAATTACATCCCCTAAATCATCTTTTGGGGGTAGTTTCGAAAAACCAACAATGAAAGCCTTTATTGTTTATGTAGACTGGTATTTATGTAAAGTTTCAAGTTTATTAACTGAAGTAATAAGATTCTTCAAAAAATATTTAACACCCCTAAATCGTCTTTTGGGGGTAGTTTCAAAAAATAATAGAAGCAACCTTTATTATTCATTTAGATAAGTATTTGTGGCAAGTTTCAAGTTTATTGATCAAAGAAATCTGATTTTTCCATACAAACTTCAACACCCCCTAAATCATCATTTGGGGGTAGTTTCGAAAAACTAATAATGTCAATCTTTATCATTTACTTAGAATACTATTTGTGCTAAATTTCAAGAATTTTGGTCGAAGGAATTAGATTTTTCATACAAACTTTCAACCCCCTTTTTACCCCCTTAGGGGTGGAATTTCCAAAAATCCTTTCTTAGTGCACACTTACGTCACTTGAGGAACCTTTCTGCCAAATTTAATGCTTCAAGGCTTAGCAGTTTTGGCTGTGCGTTGATTGATCAGTCAGTCAGTCAGCCAGTCAGTCAGTCAGTCACCTTTCGCTTTTATAGATAGATGTGAAAGTAACTGTCTGTCTGTATGTCTGTCTGTTACCTTTTCACGCTTAAACCGCTGCACCGATTTAGATGAAAGTTGGTATGAAGATAGTTTGAGACCTGGGAAAGGACATAGGCTATATAGGTAGGGTAGGGTAGGGTAGGGTAGGGTAGGGTATGGTAGTGTAGGTTAGAGTATTGTAAGGTAGTGTTGAGTCGGGTAGGTTAGGGTAGGGTAGGGTAGCGTAGGGTAGGGTAGGGTAGGGTAGCGTAGGGTAGGGTAGTGTAGTGTAGGGTAGGGTAGGGTAGTGTAGAGTAGTGTAGGGTCGGGTAGGGTAGGGTAGGGTAGGGTAGGGTAGTGTAAGGTAGGGTAGGGTAGGGTAGGGTAGTGTAGGGAAGGGTAGGGTAGATAAATGTTTTGTCTTTTTATGGCAAAACAAAGTTTGCCGGGTCAGCTAGTACTTATTATAAACAAAAAATAAAAATATTTTACGGTCAGGCATCAAGGCCCATAAGGTATTAGTATTACATCTTACTTAAAAACTATGTTAGTAACATGCAGGAACACTCGAAAATAATAAAGAAAACCACAATCACAGGAAGGTTTAACAGGCTCTGTTGCCAACATCTAGCCTACATCTATCAACCTTCCCATCGTAGGCCCATCTAACCTCTCTGAAAACACCCTCAGAATGCTGTTGCTGCTTCCCCTCTCTCTCTGGATATTACTGAGGCAACTTTCTTCCGCATTATCTCAAAATAATCGTCAGTGTGCGCATCAGCGAACATACTTACTACAGTAAGGTGGAAGCCTCAACAGCACCCTGAAGGTATTGTTGTATTGAATGCGCAGGGCATTGTCTGCTTTTAGGGCATGGTTATCCCAAAGGCTGCTGGTGTAAAATGTTTAGCAGTAGGCCTTAAAAAGAGTTACTTTGACCGCCACTGAACATTCAAGAAACCTTCTGCACACCATATTTCCCCTCACAGCCAGTGCCCTGCGCTCCCTTTCCACATCCAAGACGACTTTTAATTTTTCCGTAACAATGTAGGCCAAATATTATGTAAAACAACAAAATTATAGCAATACTCTGTATAATAGTAGAATAGAAGCTTTTAATAATCATCCGTAATGTTGAGAAGAAAGAAAGAAAGAAAAATATTTATTTGTGACCCGCACAGGAGACACGAGAAAATAAGCATACACTTAAACAATAATAAAATAAAAACCCTGTGCGAGACCAAAAAGGCTCCTATCTCAGCATGTGCAGCGATATCCAAAAAAGTAATAACGCTGCGCTGATATTCTGATAGGGCCTACTGTTGATGCCACGGACACACTAACGGAAACAGGACTTATATAATAAAATAAAATAGAATAATATATTATAAATAACAAACAAAATAGAACGAAACACTGAATGTGAGTCAAAGTATGTGTAAGTATAATACATATATACAAACGCGATGCTCAAAGATCTTTTGTCGAAACCGTAGACAACCGACAGAGCGCGCGCAAAGAGTGGTTTATTAAAAAAATACGGAAGAAAATAGAAATCTGTGGTCGGCTGTCAAAAGAAAAATATTATGTAAGTTTTGTTATGAAATAGTGTAAATGAATAAGTGTAAATAAACCTGGCGAAATGAACTGCTAATTGGATAAATCAGAGTGGTGTGAATTTAATATGTGTGGTAGAAGAGCTGTGGAGGTGCTGTGACCAGGACGGAAGCCGGACTGGAAGGGATTGAGGAGATTATTTTTGGATAGGAAAGTGCTTATTTGATTATGGATTAACCGTTCTAGGACTTTGGAAAGGAATGGTAAGACAGATATTGGACGGTATTCAGAAAAGGATGTGGGATTGGACTTTTTTGGTAAAGGAATTATCTGTCCATCTTTCCATGAGAATGGAAAGACACCGCTAGACGCAGAAAAGTTAAGGATGTGGCAAATGACAGGAAGGATAACGTCCAGCACCGGGAGTAACATTTTACGGCTGATACAGTCACTTCCTACTGCATTGGGAGTAATTGATAGTATGCTCTTCTTAACATCACATGCGGTGAATTGACTAAAAACAAATGGAGCATAACTGGGAGTCGGAAGAGATGAAAGATAATCCAACGTATTCAATTTTACTGTCCTATAGAAATTGGACGAAGCTGTGAAATGATTATTCAATGCATCGATATCTAAATCTTTAGGGATTGACTCTTGTCGCGTTTTACAGACCCCCAATGATCTTAAAAATTCCAAACTTTAGATGCGTCTCCGTTATGGACAGAGTTATTAATGTGTTGGCGATTAGCATTCCTACACACCTTGTTGCAGAGTTTGCGGATAGAGGCATATTTGTCCCTATTCGCATCAGTAGGTCGTCGCTTAAATCTGGCCTTTGCCGCAACTTTTTTGTGCATTAACTTTTTGATCTCATCTGTCAGCCACGGCGCCGGCAAATGTCTAACTTTAACAGCTCGTACAGGAGCATGAACATCATAAAGCTCGATGAGTTTAGCAGTAAAGACATTAACCTGCTCATCAACCGACGTGGAGGCAAGCAGAGGAGACCAATCAATATTGCTGGCATCCTCGCAAAGTCTGTCAACGTTCATACCACTAAAATTGCGCTGCATGAGAATTTTGGCTTTAGCCTTAGGTGGTCGAATTTTATAAGAAAGAAAAATCAGGTCATGATGTGAAAAGGCGTCGGCTGCGCATTTGCCATGCTTAGCCACGCGATCAGGAGAGGAGACAAAAATCAAGTCAAGAAGCGAAGGAGTACAGTTTGGAAAATGGTGAGTAGCGGCAGAATGGAAAGATTGCTAGAAGTTGCAACATTAGTCAGAGAAGAAGAGCGATGGTCTTTTTTCAGGAGACAAGTGTTAAAATCACCCATGATTATGCTATGACTGTAAGAAGGGACCAGATGTTCTAAGAGTTTTTCAAACGATGCGAAGAAATTGATGCGTAAGGAGGGACAATAATAGACGCCAAGAAGTAATTTCGAGTGGTGAAGTTCGAGCTCAAGAAAGAGATGTTCACCAGCATTTGATGGCGGTGGTTGCGCTGACATATGGACTACAGAGAAGGGAATGTGTGCACGGAGGTATATGGCAACACCACCACCACCACCAGCCGTCCTGTCATTTCTTATGAGTACGAAACCAGGAAGAGAGTAGCTAGTTGAAGGGAGACAAGGTTTAAGCCATGACTCGGATACAAGAATAGCATGAATGTTTCTACAGTCAAAACTTGCCAACATATCGTGGAAATGGGCCGTAATACTCTGGACATTAATATGAATCACGTTAAAATTCCTCGGAACATCAGAGAACTGCGCCTCAAGACTGTAGGTGGTTGCTTGGAGCCAGCGTCCAGACGCGAATTGTTAGCGAAGAGAGAAGCAAATAAATTTGCTTTCTCACTTGCAGAGTAAGCCAGCGACCCATCAGGTTTCAGCATTGGAGGTAAAGTGGGACGACAGAAATTCGTTTCAACCGCTTTAGACAGGGACCAAAACTGTTTACTACCCGGAGGATGCGATGCCATATTGACCATATTGGCCCCAATACGTCCAATATGGTCAAAACGCGCCCGACGCAGAACCCGCTTGCAGAACTTGGCTGCAGAATTAAAAGCTCTTTTCCTCGCGCGAACCCTACGCGCTCTAACTTTGCGGTCCGGGGCCCCGACCCAGGCTTTGTAGGCAGACTCTTTTCGGGCCTCAGCGTGGGCACATTCTGCATTATACCAAGGTCGGGATTTGTGACCGAGCGGAATGTCGGCGAATGGAATGAAATACTCCATTCCCTGCCGAATCACATCCGCAATCGCGTCCGCACAGCTCGAGGGGTCACCCGAAAAGAAGCACACATGCCGTCAAGGATAAGACGCATAAAAGTGCCGCATCTCTACCCAGTCTGCTGACTCGTATCGCCATACTCGCCGCGTGCCTCTAGGACTCTCATCTGGAGGAGAGCAAGTCGACACGGATTTCACCAGACAGTGGTCAGACGTTCCCAGCGGGGCTGAGACCGACACCGAATGACTGTCCGGATCAGTTGTCAACAGAAGGTCTAAGCAATTGGGTGTATGGCCGTCAACATCCGGTGCCCGCGTTGCCACATTCACCAGCTGGGTTAGATCTAGCGATAAAGAAAACATGCGCGCCTCTAACCCGGCATGGTCAGTTTTCCGGTACGGGTACAACCACTCCTTATGATGGGCATTAAAGTCCCCTAGAAAAATAAGCTTCGCTGTTGGGTACCGTTGCTGGGCCATATCAGCCGACTCCACGAGGCAATTAAAGAGCGCTGTTGTCTCCTGGTCACCAGCGTGCGATAGGTAGACGCCGATGTAGAGAGACTTCTCCACGCCGGTATCCACAAGTATCATTCATAATATTAGAGGAAGTAGCTGTGAGGTCAAAGAATTGACAATATCAGACCATACAGCACTACTGCTAAAATTTCGTGTCAAATACCTGCACATTACATCATTGGTTTATCTACAAACGTGACTGTAGTGATGAAAATTTCGGATTGTTTAGGGAATGCCTGCAAAATTTATAATTTTATGATGCCTATAAATGCTCAGATCCAAATGCTTCACATTTAATGAATTCCACGATCTATTTAAATTGTTCTAGGACCTATGTTTCCCAATTAACAAAATAAAAATTTCGGTAATTATAAAACCAAAGTGAATCACAATGGTACTGAAAAAAATTTCGAAACGTAAAAGAGACATGCTATGGGAATATAAAAAGTCACCGAGCCCAGACAATAAAATAAACTTAAAACGTATACTACAAAATTAAAACACATAGTCAAACAGACACAAGAAACACAAAACAATCATTTTATAAATACTGCTGAAAACAAAAGCAAAGCTACATGGAGACGGATGGCTACGGCATAATTGAGACGAAAAAATGTCGGTCTTGATTTGGATTTGTAGAAATTAATAAATAACCAACCGATAGTTATTCGATATTGTGTTCGCGATCCTCGAGTGGTATTGTGAGTCACCCGGGCATTTGTTTGGGTATATATTTCACGCGCAGCGAGGAGTTTTGTCGGGAGCGTGTCTGGTTGTCACGCCGAGAATATCGGTCCAGACTACGTCGGTAATCCCAACTTTATTATATATATTTCCCCCTACCTATAGCCTCCGACCTGACAACGGATTGAACGAAGACCAGGAGACCACCACGGAAACAAATGTGAGTAGTAGTTGTAAGTTGTGCATGCTTGTATCACTTTCCACCTATGCGGGGATCGGTATCGCAAAAAACAGACCCCTAGTTACCGCTGTCGCGTATCGCGGTTTCGCTAGTATAGACCTTGTAGGATTCAGGATTCGCAGCATTACTCATGGGCCCCAGTATTGCCTCTTGGCTTTGTGATCCGCAGGCCTGTATTCAACAATAATTAATAAGCAGAAATCAAACTACCCTAAACGAAGTATTGATAGCATAAAATTGACAGCAAAATTATAAATAACCCTGAACAAATAGCAGAATCATAAAATAATTATTTTATAGACCAAATTGAATATCAAAGTGACATTAATCTTAATAATAAACCAACAATAAATTCGCATCCTAATTCATTATTTATAACACCCTCAGTACCCTTTGACATATTTAAAATTATTAATTCCCTGATAAATACTAAAAGCTCTGGATATGACGACATAATCACCGGGATAGTAAAAGTTATATCTCCTATCATTGCGCCAATACTCAGCCACATTATCAATGGTAGCATTGAAACATGCATATTCCCAGAAAAATTGTAAATCTCTGTAAATTAACCATTACATAAAAAAGGCTATAAGTAAGATCCTAGCAACTACAGACCAATCGCGCTAATTCCGGAATTCTCTAAAATTTTTGAAAAAGTACTACATAACAGCTTATATTCATTTCTAGAAACTAACAAAATCATGGTTAGCGAACAATATGGTTTCAGAAGGAATAAAAACATCGACTCTGCCATTTACAAACTTGTTAAACATGATCTAACCAACGTTGATAATAGAACGCCTGTAGTTGCATTATTTATGGACATTTCAAAGGCATTTGACTGTATTAACCACAAAATACTGATAAACAAGCTGAAACATTATGGAATTAGAGGCAATGTACTTGAACTTATCAAAACATATCTGACCAATAGAGAACAAATTACATACATAAATAAAATCTACCACTATACAAGAACTGAAAAGACTTCTGTCTCTACACATACTCTGCACATAGAAATGCATATTTGGTACAGGGCAGTGTTCTTGCTCCATTGTTATCTATACCAATATTATAAAGAGGAAAGATTTTTTTGTATGTTTGTTTGTTTGTTTGTACCGAATAGGCTCCGAAACTACTGGACCGATTTTAAAAATTCTTTCACCTATGGAAAGCTACATTATTCCCGAGTAACATAGGCTATAATATATTTCCAAAAATAATAGAAATCCTTATGAAAATGGCAATAATGTAACCCAAAGTAGCAAAATTTTTTGCCTATAAAATTTATCATTTGGCATGCGCTGAGAAAACTATTGATGATACATAAAAATTATGTACTATATGATTAAAGTACTCATTATTTACTACAAAAAAGATTAAGAGAGAATATATCTCATTATCATAGTTGTCACAATAGCAGCTTTTTTGTTCTAAAATCTAATTAGATCGCCGCGCCGGTAGAAACAAAAGTTGGTTACATTCGTATTGTTGTATATTAATTCTTAATCAAATAAATAGTTTAACAAATTGGTAGGTAGGTGGAGTAGGTGGGTATGTAGGTAGGGTAGGGTAATTAGTGTATGTAGGATAGGGTAGATAGGTATGTAGGTAGGGTAGGGTAATTCGTGTATGTAGGATAGGGTAGATAGGTATGTAGTATAGGGTATTATAGTAGGTAGGTTTTTCTGTAGGGCAGGTGATTAGGTTGATAGAGTACGGTAGGTAGGTTGATCGGTAGGACAGGTGAGTAGTTGGTAGGTAGGGTAGATAGGTAGGTGATAGGTAGGTAGATAGCCAGTTGATGGCAGAAAAGCCGCGGGGGTCAGTTATAATATATAAAAGACGAAAATTGACTGACTTACTGACTGATCGATCAACGCACAGTCAATACCACTAAGCCTATGAAAGGGTTTTTGGGAATTCTACCCCTTAGGGGGTAAAAAGGTGTTTGAAAGATTGGATGAAAAATATAATTCCAAAATTCTTGAAACAGACAATAATAGTAATCTAAGTAAATGATAAAGGTTGCTATTATTAGTTTTTCGAAGCTACCCCCAAATTATGATTTAGGCGGTGTAAAGTTTGTATGGAAAAATCTGATTTCTTGGGTCAGTTAACTTGAAATTTGACAGAAATACTAACCTAAATGAATATTGAAGGTTGTTTTTATTATTTTTTTAAACTACCCTCAAAAGATGATTAAGGCGATGTTAAAGTGTTTTTGAAGAAACCTATTTCTTGGGTTAATAAACTTGAAACTTAACTTAATTACCAACCTAAATAAACAATAAAGTTTATCATTATTAGTATTTTGAAACAACTCCCAAAAGGCGATTTGGAGTGTGTTAAGGTGTTTTTGAAGAATCTTATCACTTAACAAAATTTGAAACTTGACGTAAATACCAACCTAATAAACAATAAAGGTGTCATTAATAGTTTTTTGAAACAACCCCCAAAAGACGATATAGAGGGTGTTGAAGTTTGTACGGCAGTATTTGATTTCTTGGGTTAATAAATATGAAACTTTACATAAATATCAACCTCGATAAAAAATTCCATCTGTACGCTGATGACTTGCAACTTTACGCTCAATCAGACATTGCCAACCTTGACAATTGCATTTCATTACTCAATGCTGATCTTCGAGCTATCAGTGATTGGTCTGGCAGATTTGGGGTTTCTGTTAACGTCGGGAAATGTCAGGCCATCCTCATTGGTAGTTCGTACTATTTGAGAAGTGTGAACACTGGCCAACTTATGCCACTGATGTACGAGAACTCCGTCATTTCTCTTTCACCTCATGTAAAAGATTTAGGTCTGTACATTGACGACAGTTTTAGTTGGAATAAACACGTAGCTCAGGTGAGCCAGAAAGTCGCGTTCTCACTGCGGTCTCTCTATAGATTCAAGCATTTCATCCCATCCAGCACCAAAATCACTTTGGTCCAGTCACTTGTGCTTCCCATTATCGACTATGCTGATGTTTGTTATCCTGATCTATCCCAAGAGCTTCTAAACAAATTGGATCGACTTCTCAACAATTGTATTCGCTTTGTTTTTGGCCTTCGTAAATACGATCACATTTCTTCCTACCGTTCTCAGCTTAAATGGCTGCCTATCCGCCTCAGGAGGTCCCTCAGATCTCTCTGCTTGCTCTATACTATTATGAACGATCCTTGTGCTCCCGATTATCTAAAAACTTATTTCAAAGTGTTGGGCAGTTCTCACAGTCGTAACCTTCGAGCCTTCAAAAATCTACTCCTCCAAATTCCTTCACACCGCACCGGTTTTATGTCGAATTCATTCGTTGTCTCAACAATTAAGCTCTGGAACGCGCTACCCTTTGGTATTAAAAAGGCTGAAAGCAAATTCACTTTTAAGAGAAAAGTTCGTAACCACTATTTGTGTCAGACAAAATAGCTCTCATCTAGAGACGTCTAGTCATAATAATTATTAATAGGTTTCTCGTTTTTTTATTGGTATTTATTAGTCTATTTTATTTGTGTGTGTGTATTATTATTATATATGTAAGTATATACTTTTTCGTATACAAGTTGTTTTTTTAATATTATTTTGTACCCCTTCACAACGTTGTTCTTTTTTAACCCTAAGGTTGACTGGTAGAGAATGCCTTGTGGCATTAAGTCCGCCTATGTACCACTTTTGTACATGAAGTTTAAATAAATAAATAAATAATGATTAGATAAATACGGTATTTTTTGTCTTAAAATATTGGAAAACAAAGGAATGAGAAGCCGCCAAAATGTTTATAATTTCCGTACCTATGAACTTCAAAGAACAATGGCAGTTCCCCATACATTGTTTTAGCTGAGATTAAATTCCTACGTCTTTAAATGAAAAATATCTGGTTTAACTCAGGGTGATGTTCTGAATTAGTTTGTGCAAGATAATTTGTTCGAGAATGTCGAGAATAATAAACTTTTGTAGGTTATGTCTGGGTTATTTTTAATAATGTGTTTAATAGGTAATAGTATTCAATTTCATTGATGTAAAAGGGCAATATCGCATTAGTATTTCCCTTACGTAGTTATTTCAGCATGAAATGTATAATATACTCTTTAGAAAGAGTATATTTATTTAAACTAAGCGGCTTTGACGTGTATCAAAATGTCAACAACCAAGCTATATTTTTTTTACTTGGATTCTTGTCTTTTTGCCAATCATTAATTGAAAGTAATTTATTTATTCTACCGCACTACAATATTTTTACCTACCTGCAAGGAACATCTACATTTAGACATAAACTGTATTGTTAACTCATTTACTGCAATAAATACAATAATGATATTATAACTTAATATAGTTACTATTTGTCACTTAGCAGATAAAATATATAATGGCAACGCTAAGCTAAATAAATTAACTAAAAAGTCAAATAACTTTTTATTTATTATGACTTTTTTTATCCGTTTTGAACCAGCCCGATTTATACTTTAAAAAATGTAGACAATTAATAGAATGTCTTTCGTATATAAGAATAGAATAGAATAGAATAGAAATATATTTATTCGACACAGGCACAACACAACAGCAACAAACAAGGAGTAAAAGACAAAAAAGAAATGCAAAGACAAATTGCGCTGAACGTGCCCATACCGAAAGGGTTACCAACTCAGCATTTGCTGGGCGTCAGACATCCAGCGCTGGTTTTCAGTTGGC
The DNA here is from genome assembly GCA_949775005.1 of Orthosia gothica. Taxonomy (NCBI): domain Eukaryota; kingdom Metazoa; phylum Arthropoda; class Insecta; order Lepidoptera; family Noctuidae; genus Orthosia; species Orthosia gothica. The sequence goes on from OX459035.1 coordinate 20,544,086, forward strand.
ACCCCGCAGCGACACACGGACGTGGGTAACAAAATAAAATAAAAAATATAATTTATACATATTTGACCTAAGTGATACAATAATATTACGTATATTTTACTAACAAATACCAATCACACTAATATTATAAAGGTGAAAGTTTGTGTGTTTGTTACTCTTTCACGCAAAAACTACTGAACGGATCTGGATGAAATTTGGCACAGAGAGAGGTTTGGAATAGCACATAGAATACTTATCTCGGGAATATGTTCCCTCGGGATAATTTTCGACTTTAATGCGGGCACAGATAATATAATACTAGCATACAGATGCCTCATCCCATACAAAAAACCGTGCCAACGTAACTAGCGTTTTTTGTCTGATTAATCTTGTTCATTATATATATATTAATGACATGCCTAAAACGATTAATTATCAAATGATTTTATTCGCTGACGACAGCACAATACTAATCAATAATATAGATTATGTGACTTTCGAATAAGAAATAAACGACAACTTAAATGATATAATAACAGCTAACTGAAAACCACTTAAAATAAATCTTGGAAAATCAAATTATATTACATTTTAACAACAAACAAATAATAAAAAAACAAATATATTCGTTACGGTGACAAAACAATCAATGAAGCAGAATACACAAGATAAAAATATGGGCTGGAAAACACATGCTTAAAATACATGCAAAAAGCTTAGCCAGCATTACTATGCTCTCCATAACCTAAGAAAAGTGTCAAATTGTGCAACATCATTAATGGCGTATGTTGCATCTACTTTACTCTACGGACTTATATTTTGGGGGAACTCGCCAGATAGAGAAATGGCGTTCAAAGCCCAGAAACAATACATAAGCATACAACGCACAGAAAGCATTTGCAAAAATTCCAATTATTAACATTCCCGTGTCTTGATATATATGGAAATCCAAATTCGTGATTTTCCAAGTTATTTATTTTACAAATTCTTTAAAATAAGCATCATTATTCTTTTGTCAAAGCGAATCTACATCTTTATAGCCATCCAAGAAGCACACGACACAAAAATAAAATATGCGTAACAAATCATAAAAAAGCAGTATTTAGTAAAAACATAGCACCCAAAATATATAATAAGTAAAGTTTAATAAGCCAAAAAGTATCACAGAATTACACAAAATGTATCAATTCATATCATGTTTGCATGAATTCCTAGTAACAATTTTCATAATACTCAATTAATGATTATTTAAATGAAAAATGATTGATTTTATATGAAATGTCACCACACATCCAATGAGTATTGAAGTTTGATTTGACTTGTGTATAATAATTTGTAATTTTTTTATTCGTTTTATTTTTTGGTTTTTAAATTTGACATTTCTATTTTATAATGTAACCCTATTTTAAATTTATTCTGGTGTTTGTTTAGTAAAATTTTGTCTGTTTAATATTTAATGTTGCCATAGTACCTAATATATAGTCAGGCATGTCGTGACTGTGACAAGAAGGCTTCCACTCAGCATAATGCTGTGCCGTGGGAGACCCATAGCACGGCGCTGATTTTCAGTGGTCGCCTAGGACGTGACGTACGGAAACCAAAGCCTGTTGCGTCTAATATAATACAAAAATATATAACAAATAAGTATAGAAAGATAATATAAACCACTACGTAAATATGTTGCGACTAAAACGAAAGTAGGTATCTAGACAAAATCAACGAAACACAAAGTGCAGGTACTATTGCTCTGTCCCGCCCTCACACCCACACTGGCGTGGCATACATGTATACGGTTAGTATACAAGCTGATCCAGACATAGTTAAAAGAAAAACCGGCCAAGTGCGAGTCTGACTCGCGGACATAGGGTTCCGTATAGCTACATTTAACAAAATCAATAGGTAACATTACTAACGTTCATAAACAATAAAAACACCGTACACAGCTCTAATGAAGCGATAATATTAACTTTGCCATTCGAGGACTATTGTAATAAATAAAATAATAAAATATTTTATTCGTTAACAAAAGTTGGTTTAACAATATTGAGGTTGACTTCTCCTTTTAAGTGTGAAAACACCTGTGCCAGGAGAGGCCGCTCTCCCATAACTTGGTTACATTTATGTATCATCATAATAACTTATCTTTAATCTATTTGATTGAGTTAATAGCTCAATTTACTAAATGTAAGTGAGTGCGCACGCAATTGTGCGCACGTGTGTGTGGAAGTGTGAGATAGGGTGTGCGTGTGTGTGTGAATGTGTGTGACCAAATATATAACGAGATATATATTTATTTATTTAAAGTTTTATGCATAAATTCATTATTTATATTTACATATATATACATGCACACAAGCGTACACATTACGTACAAATCAGTACTACTTAATAATATGAACAACCATATTTTCTGTTTCTACATCATTTAGAGTTTTTATCCACTCTGTCACCATCTGTTTACATTCCAAGGTAGTTTTTGTATATAATTTAAGAATTTAATTAATGGAGTTTTATAAATGCGAAGACCGATCTGAATATTGGTGTCTAGCGAAGTACATGCACGTGTTTTAGCTACTATGTAATTTCACCTTTTTTTTTAATAGTGTGGGATCAACTGTAAGTGACTTGTGTTTTTTTAGAGTGACATGTAGGATATAAAATTTACGCATAGTCAATATCCGACATATTATTGAGTAAAGAGTAGCTAAAAAAAAATAACTTTCAGAAGTATCCTTTGAGCACGTTCCACCTCCAGAAATTTTACTTTAGATGCACCCCCCACACTGGAATACATTAGATCATGATTGACTGTGCCAAAGCGACATATACCTTTTTTAGTAGCACAATGTCTAAGGTTTTTAAAGACCCAGATCAACTTCCTAATCCTACTAGCGATTAGATCAATCTGGGAGTGCCAAGACAATCTTCCGTCAATCATAATTCCCAAGTATTTTGCGGTATCTACCTTGTTTACTAAAGGGCAATTACAGTTGTTGTTAATAACAAGGCAGTTATGTATTCTAAGACTATACCCGGGGAGAAGTTGAGTTCTACTGTCGATTGTAAAACACATATATTTGGTCTTTGAAGTATTCAAGGTAGGCAAATTTTTTCTCAGCCACAGAGCAGTGGTGGCCAGGGCAGATTCAGCATCCCTTTTTATGGAGTCTCAAGAATTGCCCGTTATTACCATGGCAGTATCGTCAGCATATGAAAAAACCTTAGTGTTGTTAGATTGCAAAGTGCAGAGGTCATTTATGTAAATAAGAAATAGTGTTAGCCCCAGAACGGAACCCTGAGGTACCCCGAAAGTCAGTTCAGCCTCAGCACTGACAAATTGCCCCACCTTAACCCTCTGTTTTCTCCCTCTCAGCTAATCCTGAAGCAGGTCCAAAGGGATGCCCCTTATGCCAATATTTTCGAGTTTTTGCAAAAGAGTGTGAACAGAGACGGTGTCAAACGCCTTTTTCAGGTCCAAAAATACTGTTAGGCATCTGCTTCTATTGTCCAATTGATCAGTGATGAGAGAAGTTAAAGCTAGTACAGCATCCTGCGTTGACTGACCCGATTGAAAACCGTATTGAGAGTCTGATAAAATTTTATACTTTTTGAGGTATTTGGACAGTGAAGGCAGGACAGAGATCGGTCTATAATTATAGACATCCCCTCTGCTCCCACCCTATTGCACAGGGGTGCACAAGGGTGGGAGACAAAATATTAACATAGGCGACTGATTCCATTTCAATGGATTTGATGTTAAAAAGTTTTAGTCTGTTTTATGTGAGTAATATTTTTTATGTTTTTCCGGCATTTTGGGTTTTTAATTGATTTTTCAAGCAATTGTTTTTCATAGTGACAATTGAGTTTCTTGATTAGCTTATTATATATACAGTACAGTGGGAGGGAAACTAAAAAAAAAAAATTACATGATTTTATTTTACCACTTTGTCGGCGTGACTAATATGTATCATCTATGCCAAATAATAGCTTTTTAGTAGTAAGAGTCTATGAGCTAAGCTGTGGATGGACGGATGGACAGACATGGCGCAACTATAAGGATTCCTTGTCCGAACCCTAAAAAGAGTGATGATACTTACAGTGGTAGGAGGAGCAAGGTTAAAGGTCTCGAAGTCGATTCTCATTTGGCAGACATTGTTGTTGTTTATCTCAACGTTGTAAGAACACTCCAGGCCGGAGGATTCTTTGTTCAGAAGGGGGTTGATGAAGACTGCAACCTTTGTATTGGTGAGGACGTCACAAGCTTTTACTGGGAATGAAATATATGATTAATTTCGAAAATTTCACGTCTCGCTTCTTTTCACAGAAAGGCCTCTATCCCAGCAGTGGGAACTGTACTTACACTAACGGGGTGTCAAAGTTAGAAATCGTTTCATATTGAGACGAATAAAGTTTTAGAAAAGTTCAGTTTTATCTTATGTCCTCTATCACTCATACATTTAAGCGGTGCTTACCACAAAAATGCACCTCAGAAGCTATGATTGACATGGTTCTCAGAATTTATAGAGTTTAAAAGAGACTTTGACCACCGAGTAACTTTTACTGATTCTTCTCAAAGGCAGCCAGCTAGGATAGATGTCTAAACGTGTTATATTTAACCAATTTGCCACTGCCTTCTCTGAAAGCTAGATTCCTATATTCAGGGTACTTACAAGCGCAGCACGTAGCGAAGAACCCACAGAAGCCAATAGCCTTGCCACCTTGGGTGTTACACTGGTTCCTGGACAGGCAAACGCCGACGGTAATCTTGTCGCTGCCCAGACATTGCTCACCATTGCCAATCAGACCAATGCCTTGACGACCAGCTACGTAAAAATAAACAATTTTAGCTCACATGTTATAAATCTAACTAGATGACGCGATTGTATGAACTTCGCTTATCAAAATACAGAGTAAAATTATTACGATCAATGATCGTAATTTGAGCTTTTATCGGCACCGGCAATCCACCGAAATCTATAAAAATTCCTTTTTAGGGTTCCGTAGCCAAATGGCAAAATACGGAACCCTTATAGATTCGTCATGTCTGTCTGTCTGTCTGTCTGTCTGTCCGTCCGTATGTCACAGCCACTTTATTCCGAAACTATAAGAACTATGCGAGTGAAACTTGGTAAGTAGATGTATTCTGTGTACCGCAATAAGATTTTCACATAAATATAGAAAAAAAACAATAAATTTTGGGGGTTCCCATACTTGAAACTGTAAAAAAAAAACCCTCCTGTAACTTCTAAAATAAGAGAATGATAAAACTAAAAAAAATACATGATGTAATTGGTTTGAACGAGATCTAGTAAGTAGTATTTTTTTAATACGTCATAAATCGTAAACCGCAATTTCGCACTTGGCCGGTTTTTATGCTATATTGAGCTGTAAAGACTGTTTAGAAAAAGTTGGCCGAGGCTTCGGAAACGTTTTCTTTCATTGATAAGTAAATTTGTTATTAAATTGTGTGTGAAGAAGTGGCACGCTTGGTTGTCATACAGATGGTGGGACTTGCGTTATCTAGTTAGATTTATATCTGTGGGTGTATTTAAGTCAAGAGTGAATAGGTTACTACTAGGCATGCTCCATCGTCAAACCACATCATCCTTTACTATCAGAGGCTCAAGAAAAATTGTCATCTTGTTGATCACTTGATATTTCGATAGCACTTGGAAATCCCCATACATTTTTGGAATTATTTTTTCAAAGGAGAAACGTTCCTAACAGGTCTTCATGGCACGAATTATGAATCTTTATTAGTAAACTGTGAGTCTGTCCGATCTATCCTGATTGCTCGATGCAATTAGATATAGATCACACCCGAAATTGGTGTTGTACTTCGTAGCACGACGTACGTACGAACTTCAGATGGTACTAAAATCCTTTTAATTTATACTATTTTATACCACTAATTAGAAATTGTATACCTCTCAATTATCGCAGATAAAAGGTCGTGCTGACATAATTCTTTCCCAGCACGAACACGCTAAAATTCCAGCTGGCATAGAAGTGATGAAACGGGAGCATTCCTTTAAATTTGTACTCATTATGTACTCCTATTTCATTACTGGTAAATTGTTAGAAAAGCAAAAATACTTTTTCTGCCACATTTGACGCCATCTAGTGTCAAGTATACATCACATACTTACAGATAGAAAATGTTTTTTTACTTTTCTAACAATTTACGACAATTTACCATTAATGAGATACGAGTACATAATGAGTACAAATTTTTAGGCGTGCTCCCGTTCCATCACTTCTATGCCAGCTGGAATTTTAGCCTTTTCGTGCTGGGAAAGAATCATGCCAGCACGCTTTGTTTGTATTGATATTATATACTAAAAAAGAACAGGGTCCACAATAATCTACATGTTTAACCTACCATCTAAGTTAACATGTGCAAGCAATAAATGTATTGAGTATTGAAAGAAAGAAATAAATCTAATAACAGAAAGCATAGTGAATGTAATTAAGTGACTCACTTCTATAAGTTTGTCCATCGTCCACTACTGAAGCGCTGGCATAGCCGACAGCGCATATAAGTAGCATCCGGAGTACCCTGTGGATCGCCATCTTGTATTTACTGAAACAAACGACAATACATTTAGAAATAACTAACATTATCATAATAAAAAATCAAATCTGTAGTCCAAATAGATAGATACGGCTCGATTCCGACTTAAGGCGGTTCCCCGAGCAAAACGCCGCGCAAGCCGTTTTTGTGCTGTTTTTAGGAGCTATCTACTCGTGTAAGGGGGTTGCGTTGACTGGAAGTCGTGGACGTCACTCGTTCCGGCAGACAGGAAAACTCCGGGTTTTTGCAGAATGTTTTTATTTCAGTAATTTCCAAAGTATGGATGATTACAGAACAATATTGAAGACAAACACAACAGTAAATATAATAGGTTTCCACCAACTTCACTACGCCCGCTTGGACGAGGGAGGCGGTAGATGACCTCTCACCCAAAAAATATAAAATGTGTAACGAAAACTAGCTAGCCAGAAAGTCTTACGCACTTTTCCAAGTAGGATGAAGCGGTAGGTGCAATTGGTTAGCAGAATTCTTCAATAAAACAATGTTTGTAGCGAGCGTCATTAACTCGCGGAGATTTTTAACACCGCGATCTAGAAAACAGAGGTGAGCGAACAGCGACATCTAGTATCAGTCTTGCGAACAATTTACAATACAATCAATGTTAGTAACACAGTTAGTTGGCTACGCTTACTTGTTGGTAATAGTTTACAGCTTTATACACAGATGCCGTTAGTGGTAATAAATATGATGTGTTACAGTCTCCCCCTCAGTCCCCGAAGACGTCTCGGCGAGAGGGACTGGTTTGAGAGGAGTTATTGTTTCCTAGGACGTCCACGTCCTCGTCGTGTAACTGAGGATGTAGGAGATTTTAAATTCATCAACCACTTCAGGGATTGATGGTCCGTTACTAGAGTCACGGGTGAACCATCGATGTAAGATCGAAATTTGTTCAGTGCCCACACGACGGCTAAAGCTTCGCGCTCAGTAGTGGAGTAGTTTCTTTCTGCTGATGTGAGCAATCTACTCGCATATTCTACTGGATGTTCCTCGTCCTTCTCCCCCTGGACGAGAACTGCTCCGAGTGCGTAACTGCTGGCATCAGTTTTTATAATATATGGTTTTGTTTCATCTGCTTGTCGCAATACAGGGGCTCCTTTTCACTGTTGTCGTAGTAATACGGCCGGAGCGGGTTCTGTATTTCGGCTTGCAGTCGTGCCCCACGTTGGGCGCCAGTTTGTAAGGGGGTTGCGTTGACTGGAAGTCGTGGACGTCACTCGTTCCGGCAGACAGGAAAACTCCGGGTTTTTGCAGAACGTTTTTATTTTAGTAATTTCCAAAGTATGGATGATTACAGAAAATATTGAAGACAAACACAACAGTAAATATAATAGGTTTCCACCAACTTCACTACGCCCGCTTGGACGAGGGAGGCGGTATATGACCTCTCACTAGACATGGGTGATAAATAACGTCACAGTGAAAAAATCATCGTGATCTGCCACCTGAGAATATCACAGTGACTTTTTAGAAAATAACGTCGTTCCAAAATAACGTTGATCCTTTCCGTCTTATTCACTTTGTCTCACTCCAGTCACTGCGATGGTTCAGGACTCAGGTTAAATATGGAACGAGAATATATCGGAACGTCCAGCCGCACCTGGGGCCACAGACTACTTAGAGATACTACGTATCCTGGGGCCTGCGTTTGGAGTAAGGTTCGGACAAAGTCTTATTTTTTTATGAAATCGTGATCGCGCAAGTGGAGAGGCAGCGTTAGGCTAAGCACGCATTGCGGTTTTTAGCCGCGCGGATTTTATTAATATTTTTATCCTCGTACTAAATACTCAATATTTTATACGCACTGCGGATAAAATTCCGAGCGAATTTTTTCACTTTCTACCTGTTCATAGAGCTCAAAATATTCACGCCAATTTAATTCACAACAAACACGGATTTCTTGCGGGGCGATTTTTTCTCTTTCTACCTGTTCATAGAGCTCAAAATATTCACGCCATTTTAATTCACAACAAACACGGATTTCTTGCGGGTAATATTTCCGCGCTATTTTTTTATCGTAATGCGTACAGCTTCATACAATTCAATAGATCGCAGAATGGGCGAAAAAAAAAACGCGCGAATAAAAATCGCAGAGCGTGCTAAGCCTTAATAGCAATATTAGCTGCGTGCGTAACCTCGAACTTTGACTGAGTTTACTCATTGTAATTTGTCAAGTGCACTTATTATTTTGCGAATAAGCGACTTAATTATCAAATCGTGTTTAGTCACATTACAAAACGTTCCAAGCAGCTATCCGACGTGATCGACGTGACAAAGTCACGGTGATTTTTCACTGTGATGTTTTTGTAACGGGAACAATAGGCACAGTTATTGAAATATAACGACTTTGCCCATGTCTACCTCTCACCCAAAAAATATAAAATGTGTAACGAAAACTAGCTAGCCAGAGAGTCTTACGCACTTTTCCAAGTAGGATGAAGCGGTAGGTGCAATTGGTTAGCAGAATTCTTCAATAAAACAATGTTTGTAGCGAGCGTCATTAACTCGCGGAGATTTTTAACACCGCGATCTAGAAAACAGAGGTGAGCGAACAGCGACATCTAGTATCAGTCTTGCGAACAATTTACAATACAATCAATGTTAGTAACACAGTTAGTTGGCTACGCTTACTTGTTGGTAATAGTTTACAGCTTTATACACAGATGCCGTTAGTGGTAATAAATATGATGTGTTACACTCGTTATTTAAAAAGAAATATCAATTAATAAAAATACATTAAATTTCTACATATTATTGATTCTAAAATGTAGAGGTAGATTTAGTTTTTTTTTAAATGTTGTATATATTTCACTAATCTACTTCCAAAAAAACATAAAAATGAGAAATAATTATTGATATTATGCATCTCCTCGTAAAGTGTTCATTGATTATTTTTTGTACTAACACTAATGGATAGACAATTTAATAACGAACATTTTTGTAGAATTATTTTTTTCAAAAGACCAAAATTCGATTTTATAAAGATTTTATTCTAAAATCTGGGCCTATTCATTACTGTAATTCATGCGCCGCCAGTGCCGCTAGACCAATAGGAACGCTCATATCTCATGCCGATTTTTTGGTCAGGGTACCGTCTTAATAGCGACTCTCCCCTAACCCCCGCGACTCGCGGAGTGTTCTGAGCCAACATTAAGTTTGAATTGAACTGTAAAGTTGTATTGTACAGTCATAATTCACTATAGTCCATTCGCGTTGTATGTGAAAATAGTGTGTCATTATTGTCAGCCGGCCTCTCGACCAATCGGGTCGCAATAATTCGAAATCTTGTGACGAGCTACTGAGCTAACGTGCAATCCGAAGCACGAGGGTGTGTCACAACAATCTTCCAAACTACAGGCTATACTGACAAGATGCCTAATGGAAAAATCCAAAAGCACTTTACCCAAACTGTGAATCGAACCTTAATACCAAAAAATAAATGTAACAGAATTCTTTACCCAAACATAATGTTCTCAATTTTATGCAGTCACAATATGCATTTAAAAACGGAACTAGGTAATATGCATAAAAGACAAGATCATTTAAAAAGTACCGTAATTTGCAACATTTCGGGCATTTAAAACGACAATTTGGGAGACTTATAAATTATGTTCAATTAAAGATTTGGGTTCCGTAAGAGCTTCAACAAGAATACGAATGCTCATAAAGCATATTAAATTAATTTACGTTTTTATAAGTAAATCTATCTTACCATGTAAATACATTCCTAATAATATAAAGATTTTTATTCGGCTCCTTTATTGCCTAAGGCATCATGAGAATGTTGAGATGGATGTGCGGAGTGACGAGAATAGATAAAGTGAGAAATTAGTATATTAGATATTAGAGGAAGTTTGAAAGTGGCGCCGGTGACAGAAAAGTTGAAAGGAAACCGTTTGTCCTGGTATGGTCATATTACCAAAAGGATTATGAATATATATGTGGATGGATGGAGAGTGAGCGGATGGCCAAAGAAAAGATGGATGGACTGTGTGAGGAGTGATATGAAAGAAAAGGGCGTCAGTGATGGAGTATGGAAGAAGAAAACGTGTTACGCCGACCCCAAGTAACATGGGACAAGGGCAGGAAGATGATGATGAGGGTTGGGGGTTTGATTCCAGTGCGTAAGAATTCTGGATCACCAGCTTCTGTTGCACTAACCATATAAGAAAAATGCATAACTTTTCTAATCACCCCGAAGAAAACGGATATATCCATTATTATATTGGCATGATCTTACTCACATTAATATATGCACACAAAAACCTATTTTATGAATGACTAGCTATCCCACGCGGCTTCGCCCCCGTCAACTGGCTACCCATCTATCCTACCTAGCCAACCTACCCTACATACATTAAGTTGCGTAACTTAACCGATTACGCAGCGCACGAAACGGAAGCTCTCAAAAATGAATAATTTTGCCCTGTTTTGCAATAATTTTCATTTATGCACCGCTCCTATTGGTCGTAGAGCGATTTTATATAGCCTATAACCTTCCTCGATAAATGGACTATCCAACACAAAAAAATTTTTTCAAATCCAACCAGTCGTTCCTGAGATTAACGCGTTCAAACAAACAAACAAACTCGTCAGCTTTATTATATTATATATTATAGTATATACAGTTATATTTATAATACTTATGAAAATTCATACCTCAATTTAATTTTTTTTTTTTTTGATAAAGAAATCTTATTTTTTTATTTTTTTGAAATAAAATTATTAATTTGTCATCAAAAAACAAAATTACATGTGGAACCACGTTATTTTTTTAACACCTACCTACCTCTAATGGTCCACAAACACGATTGTCAAATTGATAACTACTGAATAAGTTCAATAACCCATCAACCGGTTCTTTCCAAGATTCTAATGAACCACCTCGTGGTAGAAAAGCGGTGTCAACTGGAAATAGCCACTCTACACTATAATAACATACAGCGGTGCACAGCATAGTCATTATGACTAGATATAGTAAAATTCCCCCATATAAATATATGCCTAAGATATGCTTAGAAAATACATACCTATGAATTTGAAAAAGTCACTTTAGAACGGCGGTGTAGGAAAACATCGTGAGGAAACCGGGACTAAAGTAGGTACCTAAGTTTGAAATAGCCAACCCGCATTGAACAAGTGTGGTGATTAGTATTCGTGCCTTCTCTGATATATATATATATATACTCGTGCCTTCTCTATATGAGAAGAGACCTTTGCCCTGCAGTAGGACAGTTAGCTTCGGCCCGCTAGTTTTTTGTAGTTTTCTTGTTATTCAATTATTAAAAAAAAAACCGGCCAAGTGAGAGTCGGACTCGCGCACGACGGGTTCCGTACTTGGTTAATAAAATTGCGGTTTACGATTTATGACGTATGAAAAAAAACTACTTACTAGATCTCGTTCAAACCAATTATAGGTGGAAGTTTACATGATAATGTACATCATATTTTTTTTTTAGTTTTATGATTCTCTTATTTTAGAAGTTACAGGGGAAGGTGGACATATCACCACTTTAGAAGTGTCTCTCTCGCAAACTATTCAGTTTAGAATAAAATTATATTAGAAACCTCAATATAATTTTTGAAGTCCTATCCATAGATACCCCACACGTATGGGCATGATGAAAAAATGTTTCAGTTTTAAGTATGGGAACCCCCAAAATTTATTGTTTTTTTTTCTATTTTTGTGTGATAATCTTAATGCGGTTCACAGAATACATCTACTCACCAAGTTTCAACAGCATAGTTCTTATAGTTTCGGAAAAAAATGGCTGTGAAATACGGACGGACGGACAGACAGACAGACAGACAAACATGACGAATCTATAAGGGTTCCGTTTTTTGCCATTTGGCTACGGAACCCTAAAAAAAAGCCTCAGTTCAAAATTTAGATAATTCAATTGTCTTTGAGATGGTGAAAACTTCATTAAAATACGCCCGGCGGTTATGGTGCGATTGTCGTTTTTTTGTCAGTATTACACATTTTCGTAGATCGTATTATTAAGAAAATAATCTGAAGTAACATTTTTTTTTTCATAAAATAACATTTAGCCATTTAGACTTGATTCTCATTTTAAAATCAGTAACTAAGGGGTATCTGCGCCTTAAAAAAGGAAATTCAGTCAGAGCTCTCTCTGCCCGCATTTCCTCTTAAGAAAGCTGGCCGTCTCACGCCGTAAGCTTCGAACCCAATAACCTATTTTTAAGTGATTTTCGTGCTAGCTATAACATCCATAGAAGTATTGTCAAATTAATATCTCTAGAAGGCAACTCTTCTGACATACGGTATTGGATTCGGCCATTATTGTACTGAAACTGCGCGGCTACTGCCGCTCCAAGGTAATTGATTAAACACCTATCCGTCAGGGAATACCAGCTCTCCCTATTTAGAAATACACCTCCCTATAAGGACAAATAAGGAAACCTGGCTATTAAAATAATAAAGTTAGACAATCAGGCAATAAACGGTTTTACAGGTCGTAGAAATGTGTGTAAATGTGACCTCTAAACTAACTGTCACCTGCTATTGCGTGTTCTGCTAGTCTTTAGATCCAAAGATATAAAACTTGATAGATTTCTTAATACTATGCGCTATTGTCTAGAAACGTGCCTAACTGTGAGTCTAGGGAACTGTTAGGAGACATAATATGCTGGTAAACTTTCAACCTAGCCTTTAATTTGTGATTTGTATGCAGATATACTAACGAAACTAGTTTCAATGTGGTTTTGAAAAAAATAACTCGTAAAAGCTTTTGTATTTGGTTGATCAAAATAATGACAACGATAATTATATTTATTAACGTCTAAATAAACTTTCATAGCCTCCTCTTTTTGGAAAAGATTAAAAAGTACGTTTTGGTTTTTAGTTGAGTTCGCGTTCCCTTGCTTAATTTCTAGCTACCTTAAAAGTAAATAAAGGTCCCTTATAAAGTCCAGTAGTTACAAAAGACTTATGTTTTAATTATTGCAATCACTTGGTAAAAATTCTCATAACAAAAAAGCACCGAAAAAAGGCACCAATCAATGAAACACGTAACAAAATCGATAAACAATTTTGTCAAGTTCAAGATCTTCTCAGATATAATAATTCAAATAATAGCAACCACAAAACAGATTCCCTAAAATTGTCCACACACTGTTAATCTAAGTTCCCAAGTACGAGTAAAATTATAAAAATCAAAGTTGGTACGTACGTGTTAGTTCCAGCGGCGTCTTTGCGGAAGTGTGTATAGTTTTTTGTTGATTTTGGTTCGTCTCGCTGGTCAATCTAAGTGATTGGCTTCTGCTTAACCGGGCGGTCCTGTGGAGCTAAGCTCTATAGCCTCCATGTGTAGATTATACAACGCAGCAGCTTATAAAGAATTCGAGATGACCGCTACACGGAGAGATTGCAACACTAAAGCCGAGTTTCTCGTTTAGGGGTCGTGGTCCAACTATAAAGTCCAACTAGTTGGACAACGGGTCTTCGGTAGAGGCAGTTGTCCAACTAAAAATAATGATAGGACAACTGCCCGTACCAAAGACCCGTGGTCCAAATGACTTATTTTATTAGTTTATATTAATATATAAATAACTAAAATTAAAGTGGCTCTTGAAAAAAGCACTTGTAAAGATATGGGGGCCTTGGCCCAGCAGTGGGACGTTAACAGCTAAATAAAAATATTAATGTTATTGAATTATAATAATATAATTTAAAAAAAACTATATCAATCAAATCAACACAGTAATGGATTTAATATATATAAAAAAAACATATCTTTCATCAGTTAACACCTGTAACTTCTACCTCCATGATGTAATCATCATTTTCGATTTGGCATTTTCGTCTGAGAGCTACCTTTTTGTTTCTTCTCTTATTTTTGCAAGGATTGTTATTTTTTCTAACACGTTTAGAAGCCGCGACATGTTGACATTTTTCGTATTTAAAATACGACTCAGTTTTGCACGCGAAAGGGTCGCGTGCAAAACTGAGTCTATAATAGTCTATAGACTGAAAATATAATTTTGGCCATTCTCCGATTAGCAAGTTTTACGTGTCCGGGCTTGCATAGTCCATGCATTTTTATATGTTAGTTAGCATCCGTATCTAACTGTAAACAAAAACACTGGCGTCTGTTCTCATTAGTTAAGACTAAATTAATTTAAACTCTTTTCAAAGAACCTCTGTTCTCTAATTACCGTGGCGTGTCCGCACACCAACTTAATGTTAAAACTTGCTTGTAATTTTTATAACCTTTTCTAGCTATCTTGTAATTTACTTTGATCCATTCAACTATTTAAACGATTGCATCGCATAACAAAATATCGACTCAATAGAACCAGTCTGTAAATAACTATCATTAAGTAACCGCATGTCTAATCGAAAGTTATAATTACCGTGACATTTTCTGTTCTCGGGTGCACATCCCTAAATAACAGTATTTGGCACATTACTACAGTACACGTCCCGTCTCAGTGTGGGCCGCGGCCCATCAGCTTTTGCTTGTATCTAACGTTAATGTACCGCCAATGAAGCTTGTGAGTATATAATGACGGTAATTAGAAAAGTTTTTAACCAAGTTTTCTAATTACCGTTGTAATTATTTGATTAAATTTAAAATCAAAATTGTTTATTTCAAATAAAACTTAGAGGTACTTTTGAATTGTCAAACAAAAAATAAAAATATGACCCTAGTTGCAAATTCACAAGCGTCAGTAGGTCTCAATGGCGAAGAATTTGCAAGAAACTCCACGGACACACTTTTCTATCAGTTTCAATTACAAGTTTTTTGTTACATCATTCTTGTTGAAAAAATACATATCTGTATGTAAGAACGATGTAAAAAGACGTGCATGTCTAGAATAACAAAAAAAATTACAATAACAGACCGAGGCAGCCGAGTTATGACCAATCCCAACTGATGGCGCCCGATCACGAACATGACGCATGGATCGGCACCACTCAGTTCAACCATCATCAAGGGAACCGAATGATCCAACACATGTGCCACCATCAGAGAGAAATTATAGAGAGCATGACACCTTTCACACTTTAAATGTTAAAAAGACTGCAGATCTGTGGGGTCATTCTGTAGAAGTTGCTAAGTCTATTATTGATGTTGTCGCACCTAGTTTAGCTATTATCTTTAATAATTGTATCGACTGTGGGGAGTTTCCTGACCTAATGAAGAATAGTAAAATAATACCTTTGTTTAAATCAGGTAGAACATCAGACCCAACAAATTATAGACCTATTTCAGTACTACCTACTTTTAGTAAGATATTTGAGAAATTAATTTTAGAGCAATTGCAAAGATTTTTTAATAAGCATAAATTATTACATAGCAAACAGTTCGGTTTTACAAGGGGTCGTTCAACTACTGATGCCGGTGTTGAGCTTTTAGGACATATTTATAATGCATGGGAAGATAAGTGCGATGCCCTGGGAATCTTTTGTGATTTGTCCAAGGCATTTGATTGTGTTCTTCATGAAACGCTAATCAGGAAACTCCGCCACTACGGGATCCGGAACAGCGCTCTGGATCTTCTTACTTCTTACTTGAGTAATAGGATTCAGACTGTTGACGTTAATGGAAAAAGATCACCCGGATCTATAGTAAAAATGGGAGTCCCGCAGGGCTCGATTCTTGGTCCTTTCTTGTTTCTTATCTATATTAATGACTTGCCTTACCTCATAAAGGATAACCATGACATAGTGTTGTTTGCAGATGATACTTCACTTTTGTTTAAACTTAAACGGCAGCAGCTGGTTACTGACGAAGTAAATAGCGCGATCTCAAAAGTAGTTCACTGGTTCAATGTTAACAATTTACTCCTTAATGAAAAAAAAACCAAATGCATTAAGTTTACCCTACCTCACGTTAGGCAGGTGAAAACTGATGTGTTGATAAAGGGCGAAGAATTGAATCCTGAGAATAGCACAGTATTTTTAGGCTTAACTTTGGATGCTAAGCTTCAGTGGGGCCCACATATAGATAAATTGTCAAAGAAGCTAAGCTCCGCAGCATATGCTGTTAGAAAAATTCGTAATTTAACTGACATAGAGACAGCCCGTTTAGTATACTTTAGCTATTTTCATAGTGTAATGTCGTACGGTATTCTGTTGTGGGGAAATGCCGCCGACATCCAGAATATCTTTGTTTTGCAGAAAAGAGCTGTTCGATCAATATATAAATTAAGCCCGAGGCACACTCTCAGAGAGAAATTTAAGGAGATTAATGTAATGACTGTGCCCTCTCAGTATATTTATGAAAATCTTTTATATGCTCATAAAAATATCAAATTGTTTAAAAAATACAGTGATATCCATAACATAAATACTAGGAACAAACACAAATTTGTAGTACCTACAACAAGGCTCAAGAAAATAGGTGGCTCGTTTAGATGTCAATGTGTACGCTTTTATAATAAGCTTCCAAGCCACGTACAAGATCTAAGTCTTAATAAATTCGAATCATTCATTAAACGTAAGTTGTGTCAGAAAGCGTTTTATACTATTAAAGATTACGTTGAGGACAAAAAGGCTTGGGATTGAGCTGCTCCAATTAATTTTGATTTTTTATATTTTGCACCGTGAATTTTGTTTTTGTTTTTAATTTTGATATTTTTTTTTGTTTTCTTGCAATGACAAGAATATTTACTTTTTAAAGTATTATATTATTTTATTTTTATTATTGTGAATGTGAAGACTATGTGGATTTTTGTTTTTTATTATAACTTAGTTAGTTTTTACTCATGGTCTGGCAGTTTGAGTAGTTTATGCGGCCTACCCGAATGTCCTTTCTTTGGTATTGTTCGTCGAATCGGTGAGCTCCGTAAATTCTGAGTTGAGCTGCTCGGTTATTGACAAATGCGTGCACTGACTGGACAGATCCACTCAATCTGGCTGGTTCTTTCCTCAAAAGACCATTTCAGACATATGTCTACATGGTCTTCACATGATATAACCAAGTTTTTGTCAAGACTTCATAAGAGACTGTGACCTCTGAGTTTGTTTCGGCCTTTCTTCTCAGAGTAGTCAGATAGGAAACGCCGACCTCATCTAGTTTTAAAAAATATGATCGACATGTAAAAGTGTTTGTACAAACCAACTTACAGAAATAAAATCATTTATCATTTATCATTTACACACTCAACTGCCAGGGCACACATGTCAACGAACGACACATTGGTACAGTGAACGGTAGATGTACAGTCGGAACATAGTACTCACACATGTGCCGTGCAGTTATATAATACTAAAAGAAATTGAGATTATACAATACAAATATATTCATACAGTCTTCAGCAGGTCCAACAATGCTTCAAAACTTTTCTGCCCATCACTAATTGTTCTTGCGCCCTAGTGGCTGCGGAGCAGGACCAGCATTGAGCCAAGCATTTTTATCGGCGATGTTATCCCCCAATTTATAATATGCTTGCCTGCATAGTGTGCGTTTTATACAAGTTTTAAATTTTGCCTCATTCAGTTCTAGAATGTAGGGAGGTATTTATTGTAACATTTTATACAGTACCTCATAAAAATGATGTTTCCAAAAATATATTGACATGGTACCGTCATGATGTTAATGTCCTTAAATAGTTCCCTTATAGAATAGCGCCGGCGAAGATTGTATATCGCTCTGATGGCTCGTTTTTGCAGAATAAAAATTGACCCAATGTGTGCAGCCCTTCCCCATAGTAAGATGCCGTAAGACATTATACTATGAAAGTAACTAAAATATACTAGCCTTGCGGTATCCACATCAGTAAACTGACGTATTTTTCTAACAGCATAGCTGCCAAACTTAGCCGCCCTGCAAGTGATATTAAGTGAGGAACCCATTGTAACCTTGAGTCTAGCGTGATCCCCAGGAAAACCGTTTTTTCGATGAATTCTAGCTTCTCTCTGTTTAATATAATGTCAGTACTCTTAATCAGTACTTTTGACATTCGGCAAGGCAAATTTTACGCACTTAGTCTTTTTAGCATTTAAAATTGTTTTAAACCTGTCGCAAGACATTATTTACGACAACGTTACTCGTACGTCTATTTATCTTAAAAATCAGAGAAGTGTTATCAGCAAATAACACCATGTTTAGATTGTTTTTTTTTTTCAATTTTTTCAATCTTTAATGTGTTTATGTAGACTAGAAACAAGAAATAACCCAAAATTGAACCCTGGGTTACCCCCATTTTCACGGTTAACCCGGACGAATTGACACCGTTTATTTGAACTAATTGCTGTCTATCATTTAAATAAGATTTTACTAAAATCAACGTAATACATCAAAACATTGCGGGTGTACTGAATAAGTGTAATGAGCTTATCGTATGTCTTGAAGAGATGTCAGAGAAAGATGCAGAGATAGACGTAATATGTTTATCTGAACACTTCATGATGTCTGGTTATGAAAAATCCCTGTTTATTCCTAATTTCTCTTTGGCGGCATGCTACGCCCGGAAGGACAGTAAGAGAGGTGGTACCTGTATCCTTGTAAAGAAAGGTCATCAGTATAAGGAACTCCAAGATATAGCTAATCTCTCCATAAATGGAGTCTTTGAATGTTGCGCAATAGAGTTAATAATGTATAATACGATTATTGTTTGTATATATAGAGTGCCAAAATTTAATAACATAACTGTATTCTTTGAACAATTAGAAAAAGTGATGTGTAGTATCAATAAAACCAAATTAAAGAGAAGTGTCGTAATAGCAGGTGACTATAATATTGATTCTCTTAAGCATAACAATACTTTGATGGAATTGGAATGTTTGCTCTTAAGGACGCTGTTACATTTTTGACGAACTCAAATTTAGGTATCTAGTCGCACACAGCAACATTACACGTACGCACACATTGAAACTACTGAGCGCTCGATTTTATACATCACGGAAATAATCTTGGTCCTTGATATTATTTTTTAATTTTATTGAAGTTGATTCAGGAAGGTTAGTTGGCACTTTGAAAATGCATTTGATAACTGTTACAAACCGTCGTCGTAAAAAGTAGGTTATTATTTTCAACCGACTTCAAAAAAAGGAGATGCTCTATCTATTCGGCCAAACTACTTATCCGATACTTATCGGGTTTTCATCGTTAAATGTATGTGGTGGTATTTTCAGGGAAGGTTTTATTGTATAATATTTTAGGATCTGATAAAGATCTTCGGAGATACACAATGGAACTCTTTAATAACAAACAGCAAATGACCTGTGATTACTGTGATCGTATGTTTATGTTTTGTTTTAACCATACCATAATATATCATCACGCTTGTACGGTTTTAGGGGGTAAACAGATGTATTTAGTATACCCAATATGGGGTACCTACAAAAATTTAAAAGAGAAAAATAATAGCTTTCCTGTGACGAAAAACAATAGGTACCGACACCGACTTCCGGAAAGAATTTAATTTTTCACTTTGTTGTAGTAAGTAGTTATTTAAAAAAAAAAACGCTACGTGAAATAAGTAGATACCTAAAACGAATTAATTTCCGGTCACAAGGATTTAAAAATGACTTGAACATTTTTCATTATATGGAATATATTAAATATTACTATCACATCATCAGTCACTATTAATGTTCCCACTGCTGAGACACAGGCCTCCTCTCTGTGAGAGGGAATGGGCTGTAACCAACAACGCGGGCCCAGTGCGGGTTGGTGGATGCACATATCTTCGAATATTTGGTTCTAGGAAATGCCGGTTTCCTCACGATGTTTTCCTACACCAGCAGTGCAGTGGTGAAGAAATAATTTACACAAAGTAAAGCGCCTGCCTGGGCTCGAACCCACAATCTACAACTTGTAAGTCAAGGTAATGACATTCTACCCAAAAACCATGACAATGACACCCATGACGAAAACATGTCAAATTTTCGTCGGCGCCAACTTGTATTTTGGTTTTGACCCCGTATTCGATATAAGCATCCCCAAAATCCATAAAAATGACATCCATGACGAAAACATGTCAAATATTAGTCGGCGCCATCTTGTATTTTGGTTTTGACCCCATATTAGATATAAGCGACCCCAAAAACTATGACAATGACACCCATGACGAAAAGATGACAAATTTTAGCCGGCGCCATCTTGTATTTTGGTTTTGACCCCATATTCGATATAAGCGACCCCAAAAACCATGAAAATGACACCCATGTCGAAAAGCAGGCAAATTTTAGTCGGCGCCATCTTGTATTTTGGTTTTGATCCCATATTCGATACAAGCGACCCCAAAAACCATGAAAATGACACCCATGTCGAAAAGAAGGCAAAATTTACGTCGGCGCCATCTTGTATTTTGGTTTTGATCCCATATTCGATATAAGCGACCCCAAAAACTATGACAATGACACCCATGACGAAAAGATGACAAATTTTAGCCGGCACCATCTTGTATTTTGGTTTTGACCCCATATTCGATATAAGCGACCCCAAAAACCATGAAAATGACACCCATGTCGAAAAGCAGGCAAATTTTAGTCGGAGCCATCTTGTATTTTGGTTTTGACCCCATATTCGATATAAGCGACCCCAAAAACCATGAAAATGACACCCATGTCGAAAAGCAGGCAAATTTTAGTCGGAGCCATCTTGTATTTTGGTTTTGATCCCATATTCGATATAAGCGACCCCAAAAACCATGAAAATTACACCCATGTCGAAAAGAAGGCAAAATTTACGTCGGCGCCATCTTGTATTTTGGTTTTGATCCCATATTCGTTAAAAGCGACCCCAATAACCATGAAAATGACACCCATGTCGAAAAGCGGCCAAATTTTCGTCGGCGCCATTTTGTATTTTGGTTTTGGCCCCGTATTTGTCATACATACATACATACAAACCGGTTAAAATCATAAATCTCCTCCCACCCATTCACTTCTAAACTTCCCCGTCGGCAGCTTAACCTTACCCATCCAAATCCTAAACTTACTCAGAGCTGTTTAAACCCACCCATCCATATCTCAACCTTGTCAACAACTGCTTAACACCAACTATTCAAATCCCGATCTTACCCAAAATAATTTCTAAATCACATTCTAATAATAATAGGAAACTCAAAAATACGGCATACGTCCGATAAAATATCAACTCCTTTCGATCACGACGAGGACGGTACTCACACGCATGCACACTACAATCTTTCTATTACTTTTATCGTATTTATTTCCTGCGAGAAAGCGATACGCCCGTCCTTCCACGAGCGCTTCTGAGCGCGGAATGATGAGCGGCGGGTACAAAATGTATGAAGACGTCGGCAAGTGATTTTATTTTAGCTAATAATTAAAAAATATAATTATTTAGGTGAAAAAAAATTAGCTGTACCTGTAAAGGACTATATATACCGCAATTTTTTATAATTTTGAAGATAAAATATGCTGTAAATTTACCTAAACTGGAACCTATTCGGACCCTACTTTTTTGAATTTTTTGCGATTATTGTGATGGGCAAAACGTATTTGTGCGAAAATTTTGTATGACGTCATACAATTTTTCTGATGCATAACTGGAGCTGAATATATTATCTTTAAATTAAGACCATGATATCTTCACATCGGTGATTGCTTATACATTAAAATGGTACCTCAAAAGTACTGTTATTTGTAGAAAAATGTAATAGCGTCCTTAAATTATAATTTAAAATTGGAGTTAAATCAGCCAACTCGACTTGCAAGCGGAACGTGCATAGATAATTTTGGACACAATCTAGGAAAGAAGTATAAATCTGATGTGGTCGACTTCGGCCTGTCAGACCACACAGCACAAGTACTAAAAATTCCAGTTCGTAAATCTTTTTTAATAAGTCATTGGCAAATAAGTAGACGAGACTATAGCAAAGAAAATATGAGTTAATTCAAAAATTATATTCAATCTATTTCATTCTCTGAAATCTATAACACAGATAATCCAAACACGGCGTACAATAAATTTTTAAAGACCTTCACGATGCTATATAATTTATGCTTTCCTGTCAAAAAGATTACTGTAAGAACTAAAGCTAAGCCTCAGTGGTTATCACGTGGCATAAAAATTTGTAGCAAGAAAAAGAGAGAGTTAATGTGGAACTATAGGCTAAATCGTAATGAAATAAATAAAACAAAATTTAAAAGATATTCTAAAATCTATAAAAATATAATCCAATTAACGCAACGAGCACAAAATAATCATAAAATAAAAACAGCTACTAATAAATGCAAAGCTACATGGGCAATTATAAATAGGCCAAAAACTAATCTACCAAAGGATACTATTACTTCCATAGAAACAAACAATAAAACTATAACCAGTCCACAGGAGATCGCAGATGCTTTCAACAATTTATTTTAAGAAAAAATAAAACCGATACCAGGCTCTGGCAATAAAGTAACTGAAAATATTTCTAAATCAAGTAAATCAATGTTTATGGCGCCAAGTACTCCATACGACGTACTTAAAATAATAAGATCGCTAAAAAATACGACAAGTGTTGGGTACGATGGGATCTCTACTAGAATTATAAAATATGTCGCATATCATATATGTGATCACCTAAGCCATATCATTAACTTATGTATAAGTACAGGGTCATACCCTGAAAGGCTAAAAACTTCTATTGTTAGACCGGTTTTCAAAAAAGACAATAAACAGAGTATGAATTGTTATAGACCAATTGCGCTTGTTCCCGTAATTTCAAAAGTTTTTGAGAAATATATATCTAACCAAATTTACAATTATTTTGAAAAACTAAATATTCTTACGGAAGACCAGAAAGGCTTACGCAAGAATAAAACAATAAACATGGCTGTTTTTGATTTTATTAATAATGTTATGGCTAGCGTAGATAAAAGGACGCCGGTATGTTCCATTTACTGCGACATGACCCAGGCTTTCGATTATGTTGACCATGACATTCTCCTTCGTAAGCTGGAAGCGTATGGAATTCGAGGCAACGTACTTAATCTCATAGAGTCGTATCTGAAAAACCGGAAACAATATACAGAAATTTCTAAAGTAAACATTAATACAAAAAAAGAAGAAACGTATTCATCAAAGAAACAAATAGTTAAATATGGAGTCCCACAAGGAAGTGTATTAGGTCCATTGCTATTTATAATATACATAAATGACCTTCCAAAAGTAACCAAATATCCAGTATCACTCTTTGCCGATGACAGCACGGTCACAATAAATTGCAAAAATAAAGACACCTTTGATAATGAACTTAATAATACATTGAAATCATTGGTTAACTGGCTAAATAACAATAATTTAATAGTCAACCTTGAAAAGACAAAAGTTATGTTCTTCAGTCAACGTTTGGCAACACCTAACATTAATGTTACTCACCAAGGGATAGTAATACAAAAGGTAGACACAACTAAATTCTTAGGTGTAACTATCGACAAACGTCTAAACTGGAAAGCACATACAGAAGAATTAAATAAGAAAGTCTGTTCTTCTGCCTACGCACTCTATAAACTAAAACCCATCATAAGTACTACTGCGCTTATTACTGCTTATCACGGCATTGTCGGCTCAATATTAAGGTTCGGCGTTATATTTTGGGGAAATTCCACTAATAGGGAAATAATTTTTAGGTCACAAAAAAGGTGCATTAGGGCTATGTTCGGCTTAAAAAAAAACGGATAGTTGCAAACCGTATTTTATTAAATATAATATTTTAAATCTGCCTTCTTTGTTTATTTTTGAAGTGGCTAATTTTGTACAAACCAATCCGAAACTATTTAAAAAACTATCAGATGTTTCAATCCGCAATCGACGGGATAACAATAAATTGTGGGGAGTAAGATCAACCACGGCACTCATGCGTAAAAGTATTTTCTCTTTAGCACCAGATATTTATAATAAAATCCCTAAACCTATTAGACAAATGC
The DNA here is from genome assembly GCA_949775005.1 of Orthosia gothica. Taxonomy (NCBI): domain Eukaryota; kingdom Metazoa; phylum Arthropoda; class Insecta; order Lepidoptera; family Noctuidae; genus Orthosia; species Orthosia gothica. Next base: position 20,568,514 of record OX459035.1, read on the forward strand.
CCACAACTCAATTTAAACTACATCTAAAAAAATACCTGATAGCTAAATGTTATTATAGCTTAACAGAATTTTTAAATGATCGTACTTAAGTGCCTATCATTACGACATTTCCTCAATCTTAAAACTGTACCTTTTTTAGTTTTAAAGTTTTTCTATAAATTGTTTACAAAATACTGCTTATAGTAGATTATATAATACTTTTTTTTTTTTTTTTTTAATTATATAAATTCAAACGGTTTAAATAACCGAATATTTTTTTTTTGTGTGCCCTGAACGGCAAAACATGTAGATCCTATTACCAAATGTTATTTTAAGACCATGCAATTCTATTGTATACTCATGTTTTACAAAAATAAATATCTTATCTTATCTTATCTTAACGCTGTTTGACCTAGCCCGTAATGCTCAAGTTTCAAAAGTAATGTTTCATAATTAACGCGATCAAACGCTTTCTACAGGAACCATATACTAATTACCAAGTGTTTATAATTACCGTTGTATGACTTTTTGTTTGCTGACCATTTTCAAGTTATTTAATTTTTAGGATGGGAAAACCCAAGAAGACCCAAGAAGCAAATTTCAGAGCTAAAAGACAAAGGAAAAGGGAACATTGGAAACAACTAAGAAAGAAGTGGTCGTAGATATATATTATGTGCTTGATAAAAATATAACAGATCCTCTTGAAACTCTGTCAACACCACTACATCTGAATGATTTGTCATACTCGCTGCACTCTCAAAAAATTACACTAATAGAGTATCTATACAATATTTTTCTGGGATTTTCAGAAAAATCTAAATAAGTACATAATCAGCAATACGAGATTGGTCTACAGCCACCTTCTTTTAAAAAACAAGTAGTTCCGTTGAAGAAGACACCAAATTTACCAAACCTACCTTAATCACCCACCTAGTGCTCTGTCATCACCTTCTACTGAAATGATGTTATTATTAAGCAATAATGAGCAATTGAAAGAAAATAAAGATACACAAGTGTGAATATTACGGAACAAGCGTCTTCCTTGTGTTCAACACCAACTTTACTATCTTCAAAAAGAATTGTCGAGAAAACGAAACGTAAAAAAATCTCACTCTTTATTGTTATTTAGAAGATATGTATATGAAAAAAATAAAAAAATGCCATATAATAATATGAGAAAAATATAAGAGCAAAATAAAAGTACAGGCAGCAAGCAAATATAAAATGAATAAATGGTTATTAGGAACATCGTTAATTTTATTGCTTTAATTATAATTATAAACTTGTGTACAAATTATTAACGTGTGGTATTATCATCTTTAATATTTTACATAGACTTGATGAAATTTTCTGATTACCGTTACATTCAATATTAAATTTATCTAATGACCATACTCGTAAAAAATTTAAGTCTCATTAACTAAAAAACCACCATTAATTGTTATATGCCTCATTAATGATTGAATTCGTATCTTTGATGTGTTTCATATATTAATGTGTTTAAGTTAAATCAGTAAAAAATAAAAGAGGTTACGGTAATTAGTCAACGAACACCTTATTGAAAAATGACCGATTTTGTTCTGTGTCTAAACACGCTTATCAGCTTATGGAATTAATCAAGATCGTTTAATGATGAATATTAAAATAAATCAGTTGGACCATGGGTATTTGATACGGAAAGTTGTCCAATCATTATTTTTAGTTGGAAGTTTGCCCCTACCGAAGACCCGTACTCCAACTAGTTGTACAATATAGTTGGACCACGATCCCTATACTGAGTTTCTCACCTCTAAATTATCGCAGAATTAATGTGACAATTGTCAAGCACGCATTATCTACTGTGACCATGTCGTGATTATCAAGAGGTTAAAAGACCTGCTAAGTGAACTCCTTTATTTTATTTTTTTATAACCTAGAGGCTCGCGCTTGACCAGTCAATGGTCGGAACTACCTAAAGGTGAAGTTATCGACACAGAGTATCGGTCTGGCTCTGTTGTCAGCAGAAGGTCCAAGCAATTGGCCGTGTGCGAATCAACATCCGGCACCCTCGTTGCCCCCTGGACCAGCTGGGTAAGGTTAAGCGCAAGCGCAAGCTTACGCATCTCCCATCCAGCATGGTCAGTGCACTGGTATGGGAAGAGCCACTCCTGGTGGTGGGCGTTAAAGTCCCCCAGTAACACTAATTGGGCAGAAGGGTACCGCTGCTGTGAGCCTGGTTGTCTCCTGATCTCCGCTGTGCGAGCGGTAGACACAGGCGTAGATAATTTTATTCAGACCTGTGTCCACTAGAGCCCATAGCGTCGAAAATCTTGGGTCCTCAAGGTTACGGAGACGCCGATAGCAAGTGTCGTCACGGGCGTACATATAATTGTGTTCCAGGGTAAACCCTGGGTAAGATAGGTACGACGCGTCTGACGGACTCGCTATCTGCGTCTCCGTAAGGAAAAACAGCGCTGGTTTTTCAGTCTCCAGGTGGTAGTGACCTCTAGTGTTGGTGAGGTGCACTTTGTGGGGGAGGGGGTGCAGCCGCTGTTGAACTTTAATAATAATAACTTTAATAACTTTAATAATATAACTTTATTGATACAGATAACCTTTGTTACAATAGTACTTAGCGATTAGGTTACAAGTTCAGATAAATAAAGGTAGCTTAAATGATGGAAACCCTGCCTCCTAAACTAGGGGAAACCTGTGACTTAGGAGTCAGTGTTCTACTGTTACTTCGAATGTCCCAATAAACCTTTCTGTGTGTGCTGTTTATGAAGAAGAACCCAATTACATAAGGGGGTAATAACAATTATTAACAAAAATCTTTCAAGGTGAGATAGGTTATGCAGAGTGGGATATGTGAGTATTTTGTGTTTTATTCAATTAAATATTTATTTATGTGAGTAGGGTGTGATTGTATGCATAGATTTGAAAGTGTGATAGAAAGGGTGTATGTGAGGATGTGTGTGTGCGTGTGCAAGCGCGAACGCGCTTGTGTGTGTGCGTGTGTTTGGTAATGTAATGTAAGTACTTACAATAAACGAAAGTGATAGGATGAAATTGTTTTGGAGTGAAATGACTGTGTGTGACTATGTATAACTGTGTGACTACAGTGGGTAGGTAACTAAGTCCTCTGTACGGGAGACGTCCTGATCATACAGCCAATTTTTTAATTTAGTCTTAACTTGATGTCTATTTAGCTTATTTATTTGAATGTGTTTGCTAATTTTCCTATAAATAAGTGAACTTACCACGTAAAACTGGCGACCAGCGAAGGTCGTATTATGAGACACTGATGCGCATGTAGTTTTGGCTTTACGTTTGGAAGTGTCTGGTAAAGGGGACTGCCTATGAGCCCTGAGGGTGGCCTGGAGGACAAAGAGCTGCCTGACAGTCAGTACCTTACATTCCGCATATAAATCGGTAGTGGGGAACCTATACGGTCTGCTAAGCATTACCTTAAGTAGAGCTCTCTGTGCTCGTTCCAACCCAAGCAGCCTTGTTTTATAAGTCCCATCCCAGACCGGGATGCAATAGTTGATAACGGACTCGCAAAGTGCAAGATACACCAATTTTAGTGTTTTTGAATCCGCGCAACTGCGCAGTGACTTAAAGATATAAATTAATTTTTGGACTTTTGAAGTTAAACTGTCCACTTTGTGAATATCTTGGAGTTGGGGAGAGGCAGTGTGCAAAGGTCATTTATATAGACTAGGAACAGTGTAAGGGCAACCACACTGCCTTGCGGAACTCCGTACGTGGTGATTACTTCTTCACTGACGCACGTATCAATCTTGACACAGAGTTTCCTGTTCTGGAGGTAGCTTTTAAAGAGGCTGTGCGTTTTACCGCGAATGCCTATGTCCTCAAGTTTAGAAAGCAGGGTGGGAACAGATACTGTGTCGAAGGCTTTTGTTAAGTCCAAGAATATAGTTAGGCATTTTCTATGATCATCTAGCTTCCTTGCGACAAATTCTGTTAGGTTAACTCCAGTATTTCTTTTCCTTGCCATGATTGTGTGTGAGTGAAGGGAGGAGAGGAGATGGAAGTGAGACGAGGTTTCACGCTGCTAACCTACAGACACGCACTGAAAGGACGCCATCATTGGGGCACTAGTCCGGAGACAGCGGGGACGCCCGAGCCCCCCCGGAATGTCTATCGGGCCCTCCCCATCTGGTCGCCAACCAGCACGATAGTGCATTCCGGGCTTTTTCGACAGTTGGCGGGGCAGCCTTTCATGTGTGGCTGGCACACTACTTGGGCCCCCACCTACCTGCGGTCGGCCAGCGGTGCACCGTGCCTCGGATCCCGCTACCCTCCGCGACTAGTCTCCCGATACGCCCATAACAGCGCGTGTCAGGCTGGTCTGCTTGCAGTGGAACAGCTATCTCGACCCAACTCCTCTAGATGGCTACACTGAGCATCGTAACCGGAACACGGCCAGGCCGCTTGGTGGTACGTCTTTGCTCAGTGGGTGGTCACAATCCTTCGGCTGATGCCTACCACCAGTTGTGTCACCTGATTTGCACCACCCTGGGACCACGTGTAGGGAATCTAAGGGTACTCTCCTACGGACGTGGGTGACTCGGCCCCCCCTTTAGCTTCCGATCTCTAATCTGGTGATTGTAAAACTGCTTCATCAGTTCATCACACACACTATTACATCCTGGCTCCTGTCAGCGGCTTCGCCAGCGTCATACTCGGCAATTATGCCAACAGGGCGTTATTGGTTCTGCAGTGTAGGAATGAATATGTCTACACTATATACGTATAACATATGTCTCATCAAGGGTGGCCGATAGATGCAAACCATCGGGAAGTCAGGATGTATTCCCTTAGGTAAAGAAATCGTGTGTGGGCAAGTAGGTGAGTACAATCGTGAAAATGAAATCACACAATTTATTCGATACACTGGGTTTATTCAAATAGTCATAACTTGTAATGTGGGGTCGGTTCGGGAATAATAAATCGCCAAATACCAGTATATCAGTGGTTTATTCTGCCGTTCTCCCTGAAATGTTACAATAAAAAGGTTGTAAAGTAAATTAGGTAAAGGTTACATGTATATAGGGTCGTTAGTTGCAGTTAGCTGGTCAAACTTCCTTTTATAGAATATTTATCAACTATTTTAAGTTGAGGGCGGAAGAACAAAAATAAAAAAGAAGGCCTGTCACTTGCAAGGTCGCAGTGCAGGCAGCCAACTCCACTCTTCGAAGCTCTGCCTCGGGCGTTTAGCCTCAGCCTTAGCCGAACCCTCGGTCTTAGCTGAACAGTCGGTCATAGCCGGACAGTCTGTCCCAGCCAGACACCTCCTGAAGTTACAGAAAAAAAACATCTTAGAAAGGAAACTTAAATCGAACACACGAGTTTTATGGTTATACATGTAAAATATGTACATTTATCAATATTAATAGTTGACTCGCCAACGCACCACGACAAACTTGCCCAAATTGATAATCCATCTACCGATATCTGGCGGATTGTTAAATCTCTGACCTATAAGCCGTCAGTGATTCCTCCTTTAAAGTATGAAATTGGCCAGTTGACTGCATTCCCAGCTGAACAGTGCGAGTTACTTGCTGACACTTTTCATAATAATATGAGTCTGACTATGAACTGGCCTAGTGATAATATTACGGAGGCTGCCGTCAACGAGTCATCAAATAAACTTGATAACGTTAAAGATTTTACTCCACCAAATCTCGAACGTCCAAGAGAGGTAATCAAATCAATTAGGAAGCTCAAAAGTCGTAAGTCTCCGGGAGTCGATGGTATACACAACTGCTTACTAAAAAATCTTTCACGTAAATCCTTAGTATTTAAAACAAAAGTCTTTAATGGTTGTCTGACAATTGGCTACTTTCCTTCTGCTTGGAAAAGAGCCAAAATAATAACATTTAAGAAACCAGGTAAAGATAAAGCTACACCAACTAGCTATCGACCTATAAGTCTACTCCAATTTCTGGGAAAATTAATTGAAGGAATAATATCGGCGCGCTTAGCTAAAGGCACAAACCACCTGTTACTGCCTGAGCAGTTCGGTTTCAGAAAGGGTCATTCTACAGCGCAGCAACTAGCCAGGGTCGCGGAGCACGTCACGCACAACCTTAACATGGGTAAATCTACGGGTATGATGTTGCTTGATGTAGAAAAAGCTTTGATGCTGTTTGGCATGCAGGCCTTATACACAAGCTCTTAATGTGTGATGTACCCATTGGACTTGTTAAGGTTATCCAGGCGTATTTGACTGACAGGTCATTGTGTACAAATTGGCGATACTGTATCCCAACCTAGACTTATACCTGCAGGGGTGCCACAGGGCTCCTTTCTGGGTCCTCAGTTATTCATACTGTTCATAAATGACATGCTCAAGCAAGCTCATACTCATCTTGCTTGTTTTGCTGATGACACAGCCTCTTTTACGTCAAGTAAAGACACCGATTTAATAGTTGCACGGCTCCAGTTATCATTACAACTTCTAGTTTCATATTTCACTAAATGGAAATTAAAATTAAATGCCACAAAAACTGAAGTCAAAATGTTCACAAGAAAGAGGTCATTACCAAAAAGGCACATACTAATAGGCGATACGTTTTTACAATGGAGTGTAAACATCAAGTACCTTGGGGTTATACTAGACAATAAAATGAGCTGGACTAAAAATGTCGATTACCTCCGCGTTAAAGGAATAAAAGCCCTAATCAAATTTTAAAACGGCGGTCTAAAGTCAGTTCAAATACCAATCTAAAAATCTACACAACCCTTGTCAGACCATGCATTACCTTCGCGGCTCCGGTCTGGAGTAGTACGTGTGAAAGCAACTACAGCAAACTTCAAGTAGTCCAAAACAAGGCTATAAAACTGCTTTTAATACACCATTTCGGACTAATCTTAAAAACTTACATAGTCAATTAAAAAAAAAAAAAAATTAAAATTAAATTCCCAACATTAAAACAGTTCATTACAAAACTCACTTATAAGTTTTATCTTACAACTAACCCTAAACATCAAAATCCACTTATTTCTAACATTGGCCAAACACGATTTAAAAGTTTAAAATACATCGACACATATCATCGATACCGTCTCCCACATCACTTACTGCTGTATGAGTAACAAAGACGAAACTACTCGATGACTGAACTTTTTCTTAAGTTCAACACAAATGCAGGTAGATTTACAAAAAATCACCCTCAGTACAAGAAGTTCAATAGCCGGGTCCACACCGGACGATCCATAATGGATCGCCGATCCCGCGATCCGTGATCCAGACTCGTGGAGCGTAGATCCCGGGTCCACACCAGACGATCCACCGCGCTCAGATCGCGCGCGGCACGTCTCCACCGCCCGCACATTTGGATCGCGGTCTTGCCGCGCGCGATCTGAGCGCGGTGGATCGTCTGGTGTGGACCCGGCTATTTGCATTTTTTATTATTCGTTGATTCGTACTTAGTTTCTTAAGTAAAATTAATTGTTAAGTATTAGGGTACTTTGTTACAATGTCTTATATATAGTTTGTGTTAAAAAGTGCCTTGTGGCACCTTTGTGTCTTACCATCGCGATCGCGCTGTAAGTACATCAAAAACTGTCTAACGTAAGTAATATGATATCCATGTTTCATAACAAGTAGTTTTGCTCATTACTTTTTGTAATGTATTTAGGGAGATGGAATAAAACCAGGCGTTCTACGACACGACTATAATTGAACTGCCATTACATACATAATCTTAACCTACCTACATATTCTAAATATTACTAAACATTATATACAACTACCTACAGTACACTCCTCCCTGTTAAATTAAGGGCTACACTATAAAACTTAACTTACATAGGCACATAACAATCTAAACCTTATAATTGATATTCTTAAGTCTACATTGTCTAAGCGCACGCTGTGGAGAAAGTATCACTTGAGGCAAGGCAACCGGAGCTTTTGTTGCAGCTTGTATATCGATTGCTGTATCATTTAAGGGCTGGGCCGGCGCCGCTGGCAGCTCGCTCGACTCCTGTTCCGGTGACCTCTCCGACTGTGGTGGTTTACCACTCCCACCAGTGTCCCTTGCCGCTGACCCCTGAGAATCTGTGTCTGACCGCTCTATAGTGCTAGGACCACTGGATACCAAGGATGGCCTTCCTCCTGTTCTCCTACGTAACTGATCAATGTGCCTGTGCACCGTTTCACCACTTTGACCTTTGACACGGTAGTTGCTAGGTCCTACACATTCCACTACTTGACCAGGAACCCATTTCTCGCCTTTTAGGAATTGTCGATACCATATATCTGTTCCCTCTCCCCCTATACTCCTGTTCGCCCCACCTACCGCTTCCACCTGTCGCTGTTGAGCTAGAAGCACCTTGTTTTGTCTATCTGGTTTGATAATGTCCAGCTTAGTTCGTAGGCGCCTACCTAACAATATTGTAGCTGGGCTTTCCCCTGTTGTTGAATGTTCTACGTTTCTAAAATACATTAGATATGTCCATATTGCCCTATCTATGTTTTGTTTTTCTAATATTGCCTTTTTTATTACCCTTTTTACAAGCCTAACTGCATTTTCCGCTAATCCATTTGATGAAGGATGGTAAGGGGCTGTAAAAATGTGTTCTATTCCGTTTGCTTTTGTAAAATCCTGAAACTCTCTTGATGTAAACTGAGTACCGTTATCGCTAACTATCTGTCTGGGTAGCCCCCATCTACTAAATAGTTCTGCTAATCTATCTATCAAACTAAACGCGGTTGTGCTTGATACATTAAATACTTCCAACCATTTAGAGGTGGCATCCACTACCACTAGATATGTTCTGCCGCTAATGGGTCCCAAGTAGTCGATATGAATACGGCTCCAAGGCCGACTAGGCCAGGCCCACATGCGCGGCGACTGTTGGGGTGGTGCATCCGCTTGGGCTGCACACACTCCGCATCCGCGGCACATGTGCGCCACTGCCTCATCGACCCCGGGCCACCATACGTAGCTTCGGGCTAAAGATTTAGACTTCACTATGCCCATGTGAGGTTCATGCAACATCGATAACACCCTATCCCTACACGCTTGCGGCACCACCAGCCTATGACCCCACATTACGCATCCTAGTTCTTCATAAAGTTCTGTCTTCCTATTAAAATATGGTTTTAAGTTTTGAAGCTCACATTCATTAGGCCAACCATCTCTCAAATAACTTAATATTTTTGATAGTTCTACGTCCCGCCCTGTTTGACGTTTTATATCATTATAATCTAGCAATAATGATTGTTGAACAAAGTGCAAATGCGTTTGCTCCGGCTGCCCGGTTGCAATGGTTTGTTTACTCGTTAGCGGTAATCTTGAAAAACCATCCGCTCCGTTGTGATCGGTGCGAACGTACTCAATAGTAAATGTATATGCCGATAAAATAATTGCCCATCTCTGCATACGGCTCGCGATCATTGTCGGTATACCGGTATGCGGACCAAATATGGATACCAGTGGTTTGTGATCTGTGCGCAAAGTGAAATTCCGGCCATATAAATATTGGTGGAATTTACTAACACAGAATATTATTGCTAGTGCTTCACGATGTATTTGTGAGTAGTTTTTTTCTGCATCGGTAAGCGTGCGAGACGCGTAGGCCACCGGCCGCTCGCCCCGCTCGCCGCCACCGGGCTGCGACAGTACCCCCCCCTATGCCCCGTGCGCTCGCGTCACAGGTCAATATTAACGGCTTATCAGGTTCATAATGCGCTAATACTTCCGTGCCTGCTAAAACATTTTTAATTTCTATAAAAGATTTTTCACATTCCGTGGTCCAACGCCATTGTTTACCTTTCTTTAATAACTCGTAAAGCGGTACTAATCTACTACTCATGTTCTTAACAAATTTGCCATAGAAATTTATGATTCCTAAGAATGATCTTAACTCCGATACATTCGCGGGTCGCGGAATCCTAACTATAGCTTCAACCTTCGCCGGATCTGTTTTAATTCCCTCTTGATTAATGATGTATCCCAAATATTTTACCTCTTTTACTAAAAATACACACTTTTCCTTTTTTAGTTTAAGACCAGACTGACGTAATCTACTAAAAACTTCTTCTAATGCATGTAAATGTTCTCGTTTGTTTTCGCCCCCTATAATTACGTCATCAAGAAATATTTCTACGTTTGGAATACCTTTCAATAAATTGCACATAATTCGTTGAAATATGCCTGGGCTTGAAGACAAACCGTAAACTAGCCTATTATACCTGTACAGACCCCTATGCGTATTTATGACGGTATATTCCTTTGTATCATCTAGCTCAATCTGATTATAGGCCTGCGTTAAATCTATTTTAGAGAAATACGTAGCTCCACTAAGGTTAACCATTAAGTCCTCTATTCTAGGTAACGGATAGCGGTCAGTAAGTAGTACAGGATTCACCGTCGCTTTGTAATCAGCACAGACTCTCAGTGATCCGTCAGGTTTATTTACCGGCACCAGTGGTGAGGCCCAGTCGGAGCAGTCCACCGGCTCGATGATACCATCGCGCAGCATGGCGTCGAGCGCGTCGTCGAGCCGGCCCAGCAGTGCGTACGGCACGGGCCGCGCGCGGTGGAACACCGGTCTTACTCCGTCGCGCACGCGCAGCGTCGCCTTGCCTCCAGTGTACCGCCCCAAACCGCCGCTGAATAGTTCTTTAAACCTGTTTAACAATCCGTTAATATCATTAGTTAGATTAACATTTTTACACGTAAAATTGTTACAGTTATTAAATACGGGTATTTTAATTTTTAGCTCTGTTAACCATTGACGGCCCAGCAGAGATGTGGTAAATAATGATGACCCCCCTATGACAAATAATTCTAATTGTTTCTTACAGCTTCCATACTTTACTATGGGCTTAAACATTCCAAGAGGTTTAATTTTTGTGCCGTCATAAAAATTCAATATAACATCACTGGATTCTAATTCATGATTCCTAAAAAACCTTCTGTAAGTTTCTTCACTGATACACGATATCGCTGTACCCGTATCTACTTCCATAGGTATTTTATAATTGTCTATATATATAGGCAAGCTTACCGCTCTATAGTTGTTTAAGCATAGATGGTGGAAATCTTGTTCCGATGGCACCTCAATATCGTGGGTACTTGCACTCGTTTCCCCGAAATACATGGGTGAACGCTGGGAACCTGTCCCGCCAGGCGCGTTGGCCTCCCTCTCCGGACATACCCTCCGCAAGTGTCCTGGGCGTCTGCAATTACTACATACGTAGTTACGGAACCGGCAACCCGCATACGTATGCTCTGTGGCTCCGCAACCCGCACAATTTGTTGAGAGATCCGCCTTGCTACCGCCCGCGCCGCCGCTCCCGCCAGCATGCTGTCTCGTGGCGCCAGCCGTGCGCGGCCACCCCGCTGGCGCTGCTCCCCGCGCTTCTCCGCGTGCCACGCGCGTTCCCCTCTGCGCCCGTGGCTGCGCGCCGCCGCCGGCCCGTCTGCTGAACAGCGCGTGCACCGCTTGTTCCGGTCCCCCGCTCCCCGCTGTGTCACCTCCGCTGCCCATCGTCACCATCGACTCCACCGCGGCTGCGTCCCGCTCCGCCGCTTCCAGTGTACTTGTGAGGCCACAGCATCCGAGAACGAAATAGTGTCGGCCTCCCCAAATAATCGTTGCCGAATTATATCGCTCCGCAGACCGCAGACGAATTGATCGCGTAAATTCTCGTTCAAGGTTTCTTTGAACTTGCAATGTCGGGCAAGTTTCTTGAGCTCGGCTACATACGCTGCTGCATTCTCATCGCTGGTCTGTCTCCGCTGTCTGAACCGGTAACGTTCGGCGAGCACCGAGGGCGTTGGTTCTAAATGTTGGTGTAGCAATTCAACCACTTTGACGTATGTTAACTCCGCTGGCTTGTTTGGACTTGCTAGATTACACAAAAGTTCGTACGCCTCATCTCCCATAACCGCTATAAGCGTCGGCAATTTAGTGTCGTCGTCTATTTTATTTGCTTTGAAGTACATTTCTACGCGGACCACGTGCCGGATTTTACATCGAACTCCTTTATTTTTCCGATCGACTTTTTTTTTGTTTTTTTTGAGTTTTTATACACTCGACAGCCACAAACACTCGACAATCCGTATTATCACACGCGAAATTGTCTTTTGTCCAACTCGTCGCCACTGTAATGTATTTAGGGAGATGGAATAAAACCAGGCGTTCTACGACACGACTATAATTGAACTGCCATTACATACAGAATCTTAACCTACCTACATATTCTAAATATTACTAAACATTATATACAACTACCTACAGTACACTTTTAGTATACGTAAATGTTTTATATAGGCGCTATAGTCTGCAAAAAACACGCATTTCTTATGTTTAAATGCTTTTAGAATAAGGTCTAACTGTCATTAATTTCCTTTTATTTATGTTAAAATAAAGAAATTTCAAATCAATGCCACCTAGAGACGAGTTGCTGAACTAAAGAGACAAGCGTGATATTTCAAAAGTCATTAAAAGTTCTGCTATTCATCGATAGATGGCTCGCTGTGCCGGTCGGAGTGAGGGTTGTTAGGTTTCTTTTTCCTTACGGAATTTCTGGATTCGGTCTCCACGCTCAAGACCCGCGATAGAAGCTATGCAATAGCTTAAAAAAAAATGGGGGCGATCAGTCGTTATCGGACTGTCGGTCTGTGCGGTGGTGCGTTGGCGAGTCAACTATTAATATTGATAAATGTGCATACTTTACAGTGACGAAATGCACAAGCACTCACAAACACCGTGTGGTTTTAGTAACAGTCAATAAGACCCTCATCTCACACCGGGCTGGAGAAAATCCATGAGGGATTTACATACGTTAAAAATAAAAGGCCATCTTCCCACCCTTGTCCAGTGTTTCTTGGGGTCGGTGAAAAACGGTTACAGTAGTCATAGCGGATCTTTGTGTCTCTGAAGTTAGGCTCTGTGACCTTACGCAAGAAAGTTCAAGAAACAATTTGTCCTAGAGTATTCTGTGTAAAGTAAGCGAGAAAACGATGCGAAAAACGTAAGCAAGTGAATAAGGCAGCTATACAATGCATCTTCAACATTGACACTAAAAGTGCTTCTGCGCAGGGTCTTGCAGGCAACTTCAGAGACACAAAGATACACTGTGACTACTGTACATCTTCAACTCATGTTAAGATTCGAACATCAAGAAATGTCACTTTTATTTTGTTATTAAATTCGCCTCAAACCAAAAGATGGCGCTGTACATTTTTGGCTCTCCGCTAAATCGCGGTGTTAAGATTTTCAGGAATTTCATGATCCCCTCTTGTACATATAAAAATAAATGTTTCTCGTTCTGAGCACGGCGTTTTCTTGGTGCAAACCGTAAGCTGCCGTGAAGGCTATTCAGACTTTTTGGGAATTTGTACAACTCAACTCTGTCAACCGTCACGCTATCATCCTCTCCCAATTTCTTTCTTATCATTGCTCACAGAATCTTTTCTTTGGCCTTCCTCTCCATCTATTTCATCATTTTATTCAACAATATATTACTCACTTAATAATAAATAATAATAATAATAAATTTTATTGTTTCAAGAATTACAGATATATAACCATTACGTAGAGGTATTACAGAGTAATCTTATAAACAATTGGTGAATTGGTAGGGCTTGCGTAGGTTGGTAAAATCTGTATACAAAACTGATAAACCCTGCCTCTTAAACTAGGGTATCCTGTATCTTAAGAGACAGTGTTCGGCTAAAGATTATTACATTTTAATTTTACAACAAGCAGAGTGTGTCGATCTACCTTTAAGTTTATAGATGCTTACAGGTTAAAACTGGTTTAATGGATTAGTATGTAAAAATAAGGAAAAATAAAAATAAAAATTGCAGTAAGTGTTTGTGTGTGTATGTGTGTGGGTGTGTGTATGTGTGTGTGTGTGTGTTTGTTAGTAGTCTATTTTGGCGTGTGTATGCGAGTGCGTGTGTTTGTGCATTTAGGTATTTTGGGAGATTTAAGATGAAATTTATGCGATGAATGTAAGTAAAGATTCTGTTTTTGAATAATCCTGTTGAAGAAGCCAGTTTGTTAATTTCGATTTAAGTTCATTCTTATTAAGGTCTATTATGGTTAGTATTTTATGAATTTTTTTGTAGAGTAGAGACTGTAGACATCCATACTAATTACTAATATAAATTACAAAGCAACTCTGTTTGTTTGTTACATTTTCATGACCGGCTGAAACCATTTAGATGAAATTTGGTATGGAGATAGTTTGAGACCCTGCTGGGAAGGACATAGGATAGTTTTATACCGGTAGCGATGTCCCTTGGGATGATAAAACACTTTTTACGTGGGCAAAGCCACGAGCAGAAGCTAGTTGCAGATACATTTTGATATTTACTTCGATTTAGGATAATACAAGTACAAGTACATTGAGGTGTTGAAGTGTCTGTACAAAAACGCCACCATGTCAGTCCGTCTTCAGGATCAGACCTCGAAACCAATCCTTCTCCAGCGCGGCGTAAGACAGGGAGATGTCATTTCTCCGAAACTGTTCACTGCTGCACTGGAGGACGTCTTCAAGGTTCTGGACTGGAAGGGGCTTGGCATCAACGTTAATGGCGAGTACATCACTCACCTTCGGTTTGCCGACGACATAGTGGTCATGGCTGAGACCATGGAGAGCCTCAGTAAAATGCTCGATGACCTTAGTAGAGCTTCCGAAAGAGTGGGTCTTAAAATGAACATGGACAAAACCAAGGTCATGGTGAACGCCCATATAACACCCACTCCTATCAAGATCGGAGACTCTACACTCGAAGTTGTAGACGATTATGTTTACTTGGGACAAACGGTCCAGTTGGGTAGGTCCAACTTCGAGAAAGAGGTCAACCGTCGAATCCGACTCGGCTGGGCGGCGTTCGGGAAGTTGCGTGGTATCTTCTCGTCCAATTTACCGCAGTGTCTCAAGACAAAAGTCTATGACCAGTGTGTGTTGCCAGTGATCACCTATGGGACCGAGACGTGGTCGCTCACAATGGGCCTTATCAGAAAGCTTAAAGTCACCCAAAGGGCAATGGAGAGGACTATGCTCGGAATTTCCTTGCGTGATCACGTCAGAAATGATGATATCCGCAGGAGAACCAAAGTTACCGACATAGCCCGAAGAATTGCCAAACTTAAGTGGCAGTGGGCAGGGCACATTGCTCGCAGAACGGATGGCCGATGGGGCCGAAAAGTTCTGGAATGGCGACCGCGAACTGGAAGACGATACGTTGGAAGGCCTCCCACTAGGTGGACCGTTGACCTGGTTAAGGTTGCGGGAAGGCGCTGGATGCGAGACGCACGGGATCGGTCAATGTGGCGACGCCTGGGGGAGGCCTATGTCCAGCAGTGGACGTCTTTCGGCTGAAATGATGATGATGAGGATAATACAAAAAGTTGAGTCAGCTGCGACTCACAAGTTTGTAGGACGAGGGTTCGAACCCAGGCAGGCGCTTTACTTCGTGCTAATTATTTCATCACCACTGCTCTCAAAACGGTGAAAGAAAACATCGTGAGGAAACCGGCATGTCTTAGAACCAAAAATTTGAAGACCTGTGACATCCAACAACTCGCACTGGGCGCGCGTGGTGGATTACAGCCCGTTCCCTCGCGCAGAGAGGAGACCTGCACGCATAAAGGACTAAATGGGATTCTAAATGCGGAAAAGGGGTCCATCTATCCTATCCTATCCTAATACAAAAAGTTTACTAGGTCGAGAGCTTTTATGTGTCTGTCTTCCCTCGAATCTGAAAAATTGCTTAAATCTTCTAACTTTAAAACAACACCATCTATGATTACTTATCTGAACTTCTATCAAAGTTTGGAAGCTGGCAATTGACTTTTGTTTTGAATAAGCAAAGCATGTTCATTGTTTTGCTATCGCCCCATAGATGTCTCTTGATTTATAGTTCTACTCACGGAACAGAAAATATTCCTACGTCGATGTCGTAAAACTTCTGAAATAATATCTAATACGAGTTACCCAAGCAAGACAGAACATCTTGGCGTAAAAAAGTGAGGAAGCCCGACCCCAAATATTGGGACCAGGGAAGGAAGAAGAGGATATACGAGTTACTCTGATTTGTTAAAGGTATCGGAAAATTTCCTAAAAGTAACAAATTATTTTTATTGGTATCATCATCATCATCATATCAGCCGAAAGACGTCCACGGCTGGGCATAGGAATTTTATTGGTATAGGTTCGAAAAATACAAAAACATAATTATGTTTAAAAATTTATTCAATGTATAAATGCAAATGAAATGCCCTCATTATCAATAAATTATTAAATGCATTTTCTCACTTAAAATAACTAAATATAATAGTTAAATGCAGTTTCATATTACAATAATAAAAAATAACAATTCCACTGCTGCTATGAACATTAGCGCCTCTACCGAGTAATTTTGGAACTTAATTGTTCGGTTATTTGGAATTCTTTTGACACGTCATGTTAAAATTTTACGACAGCAGTGAATTTGTTAAAATAAAGACCTCTCAAGTTGTTTTAAAACAACATGAAGATGTTTACTATATTTGTAGTCTACCTTTGATTTAATTTTTAAACGTTTTTAAATAAAACATATCGGGCAACCAAAAGTATTATCAAATACTCTAAAAAACTGCATGCCCTTTTCAGATTAAAAGTAAAAATTAAAGTTTTCATTGAAACGTCAAATCTAAAAGGATTTAATCATTACTGGCAATCTTAAAAAAGTTTAAAAACTTACATCATTCATTTTAACAGTAGCTGTTACATAAAAATAACGTTTAAAAAACCCTACATCCTATTATAACAGTTATTCAGTACGTTATAGCTAAACCTGTATCCACTCTCGGGAATGTCATCGGTTACTAAGTTGTCAGAATGGAAGTGTACATAGAGAGGTCCAGGCGGCGTCGCTGTAAAGAAAACCATTATTAATAAAACATACATTGAAATAATAGTCCACCGGTGTCTGGAGCAGGGTCCAAGTTACCGGTGGTTAAGGTTCCACTTCGAGAAAGAGGTCAACCGTCGAATCTGTATTAGTTAAGCAGATTTTGGGAAGTTGTGCGGTATCGTCTCGTCTAATACACCACAGTCTCGCCTAATATACACGTCTTTTTACATCGTTGTCACATATAGGCACGTAATTGTCAAATTTGAATGATGTAACCAAATACTTGTAATTAAAACTTATTGATGTAAAAGAGTGTCCGTGGAGTTTCTTGCACGATCTTCTCCATAGAAACCTTCTGGTGCTTGCGAATGTGTGGCTTCATTTTTTTGCTTGACAATTCGTAGAAATAAATTATTGGTTCTTCAGAAAGGCCAGGTGCACAGTGCTCATAACCGGCGTGTGTGTATGACTTGATGTATGAATGTGAGTGAAGCAAAAGAAGTATGTAAGGATCGTAGCAGGTGGCGTTCTGTAGTTTCTGCCTACCTCCATGGGAAAAAGGCGCGAATTTATGTAAATTATTTGAGTTGAGTGTCTCAAGATGAAATTCTATGACCATTGTGTGTTTCCAGTGATGACCTACGGAACTAAGACCTCTCTTCTTTCCATTTTTGTCTACCTTGAGCTATCTGGGCACGATCATTTAGTAGTGGTGCAACTCGACTCGCCATCTCTCTCTACTAATATAATAAAAGCGAAACTGAAGAAAATTACTTCATCACGCCAGAACGGCTAAAATTTGGCACAGAGATAGATTATTATCGGAATTAGCACATAGGCTACTTTTCATAACGGTATATTGTTCCCTTGGGATGAGAAATTACTTTGCACGTAGGTGAAGCCGCTGGCAGAAACTATTCTATAATACTTACA
This sequence comes from Orthosia gothica, assembly GCA_949775005.1. Classification (NCBI taxonomy): domain Eukaryota; kingdom Metazoa; phylum Arthropoda; class Insecta; order Lepidoptera; family Noctuidae; genus Orthosia; species Orthosia gothica. The sequence goes on from OX459035.1 coordinate 20,586,303, forward strand.
AGCAATAATCTGATTCGCAGCACTGCCGCCGCAATACTTGGATGCTCTCAATCCGTCAGCGGTCTCAGCTTCAGGTATAAAGAGATAGTCTTCTGACTGGGGCGATCCTCGAGTAACAGGGTTGATTTGACAGTCAGTGTCCGTGTACAGATTTTCATCCATACGGTATGCTACGTTAAAACTTGCTGATGTAAACCTAGGGAAGATGAGGATATGGATAAGAAAGAATTATATTAAAAGCTTAAATAAGGTATGACGCATACCAAAAATGATAAGTCTCGTGATGAAACATTGGCAAATTCTAGTCGGCGCCATCTTGGAGTTTCATTTCGGGCCCACTATCGTTTTCTTCCGCTATCTTCATCGACGTCGGCGCCATCATGGATTTTTGTTTAGATCCCATATATTTGTTAGGGCACGGATATAAGGTTAGGTAAGGGCATAGAGCGCGTTAGGTTTTTCCTCAATGCCACAGCGCGTTGTGTTCGAATATTATGAAAGCCACAATCCGAATTCGCGTTGTTGCCTGTTATAAAGACACCACAACGCGTTGTGGCCGTTTGAAAGACGCCACAACGCGTTCTCAGCTATTTTTTGCGTTTAAAGTCTTTGAACCTAACGTAATATATAAGGCTATTCTTACTTGATACCGCAGACGTCGGGGCTCTTTTTGAAGCAGGTAGCGTATTTCAATTGAGCGATGTACGGACCAGCGCCTCGGTTGTAGTTGAACGATTCAAAGGCCCCTGAACGATCCGGGTGGTATTGTAGACAACCAGGGGGTGCTGCACGGAACAAACACACATTAATTAAAGAAAAGAGAATTCAAAGAAGTCCTCTGTACCCCAAACCCTGCAGCCAAAGCGACTTGTGCGTTGCCACTGTCTATAAGTGTAGTATAGCATCAAAATGTATCAATAGTATCTACACGAAGAAGAAAAAAGGAGTCTTGTCAACTAAATCAATAAAATCACCGTCTGTTGGCTCAAGTATTGTGCAATCATTCATTGATTATAATTTCATCTGGAAGACATCCACTGCTGATCATAGGCCTCCCCCTTAAGCATCGCTACAGCGACCAGACCTGTGCTTCTAACATCCAGTTGATTCTCGCGACTCTCGCTATGTCGCCAGTCCACCTTATGAGGGTAAGAAACCAATTAAGTTGATAGTTAAAAAGAAAGCTGGACATCCTCTCCCATACATCATAAGTATACGCAGAAATCGTTTTGTGAATACTTTCATTTTGCGTATAGCTACGGATTGAAATTCTCTGTCGTAGTCTGTGTTTCCTGATAGCTACAACCTCGGGGACTTTAAAGTCAAGGGTGAATAGGTTACTTCTAGTCATCACCACATCATCGCTTACCATCAGGCGAGTGAGATAGTTGTCAAACGGGAGCCTGTCTTTAATATTAAAAAGGTAACTTACCAATAAGGTACTCGTCTCTGTCGGCTGATGAAGAGAATGGCGTTGAAGGCAGAGTATTGGTGATGGCATTTAAGATTCCATCATTGAATTTTCTGGGGACAAAAACGCGAAGTTTAACTAGATTTTTTTTAATAAACCGATGGCTTACCAAATGTTTCAAGACTAAACATTTATTTCAATTAGGCCATTTAACGTTATTTTTTAATGACAAAATAAAATTTTAGAGAATGCCTCAGGCATTCCACCTATGTGCCTGTATGATGCATGATTTTTTAATAAATAAATAATGAATTAATTTTACTGTCCATTCACATAGGTAATTTGTTATGGAGAAGAACGGAAACTTCAAAATACCTCTTTAAAAAAATGTGTTTTACAATAGTTGGTATACATCAAGTCATTAACTATACATTTGGACGATGCACCTAGAATAACACTACTATACTACTTATAGGTGCAAAGTGGTTACCCACCTAAGTTCGAAAAATATTTGACCGAATTTCATTTCACCTAAAACTTTTCAACTATTATCGTTTCGTTTTTTTTTACTTCATCGAAGTCACGTCTGCCACTATCTCAGTTGACCAATTCGTTTTTTTTCGTTACTGCGACGTTCCAATTGGTCGGAAAACTTTTTAAGACGTCACCGAATGGTGTTAATAATAATGGAGATAGGAACACGGTACTCACTTAGTTACAAATGTAGGTAAATTAATGATAAGAAGAACTTCACTATGGTAGGTGCACAAAATATCATAAACAGACTTACCCGAGAGTATTGAAGCACTCCAGCTGGGTGACCTTGATCTTCCAGGTAGCTTGGGGCAGGTTTGGCTGCGAGTTACGGTCAGCTATTTTGAAGTTGATGCGGATGGCACGGCTGTTGGTTGAAGCGTTCACGCGAACGTATACTGTGAAAAGATGATTAGAAACATGTAGTAAAATCTAGGAATACCGAATTTGCTTAGAGATCTACTGAAGAATCCTGATCGGCCTTTGGAGGAAGGTCGGCTGACTAAAAAAAATGTGGATGACAGAGATAATTGTGGAGATTCAGAGATGGATAAAAGAAAACTGGCATATTGCTTCAACAGAGAAAAGCCTTCTTTTAAAATTATGATTGTATTTGGTTTTTCTATGTAACAACAAAACTTATTCCCTTATTTCTTTCTACAGAATGTATTTTCGTCTGTCATCCAACTTTCCTGTCGCAGGTCTGCTGGAAGACATTTCTATTGAAATAAGCAGTACTGGTATTTTTAATTTTACATTTAAATTATTAAAAAAAAACAAGCTTTTATTTAAGACAAACGTGTGTGCAATAGTTCAGCTCAATTGGACACTGGGAAGTGGGTCAAATTTAACTTCCAAATTTGATCCGGGACAGGCAACTAAATAAAAGATTGTAAAAAAAATATTTGTTGAAAAATAGTATTTCGTATTCTTCTCAGCAAAACCTTTCATTTAATACCAATGCAATGGCAGAGCACCAAAAATAACTATGCCGCATATTGAGCCGTCCGCCATATTGGATTTAGAATGACGTCACTTAGCTAACCAAGCATTAAATAATAATAAAAAAACGTCACAAGAAACAACATTTTTATCCATGTCAGTGAGGTAAATGTACAGAGTCCTTTTAATTTAAGACAACGACTCCCAAACTGAGACATGCTCGTATCTTGGGTAGTCGGCAGCAAAATTAAAAATTACTATATTAAATTAAAATTACATACATACATTGCATGTTAAATAAAAGCTCGTAAATGTACAATCGAATTATGAACATCCTTTTTTAATTCGGTTAAAAAAGGAGGTTGTTGATGATTTCATAGGCAAGGATACTCACAATGCTGTCCATTATTGTCTCCACAGAGAGGTGGCAAGAAGTCGGAGTTGGCTTGCAGATTGGTAACTTGGAAGATGTCATTTCTGCAGGAGTATCCTGGACGCTGGGTCACGTTCTCTACGGGTTCCACCTGAAAAAGGGTGTTGTTTGAGATAAAATGGTTTTTAAAAGTCGCAGCCCAACCTGCCCCATAGTACCATGAAAATCATTTATAGCAAGAGGGCTTCTCATACCAATTCCAACAAGCCTAAACACGTCTGGGATACATTGTTTAAATACGGAGTTCCAGTGCCTACCTTCCGGCTTCATCACCTGATCAGTTTGATGGTACCATTTTCATTAGAACTATTTACTTAAAGGAGATGTTTGATTTTGAGCCACCACTATGTACACTTCATAGATAAATAGGAAAAAATAGGGGAATGCCTTAAGCATACTAACAAATTAATTTGAAGAGGGGTACAGGCGTACAAAAATGATCATTTGGTAAGTTTTTTAATAAGATAACCCTATTTTTAGGGCAGCCATGACAGTTGTTTTGACATGAGGTTTGACGACTTTGACGGTTTTAAGAAGTGACTTTGAGTCTTTCTTTGATTTGACTTTGAATTGGTCAAGTTTTGGAGTTTTTAGTGATTGTTTTAGTTTTGCAAACCAGTTTACTACTACGGACATTGATTGATTGCTTCTCTGTTGCAATTGAATTCGTGTTGTTTTTTTTAACGCAGATGTTACGATGACACGTCAATCAAATGTCATTGTCAAAATGTCATTTTTCGCATACTGCGTTCTGATCCACCAAGTTTAATTTTAAGTTGTGTTGCTCTACTTGACAAAGCTAATTTGAGTTTACATTGAAGTGAAATTAAATAAAAGTGCTATAAATTAACTCGCTCTTCTACGACACTAGAAATGTTTTATTTCAAACTTAAATTTTAATTCAAACTTTGCTTCCGTGCGCGTTATAAAAATGTTAACATGTTTATGGAACTTAGTGAATTTCCAAGTTTAAACTGACGTTAATTAGTTCAGCCTCATTGTTTTCACAGAGAGGAAGCCTGGGATCATCTAACTATGTTTTGGTCATCTTCTAGTCTAACTGGATGGACCTGAATTACAGTATATCACATTTATAGACAGTCTATATAATCGCCACAATCCTGTTATTGGATAATTTGAGAAGGCTAGCTGTCATACTTATCAGTGTGACAATCAGTCACATGTATACGGTTTGAATACAAGCACAGAGGGTTCCGTATAGCTATACACACTCACCAAAATAAATAGGTAACAAGGGACTGGACAAATTTAAATTTGCCATTCGAGAACTGTTGTCCCCATACATCATACAATATTTTCACTTTTCCAAATACATTTTATAAGTTGGTCGACTATAACTCGTAAACGTGTAAAGCCTACTTAGCTGTGATAATTTTCTTTTCAATTTCGTTGTAGATGCTACTGCCGTGAATTTTTTCACAAACTCAAAAGTAATAATTTAGCTGGCAGGGGCAGTGTCATCCACACCAAAAATTAACAATTTAAAGCTTAATTTTACGCTACTGGATATATGAATCGAAAAATGGTGTTCACAGACCCATAATATTTTTGAATGGCCTATCCAATGGCACCCACACCAAGAAAACCACAAGAAAAAACATCACCATTTTACGTGAGGTACCTTAAAAAAAATATTTTTCATTATTTTATTTTACCGTTATTAATATGAGACATTGGATGCGCCTACATGCCAGTGGGGCGCGCAGGTACGAACATAATGTAGTTGTATAGTAGTAAAGTAGTAATTAGTTTGCCTGTATTTAATGTAATTATTAGATTGTATTTTATAGTTGATTTTTTAAATTTCTGACATTTAAATATTGTGTAATTTTAGTGTTATGAAATTTTATAATTGGACATTTTAATTTCACAAATTTCTGACATTTTAATTTTGTGTCATTGTAGTTTTATAATTTTTTTTTTTTTTTTTGACATTTTAATTCTGTGACATTTTTACTTTTTGACCACTTTAATTGTAATTTAAAATGGTGTTTAGTTTATACTTGGAGCCCAGTAATTATTATACATTCATTAAATTGTTTTTGTGTCATGTACTGATTACTAACATTAATTATAAGGTTGTGTATCTACTAACAAAGAATGGACTCCAAAATTGTCTGAATTTGAAATAAACTTAATATGTATATCCATGCCAAATAATAGCTTTCTAGTACTAAGAGTCTCTGAGCTAAGCTACGGATGGACAGACGGATATGGTGAAACTATAAGGATTCCTTGTTGACTACGGAACCCTAAAAAGAGTTATGATACTTACAGTGGTAGGAGGAGCAAGGTTAAAGGTCTCGAAGTCGATTCTCATTTGGCAGACATTGTTGTTGTTGATCTCAACGTTGTAAGAACACTCCAGGCCGGAGGATTCTCTGTTCAGAGGGGGGTTGATGAAGACTGCAACCTTCGTATTGGTGCGGATGTCACAGGCGTTTACTGTGAATAAAGTATAATAGATTAATTTAGAAAATTTTAACTTCTCACTCCCTATCATAGAGAGGAGGCATGTATACCAGCAGGGACTGGACTTACACTAACGGTGTGCTAAAGTTAGAAATCGTTTCATATTGAGACGAATCAAGTTTTAGAAAAGTTCAGTTTTATTTTATGTCATCTATCACTCATACTTAACTGCGGTGCTTACCTCAAAAAAGCACCTCGGAAGTTATGATCAACATGGTTCTCATATGATTTGACCAGGAGAATTTCTGTAGTTTAAAAGAGACTGTGACCTCCGAGTAAGTTTCGCTGATTCTTCTCAAAGTAGTCAGCTAGGATTGATATCTAAAAGTGTTATTTATAACCAATTTGCCACTGCCTTCTCTGAAAGCTACATTCCTATATTTAGGGTACTTACAAGAACAGCACGTAGCGAAGACCCCACAGAAGCCAACAGCCTTGCCGCCTTGGGTGTTACACTGGTTCCTGGACAGGCAAACGCCGCCGGTACTCCTGTCGTTGCTCAGACATTGCTCACCATTGCCAACCGAGAAAATACTGCCTGGGCCATTTTGACGACCGGCTGCGAAAAACCAAAAATCTAAATTAGCAAGTTCGAAGACTAGTAGTGCCTGTAGAAAGCCATGGCCCTTATTTATGCCTACAAGGTAAATATTATGCACCGATATGTCCTTAATATGATACCTTCCCTTCGTTTGTATGGATATTATATTCCAAAAGAAAAGAAAAAAAACTAATAACAGAAAGTCTAGTGAACGTAATTAAGTGACTTACTTCTATAACTTTGTCCGTCGTCCACTACTGAAGCGCTGGCATAGCCGACAACGCATATAAGTAGCACCCGGAGTACCCTGTGTATCGCCATCTTGGAATTACTGAAACAAAAGAAAATACATTTTGAAATAACTAACATTATCATAATACAACATCACGTGTGTATTCCAAAAAGATAGGACAAACTTAATGGCGACTCTCCCCTCATCCCCGCAACGACTCGCGGAGTGTTCTGAACCGACATTGAACCAAGTTTGAATTGAACTGTAAAGGTGTATTGTACAGCCACAATACGCTAGTAATGTTTCAAGTCCAATGAAGAAGGTTTCAGAAGGCTAAAAGTTAGATTTAACCCAATTCTACTTACTATTGAAAATTTGTATAACTGGCATAAAAACTGTCATAACTGGCATATCCGGAAATAGAATCAATCAAAGCCAAGTTGACAATCTTGCCGTTTAGACGAGCTACTGAGGGGTGTTTGCGCCTTAACGTGCGTTCCGATGTACAGTGGTGTGACACGACAAACTTCCAAATTACAGGCTATACTGTCTAATCTCAATTCTTAATTCTTTATTGTACACCAAAAACAATATTCAATACAATGTGATAATAAAGTACATGTACAAAGGCGAGCTATCAGCATTCTCTAAGGTCTTTGAAAAGCTTGTCCATGTTGAGATTTACCCATTTGTTCATCATGTTCTTAATAAAGGAGTAGCATGGTTTTGTCAAGAATAGATCTTGCATAAGCAATCTCATAATATTTACACCACACTTTTTGAAAAAGTGGACAATAGGCAACAAACTGACGCAATATATACTGATTTTCAGAAGACGTTTGACAAAGTTGATCATAGACTGCTACTTAATAAAATCGCATTCAATGGTATCAGAGGGGACCTTCTTCGTTGGTTTGTTTCTTATATAATTAATAGGACACCCAGCTATATCCAAGTTTTTTTTTTTTTTTTTTTTTAAAAAACGTTGCCCCACACTAGGAATTTCTTCCTGTATCGTGGGTGCGTTTACAAACATATAAACTCACATACACAAACACCCAGAGCCGGAACAACTATCTGTAGATCATACAAATATTTGTTCCGAGCGGGAATCGAACCCGCGACACGCAGCGCAGCAGTCAATCGCTCAACCACTGCGCCAACCGTTCGCCCAGTTACATCCGGAGTCCCACAAGGTTCAATTTTAGGACCTCTATTATTTATTATATTTATTAATGACATTAAAGATTGTTTCCAGAATTCAAAATTTCTCTTATACGCGGATGATTTGAAAGTTTATAAAAAAAAAAAGATTGTTCATTTGAATTTTTTTTATAAACTCAGTTCAGACAGTTTTGATTTTCAATAAGATATTGATCGTTTTTCTGACTATTGTTCTTCTTAAATACTGTACCTTAGCCTGCCCAAATGTCATAGTATAACATTTACTAAAACGAAAATTTTATTAATTTAAATTATCGACTAAGGCAATACACCAAAAGACTAAGAAAGATTGTGTCTTTGACACAACGAGCGCAAAACAATTATAATATTATAAATTCGAATAATAAAGCAAAAGCTGTATGGCAAACTATTAATTCTGCAAAACTGAACAGGCCATTAGAAACTATCCCATATATTAAATTGAATAATGAAATCGTGACAAATCCGTATGACATATCGAATGCATTTAATAATTATTTTGTAGATAAGATAACACCCATTGATATTATTCACAAAGATCAGCATAAGCAATACCTAAAATCTAGACTTAACTCAATTTTTATGAAGCCATGTCTGCCAGACGATATAAAACAAATAATAAAAGGTCTAAAAAACACCAATAGTGTAGGTTTTGACGGTATCTGCACTAAAATCATCAAGCTAGTAACAGAGTGTATCTCGCAGCCTCTCAGTTACATTCTAAATTTGTCTATTGAGACTGGTGTATACCCTGAAAAGTTAAAAGTCGCAATTATTAAACCGATACACAAAAGAGAGAGTAAAGAAAACATGAATAATTATAGACCTATTGCCCTAATATCTATTTTCTCAAAAATTTTTGAAAAATATATTTGTAATGAATTAGTTAAATATTTTGAAACCCATAACATTCTCGCTAAAGAACAAAAAGGCTTTAGGCAGAACAAAAGTATAAATCTTGCCATATATGAATTTTTGGAAATTATAACGTCCAATGTCGACAAGCGAATTCCAACCTGCGCCATCTTTATGGATATGACCCAGGCTTTTGATCACGTGGTACATGACGTCTTATTAGATAAACTTGAGACATATGGCATAAGAGGTAACATCTTAAAATTAATTGAAACTTACCTCAAAAACCGCACTCAGTATACACAAATTAACAGACTTAATATTAGAACTAAGATGGAGGATACATACTTATCAAAGGGACGTCAAATACAATATGGTGTCCCGCAAGGAAGCGTACTGGGACCACCATTATTTTTAATATACATAAATGACCTTCCAAATGCGAACTCAAACCCAATGACACTCTTTGCTGACGACAGCACCGTTGCAATCAAATGTAATGACAGAGCGTCTTATGAGCATGATATAAGCAGTACCCTAAATGCAATCATTAAATGGCTAGACATTAATAATCTGCAGGCAAACATAGGGAAAACTAAAATAATCCACTTTAATCAGCGTATGAATGCAATTATGCCTCAGATTAACTATAAGGGTGAACCTGTATCTGACGTACAAACAACAAAATTTCTTGGCCTTTATGTAGATAACAAATTAAAATGGAAATCCCAGATTGAAACACTATGCAAAAGAATTAATAAATCAGTATATGCGCTACATGAATTAAAACAGATAGGTAACAAATATCAACACCTTGTTAACTGCATATCATGGTTTGGTTGCTCCAGTCCTGAGGTATGGTGTAATTTTTTGGGGAAATTCGACTGACGTTGACCTAATTTTTAAAGCACAGAAGCGGTGCTTAAGGGCTATGTTTGGACTTAAAATAGTTGAGACCTGTAAACCATATTTCCAGAACTACAAAATTCTAACTCTCCCAAGCCTATATATTTATGAGATTTCAATGTTTGTTAAGGTCAATCAAAATTTATTTACTTTGGCCTCAGAATTCAATAATAGGCAACAACGTGACGCACTTCGCCTCTGTGTGTGCCAAACCCGTACCACATTAATGCACAAAAGTGTGTTTTGGATGGCTCCTGAAATATTTAATAAACTACCTAAAGAAATAAGGGCAATGAATACTGCCTTATTTAAAAAAAATCTAAAGAGCCTTTTAGCTGAAAAATGTTACTATAATTTGAATGACTACTTAAACGATAAATTTTCCTAACTCAAGACCTCACAGTGACATCAAATAATAGAACAATTATGCATGTATCTTCAAATAATTTATATCTTATTGTATTGTATTGTAATAATACTAGGAATGACATTGAAATAAATTGATTATCATTATTATTATTGAATGAATTAAATAAATGATTATTGAATAATCTATATTAATATAATTTTAAGGAGGACATTACATTAATTTAATATTTTAAAATATTTTAAATAATTTTATATGTTTCAATGTCAATCTTTATTTTAATAAACCATGATTGTACACATTTTGCATGCCTTACGGTCGAATCACTTGAAACATGTACATATAATAACACCATTGTAACAGTGTTTTCTGCAAAAATAAATAATTTGATTTGATTTAATTTTTGACTTGCTAATAGTATTTTCAACAAAATTACTTGTCTTCGTGATCTTGGTGTGCTGTGCAGTGCAGTGTAATTATACCACAATTGGAATATGCAGTACCTATCTGGAATCCCTATAATGCAAAGTATTGTGAAATTATAGAATTAGTTCAACGTAAGTACCTTCGAGCCGTGGAGTATAGATGTTTTCGAAAAAAAACTTCATATCAGTCGATTCTCAAAAAAACATGGTCTCCGTACATTACAGTCAAGGCGCACGCTCCTTGAGACAATGACTCTATACAGTCTATGCCGAAACAAATTTACCCCGACTTGGTGAACAGTTTGTGTTCTATGTTAGGGGGGGTTTGGTTTCCGCACTTAGTCACTCAATTGGACCTTTGCGTAGGCCATGGTGGCCGTTGGGTGATCATTCTAACCAGCCCACCTCCGTCCAGAAGTCAATTAGAGCTCCTGGTTTCCTCAAAACATCCGTGTAAGATCTGGGTGACCCGAGAGTTCGTGTTATTGTCTGGGTGACACCTGTGCATTCAAAGAGAACGTGCGTATCGGTTTGTGTTACTTGGTTCCTCGAACAGTGCAAGGGCGGGAGGTGCGCACCTGGCAACTTTTCGTTACTAACTCTTGCAAATCTAATGCTGGTGTGCACTCACCGCTACGCCGTTTAGTCGATACATACAATAAGCTATTTTGTGCAATTGACATATTATTTGTAAGCAGATATACCTTTAGAACTATAATAATCAATTTTTTTAAGGATTAACAGTATCTTCTAATGTTTCTACATACGCTGACTACAATAATGTTTGCCAATCAGTTTGTCTTAGCGTAAGTAGTAATCTGTGGAAAATGTAGTGGGTAGTATACGTATATTTGCTATGTCATATTTTTAAGACAGTTTGTATATTTTCAGTATACCACTGTTTGTTATCCCTACAAAAAGAAAAAAAAAAACTGACAAGACTCCTAATGAAAATTCCAAAAACACTTTAACTAACCTGGGAATCGAACCGTAATACCAAAAATAACTGTAACAAAATTCCTTACCCAAACATACAAACATAATGTTCACAATTTTATGCGGTCACAATATGCATTTCAAGATGGTACTAAAATGCATAAAAAACAAGATCATTTAAAAAGTACCGTAATTTGGTACATTTCGAGCATTCAAAACGACAATTTGGGAGACAGTAAAATAAGAAATTGAGTTCAATGAAAGATTTGGATTCCGTAAGAGCTTCAGTAAGAACTGGAATGCACAAAATAATGAAACATACCAAATTAATTTACGTTTTTATAAGTAAATCTATCATCCCATGTAAATACATTCTTAATAACAAAAAGTTTTTTGTTCGGTATATTGCCTAAGGCAGAGTTGGGGCCTTCATTCCAGAGCGTAAGAATTTTGGATAAGGAGTTTCTTTTGCACTAACCTTAAAAGATAAATGCATAAGTTTTCTAATTACCCCGAAGAAAACGGTCATATCCATTATTCTATTGGCATGATCATTCTCACATTTATATGCACACAAGATTTTCATTTATCACTTTTTTGTTGTGATAGGTACCTAATAGTAAGGTACCTATAATGCCAGAATAGATTACCCGAATATCATGAAACTGAACTGTACACATCTCCGTACTCCTTTAGAGCGTACTGGCTTGATGTTATGGTATAAACAATGAACAAAGGCGATTGCAGCAATCCCGAGAAATTTGCCGTTGTTTATTGAAGAGTACTTTTGTATATCGCCGAAGTTTTACATCACTCATTCATCATCATCTGCCTAGCCTTTTCCCAACTATGTTGGGGTCGGCTTCCAGTCTAACCGGATTCAGCTGAATACCAGTGTTTTACATGGAGCGACTGCCTATCTGACCTCCACAACCCAGTAACTGGGTAACACGGTACCCTTTGGCAAGACTGGTCTTACATCACTCATTACTTCACCAAATTTAAATGGGACCAAATGAGAAGCACCAGATTTCACATAAAAAACCTTTTTGAAGAAGTCGGTTTAAAACAAAATTACATGTGGAACCACGTTATTTTCAACACCAACCTACCTACCTGTAATGGTCCACGCACACGATTGCCATAGGGCTTTTAAAAATGTATGAGCTGCCGTTACTACGCCAATAAATACTTAATAAGTTCAATAACCCATCAACCGGTTCTCTCCAAGATTCTAATGAACCACCTCGTGGTAGAAAAGCGGTGTCAACTGGAAATAGCCATGCTACACTATAATAACATACAGCGGTGCATAGCATAGTTAGTATGTCCATAGTAATATTCTCCCATATAAATATATGCCTAAGAATTGCTTAGAAATTACATATGAATATGAAAAAGTCACTTTGGAACGGTGAAGGAAAACATCGTGAGGAAACCGGGACTAATGTAGGTAGGTACCTAAGTTTGAAATCGCCAACTTGTCTTGATCAAGCGTGGTGATCAATGCTCATGCCTTCTGTGTATGAGAAGAGGCACGAGCCCTGCAGACTACAGTTAGCTTCTGCTAGCGGCTTCGCCCGCGTGATAAATGTTTTCTTATCTCAAAGGAGCATTATAAGGATGAAAATTAGCTTATGTGCTATTCCAGACTATAATCTATCTGTGTGCCAAATTTCATCCAGATCAGCAGCCTTATTGCGTAATGAATTCGGCAAAGCAAAAGGCAAAGAGTATGAAATTTCGATCAATCACATAGATGGAAACCAACATCGCATCTTTTTTGTTCCTGATTTTGTTTATTCTTTTTTTTGACACCGACTGCCGAAATTCAAGTTAATTTTCACTTTGTAGTGTTTTTTTGGAAGTCGGTTGTAGTTTTTTGGAAGTCGTTTTTATTTATTACTAAAAAGTTTATTTTTTCACTTTTCAATTGTGATTGTGTGCACAAAGTTATGCCAGAATAGATAACCAGAATAACATAAAACTTGAACATAACCGGTGAAATGAGTGTGTACCAGGATGAACTGTACACATCTGCGTACCCCATTAGACCTGACGGGCGAGATATTATGTAATGCAAGGGCGTAAACAATAAACAGACATGCGATTGCAGCAATCCCGAGAGATTTGCTATTGTTTATTAAAGAGTTATGTCGTATATCTCCGAAGTTCTTCATCAGATCTTTACCGGACTACATTTAAATGGGACCACATGAGAAGTGCCAACCTTCAATAAAAAACATCAAAATCGGTTTACCAAGTAAAAAGATCTGAGGTAAACAACATTTAAAAAAATAAAAACTTTTTACAAAAAATACAACCGACTTCCAAATAAAAACACTACAAAGTGAAAAATAAATTCAATTTCGGAAGTCGGTGTTCCTGTTTTCGTTTCTTCGTTTTTTGACACCGACTTCCGAAATTTAATTTATTTTTCACTTTGTAGTGTTTTTATTTGGAAGTCGGTTGTATTTTTTGTAAAAAGTTTTTTTTTTTTAAATGTTGTTTACCTCAGATCTTTTTACTTGGTAAACCGATTTTGATGTTTTTTATTGAAGGTTGGCACTTCTCATGTGGTCCCATTTAAATGTAGTCCGGTAAAGATCTGATGAAGAACTTCGGAGATATACGACATAACTCTTTTATTTGGAAGTCGGTTGTATTTTTTGTAAAAAGTTTTTTTTTATTTTTCACTTTTTAGTTGTGGTACATAATGGACCAGTTCTATAGGTTAGGTACCTATAATGCCCAAAGTGAAGCCAGCATTGATTATCCCAATAACATAAAACTTAAACAAAACCGGTGGAATGAGAGTATACCAGGGTTAACTGTTCACACTTGCGTACCCTCTTTAGAGCGTACTAGTGTGATGTTATGTTATGAAATGGTAAAAACAATAAACAGACATGCGATTGCAGCTATCCCGAGTGATTTGCAGTCATTTCTTGAAGAGTTCTGATGTATATCTCCAAAGTTCTTCATCAGATCTTAATGAAATTTAAATGGGACCACATGATAAACACCAGCTTTCAAATAAAAAAAGAATCATCGAAATCGGTTCGCCCAGTAAAAAGTTCTGAGGTAACAAACATAAAAAAAAAAATACAGTCGAATTGATAACCTCCTCTTTTTTGGAAAGTCGGTTAAAAATCAGTCGAATTGAGATCCTCCTCCTTTTGAAAGTCGATTAAAATGCCGGATAGAATCTACTGGCAATTTCATCTTTATCCTTTTCCAAATTTATATTAAAGAAAGATCTCCTACACAGCTGTAAAAAACTTTAGTCTCTCTTAATTTCAATTACTAAAACATTTATAAGCACTTTTGAATTTTTAATGAGTCGGTCAATCAGAATGATCATGCTAGTTGCACTACAGTTCATGAGAGGCGTGGATCTCTATGGAAAAGAACTTTTATGAAAAAAATAACTGATTTCAACTTTTAGATTTAAAACCCATCTCGCTTCTCAAAATTCTTCTCCATGATTGACCGGAAATAACAACTAATGTTGCAAATTTTCATGACAGTCGACAACAGCTTAAATAACACGTAAAATAAAAATTGCCAAAACCACTGTTTTTTTTATTTCATACTTTTAAACTACATAATTTGTCTAGTAGTAGATACGCTTTGATCGACAATCTATAATATGCAAATGGTCTATGGTCTGTAATTATGACACGATATCTTGCGAAAACACCCCGGTTCAAACAGTAAAATGCCCATAACTTTTGAACTGCTGAACCGATTTACATCAAAGTTAGCAAAGTACATTCCCGATAATATCAACTTTCAATGATTAAAAACCTGCCAAGTGAGAGTCGGACTCCCGCACAAAGGGTTAAGTACCATTATCGGAAAAAAACGGTAAAAATCACGTTTATTGTATGGGTGCCCAATTTAAATATTTATTTTATTCTGTTTTAAGTATTTTTTCTTATAACGGCAACAGAAATACATCATCTGTGAAAATTTCAACTGTCTAGCTATCACGGTTTATGCGATACAGCATGGTGACAGACAGAAAGACAGACGGACAGTGGAGTCTTAGTAATAGGGTCCCGTTTTTACCCTTTGGGTACGGAACCCTAAAAACTAAAACAAAATTGGTCCTTCCATTTAGGAGCTAAGATGCCACAGACATATACACAAATACACTGGTACACACGTCAAACTTATAAGACCCCTCTTTTTCCGTCGTGAGTTAAAAACCACGTTTGAGAATCCAGAGAAAATCGAATTCCAATCACTTCCTGTTCAAATTCCAATCACTACACGACACTTATCATCAGTTAACACATTCTAACGGTCAGTTAACAAACGTTCTTCATTCATTAATCTATGTGTGACGTCCAATCTAATCTCTCAGTCCCCCTTTTTTGCTTCCACAAACTATTACTTCAAACAGGTTCTCAAAACGGTAAAGTTATAAGTATAGAGGTATCTGACGTACTAATATGAATACAGTTAATCTGACGCAACTCTAAACGAACGACCGTTATGTTTAAAAGGTATTTTTTAATTTGTTTTCGAACTACGAAATTGAGGAGATCTATTTGATTATCATCGGTTTCGAGAAGTTCCACTAACCTGGAGTGGAACTTTTCCAAACCGATAATAATACCGATAATATTGGCTCTTCTCAAAAAGACTACTAGTGACCCGACCCATTGTTGTGAGGGTTTCAACTGTTAATAGTCGAGTGATGCTAAAATATCACAATTAGTAAGTTCCTAACCGAATCACTAAAAACGCGGAACAACACTTATTTTCCGGGGACGCTAACGCTCTGCCAATTTCGATTCCGCTTGCTTAGCTGATGAAAGCTATCCCCTGACCTTCAGGACTCATTGTGCCCCGACCTAGGGGCTCTTCGTATGGGTTGAGGACAAGACGCCTTGCCCGTTGTTGCACGCTGTTAGCTATCTCCACGCTACCTACGCACGCTGCCCAGGTCTTGGCCAACCTACTTGCGGCCTGCCGACACAAGCCGGTGCTGACAGGCAGTCTCCAAGTACTACCTGTTGGAGATTCGAGGGCCATCCGGCCTACTGCTGAGGCTGTGCTGAATAGGCCCCTACGTCTGCCACGTGCTAACCAAGGTCGGTACCCTTCCAACCTATATATACTGTGTGTGATAGTGCTTGGAACAGAAATGTGTAACTTTATCTACCCGCGACCTAGCTGTTGATCTTACCTACTTAAATATATGTATTAACTTCTCCAGCTATCAGTAGCAGCCAGTATCAGTAGCGGCCTGCGCAGCCTACCCTGCGCAGCCCTAGCCGTTACGCCATATCAGATAAAATAACCCTTGCCCGATCCGGGAATTGAACCCAGGACCTCGTGGTAAGCAGCAGCGTTTGCGACCAATAAGCTAAAGGGGCAGTTAATCCTAGATATTTTTTTTCGTATTAGTCACATTATTAACGCCTTGAGGAAACTCCTTGCAGTTCCTAACAGGTTTTACTACAAAATAAAAACACCAGACACTAATTTAAATATATACCTACATATCTATAAATAGATAGATAAAGATAACTAATTTACTCATAAAATATCTATGTCATATTAAACAGGATTTTAGATTCATGCAATACAGCTTATCATAAATTGCATAGTTGAATTAAACATCAATCAGTCTACTAATATAAAGTAGCATGGTATACAGAGTGAGTTTTCAAGTAGGCGTGGATGGCCAAATCCGAAACTATGAAGAATAGCGAAAAAACAATCAAATCCAAAACTATGACAAATAGCGAAAAACACTCAAATCCGAAACTATGAGGCATATCGAAAAACACTCAAAGGAGTCACGAGGCCGATTTTGATGAAAACTAAAACTGCATCATTGGATTTTTTTGTAATCAATATTCCTGACCGGGAATCGAACCCTTTGATTTTGAAAAAACACGTGATGATACATTATCTTTAGAAGTACTAGAACCCTCAAAGATGCTCAAAACTGATCTGTCAACAGACGCCTGGTTTATCAATTTGACAACTCTAAATTAAAAAAGAAAAACATAAAAGCACAATATATGTCTTTTTTATTCAATTTATGGAATATCTTTTAAATTTATTCAATACTGGAGGAGGAAATAGGCGAGAGCTAAACCTGGAAATGTGACCTTGAAATCAGGAAATTAATTCGGAGCTCTCTGCCCGCATTTCCTCTTAAGAAATCTGACCCAATAACCTATTTGTCAATAGATATGCCACTATACTTCATAAATGATGGCTTGATCACTGCGACATATGTCAAACTGACGTTTACGTTATTGTTACGGTATTTTTAGTCTGTCAAGCGCTATTGTTACTGTATTGATACTGACAGTTTTCACAGAGATCAAGCTATCTTTTATGGAGTATAGAGATATGATTTTGACATAAGCTCCATAGACATATTGTCAAATTCCTATCTCTAGAAGGCATTTCTTCTGACATACAGTATTGGATTCGGGCATTGTTGTACTGAAACAGCGCACCTACTGCCGCTCCAAGGTTTTTGATTAATCACCTATCCGTCAAGGAAAGCTAGTTCTCCCTATTTAGAAATATACGTCCCTTTAAGACGGTACCCTGACCAAAAAATCGGCACGAGATATGAGCATTCCTATTGGTCTAGCGGCACTGGTGGCGCATGAATTACAGTAGTGAATACGCCCAGATTTTAGAATAAAATCTTTATAAAATCGAATAATGGCCTTTTGAAAAAAAAAAATCTACAAAAATGTTCGTTATTAAATTGTCTATCCATTAGTGTTAGTACAAAAAGTAATTAATGAACACTTTAGGAGGAGATGCATAATATCAATAATTATTTCTCATTTTTATGTTTTTTTGGAAGGAGATTAGTGAAATATATACAACATTTAAAAAAACTAAATCTACCTTTTTAGAATCAATATTATGTAGAAATTTAATGTATTTTATTAATTGATATTTCTTTTTAAATAACGAGTAGATAGCTCCTAAAATCAGCACAAAAAACGGCTTGCAGGGCGTTTTGCTCGGGGTACCGCCTTAAGACCAAATATGGTAACCTGCCGGGCGAGCACGGCCTACTGTGACAGGTTTGAGTCGCACATTTTTATCATAGTTTTGGAGCAAAAACCGTGATAAAATGCGTGACTCAAGCCTATCACAGAGGCCGTGCTCGCCCGGCTATTAACACAATAAACTTAGACAATGAGCCATTAAACGGTTTTACAGGTCGTAGAAACCTGAAGTTTAAACTGCGTGTAAATGTAACCTCTAAACTAACTGTCACCTGCTATTGCGTGTTCCGCTAGTCTTTAGTTCCAAAGATATAAAACTTGATAGATTTCTCAATTCTATGCGCTATTGTCTGCAAACGTGTCTAACTGTGAGTCTAGGGAACTGTTAGGCGACATAATATGCTGGTAAACTTTCGGCCTAGGTAGAATTCTAGGCATAGGTGGAAAGAATTGAGCTGCCGGTTTTTCCTTATATAGTCCGTGGTAAAACTTTGAATTCCACGCACACACTTTCGGCACATCAAAACTTACGTATGTTCGGCTGTATATTTTTTTTATGTTCCTATGTTAACCGATTTCTCCGTCTATTGTGGACCGATTTTGGAAATTATTGTTATGTTTGAAAAAGTACTTTCTAGAATTGGTTCCGTTTAAATTTGGTGAATATCTGATAAAGAACTTCGGTGATATGATACAGAGAACTGCTCAAAAAATGACGGCAAATCTCTCGGGATTGCTGCAATCGCATGTCTGTTTATTGTTTAAACCATTTCATAACATAACATCACACTGGTACGCTCCAAAGGGATACGCAGATGTGTACGCAGATGTGTACAGTAAACTCTAATACACTCTCATTTCACCGGTTATGTTAATTTTTCAAGTTTGGGTTATAAATTCTGGCATAACTGGGCATTGTAGGTGCGTCACTATAGAACTTGCCCATTGTGTACCTACACAACTAAAAAGTGTAAAATACAAACTTTATTACAAAAAATACAACCGACTTCCAAATAAAAACATGACAATGTGAAAAATAACTTCAATTTCGGAAGTCGTTTTCAAAAAACGAAGCATCAAAAACAGGAACACCGACTGCTTATTTGAAGTTATTTTACACTTTGTAGTGTTTTTATTTGGAAAAATGCTAGTCTACAAAAAATACAACCAGTCGGTTTTTTTTTTCGATAGTTTTCAGAATATTTTCATAAGAAGAAGAATAAGAATAATTTATTAAAAAGTAAGTACGTTCACAAAAGTGTACATTAGGTGCAGTAGTTTAATTTCTA
This sequence comes from Orthosia gothica, assembly GCA_949775005.1. Taxonomy (NCBI): domain Eukaryota; kingdom Metazoa; phylum Arthropoda; class Insecta; order Lepidoptera; family Noctuidae; genus Orthosia; species Orthosia gothica. The sequence goes on from OX459035.1 coordinate 20,605,874, forward strand.
AAACAATTGTATAAATAGAGCTTATATGTAAACTATTTCTAAAATATTTTATTACAACTACAAGCTTATTAAAAAAAAAAAGAATGTAAATTTTTTGGTAGGGACCTGCCCGATTTAGGTTCTTTCAAACCTGTGTTTCAGGCAATAGAAGGCAATATGATCATCAAGCTTTAATATTGTAGATTATAATATGTAGAATGTTTGAGATATAACTTAGAACTAGAACAGTTTATAGAAATAAGCCTTTTCAGAGGAAAGGAAGTTACAAAGACACAAAATCTTAAAAGCATTTTGCGAAAAAATCGAAACTATTATTACAAAGAGATAAAATTATTTCAACTATGTATATATAATTTCATTGACAGAAAACAACACTATGACTAAGTATCAAAAGGTTTTTATCTTGTAAATATATTTTGTTTTAAATTATAGATAGGCTCGCGCTTGACCACTATCTAAACTGATGGTAAGCGATGATGTGGTCGACGGTAGAACACGTTTGCCTAGAAGTTACCTATTCACTCTTGGCTTAACGCATATAATAATAATGCAAGGGTCCTCCAGGATAGGCTACATAAAACTCAAATATTGATACGTATTGAATGGGGTGGAAGCTTTTTCTAATAAGTAAAATAAAAAACTTATAATATGGTAGGTCATTAATAAGATAAGGGATGTGTTACGATTTTGTTGTACCACTATCTACCTTCCGGAAAAACTGGCAGTAATTTTCAAGAACACAGATTTTGATCAAGAAAAAGGGTGTCAATTCTATGAGTGGGTTTTATAGGAAATTAAGTAAGCAAGTGGGTTTAATTTGTGATTTGGTTGTAGATTCTCTATTGAAATATTTTCAATATGTTTTCAATGTGGTTTTGAAAAAAATAACTCATAAAAACTTTTAATTGTCATTTTAATTGTCATTGTGATTTTTTTTTGTCAACGTCAGAAAAAAGCTTTCGGAGCCTTCTCTTTTTGGAGACGATTAAAAAATACGTTTTGGTTTTTTATTCAAGTTCGGGTTCCCTTGCTTAATTTATTTCGCTACCTTCAAAATAAACAAAGGTCCCTTATAAAGTCCTGTAGTTACAAAAGACTAATGTTTTAATTATTGCTATCATTTGGTGAAAAATCTCATAACAAGAAGGCAATATAGCACAGAATAAAAATGCACCCTACCAATCAATTAAACACGAAACAAAATCGATAAACTCTTCTAATTTTGACATAAAAATTCTAATAATAGCAACCATAAAATAGATTCCCTAAACTTTTCCACATACGGTTAAACTAAGTACCTAGGTACGAGTAAAATTATAAAAATCAAAGTTGGTACATACGTGTTAGGTCCAGCGGCGCCTTTGCGGAAGTGTGTAGATTATGCAACGCAGCAGCTTATATAGAATCCGAGATGACCGCTACACGGAGAGATTGCGACACTAGAGCTTGTGGCACAGGGTTAAAGTGGAGCTATAGATATACTGAAGCTATGTATTTGTTGCTGGGTGGTCGCTACAAAATCACAAATAAAGACATCATGTTGTGTCTATCTATTGAGAATGAATACCTTATAGTACCAATTTCAAAAGAATAACTTTTTATTCAACTAGATTCTAGTTACATCCATCCTAAACTTATACAATAAAAGTAACTAAGTTGTTAAGTTACCTATTTGATTGCTTGTTACCTAATATTGTCTCTAGAAGTACTGATCCGATAAGTATTATGTAACTGCACAGCACATGTGTTAGTTCTATGTACCAACTGTAAATGTACCATTTACTGTACCTGTGTGACGTTCGTTGACTTGTGAGTGCCCTGGCAGTTGAGAGTGTGTCATATTCTCTCTAATGTCTCTCTGATGGTGGCATATGTATTGGATCATTCGATTCCCTTCACGATGTCTGAGCTGAGAGATGCCAATCCATGCGTCATGTTCGTGAACGGGCATCATCAGTTGGGATTGCTCATAACTTAAATGTTTTAGCCTGCTTTTACTTGCGTACTTTTTGTATTTGTGAATTGTTTGTTTGCACATCTTTTTCGCATATGTATTTTCCCAACAAGAATGATGTAACCAAATAATTGTAATTAAAACTGATGGAAAAGAGTATCCATGGAGTTTCTTGCACGTTCTTCTCCAGAGAGACCTACTGACGCTTGCGAATGTGCAACTAGATTCATATTTTGTTTGACAATTTAAAATTACCTATATAATATTACCTTTATAGGTTTAGTTGATTTTTGCTTTGCTTCCGTAAGTTCTTTTACCAAAAGAAAGCACATACATCATATTTGACACGTGAGTGAAACAGTTCGAAAAAGTAGTTGTATGTATGGATACTCTATTTCCGCCCTAAACTTACAAAAGGCATAACGAAAATCTGAAATTACTAGTGAGTAAATCAAATCATGTACAGCTACCACGTGGTGCACAATAATCGCTGCATCAGTAAGCAGGAAAATATAGCTAACCAAACTATCACCGCATCGCTAACACTGGACGCTATACTTTAACCATCTCCAATACTTACCCGTGCATATGCATAGCTTTTAAACACAAGTGCAATCTGAGATAGAAAGAAAAACAAAATGTCTGTCGTGCATCCCACACGAGATTATAATGTTTTCTGTCATCTTAGAAATATGCTGATGCTGCCATGCTGTTTTGTTATTCTTGAAATGCTGTGAGGAATAAAATTGTCTTCTGTGTTTTAATTTTGAGAGTAACTCTATCCTAAACGAATTGTGATAAGAGCAGGAGGACGATGATACTTTTTTTAGGGATGGGAAATCATCCCATAACTTTTACAGACAAAAACCCACCCGTGTTCCTTCAGTTGCTTGTACCACGGGCGCGATAACTCTTCTCCAAATTTATCCACAACAGGACGATAATACTGAACGAATACGATGACAAAAAAATCTTTAGAAAACTGGGATGTCCTAGAACCAAAACAGTTTTTATTTTCGTTTCGCGTGACCCAAGATAAAGAAGAATAAGCATTGCCATGCAATGCTGCCAGTCTTTACACACATTACCAGTGGAAAACTATGTGGAGGAGTTTTTCTACGCCATATATATTTTAGTTTAGTATATTTTTGGGTTTAGTTAGTGAGTAGTTTTGGTTTGTAGTCTTAGTTAATTAAGTATTTTATACACTTTATATATGTTTGTCTTCGTAAATAAAATCTTGTACCTACAAATAAATAAAATTTAAGTGTCTGTATGTAATAAAAGTTTGAGAATATATAATCTATATATATAAAAATCAATTGCTGTTCGTTAGTCTCGCTAAAACTCGAGAACGGCTGGACCGATTTGAATAATTCTTTTTTTGTTATGTTCGACAGAATACAGGGAAGGTTTAAAAAAAAAAAAAATGTTTGGTTGGATAGGGTAGGTAGGTAGAGTAGTGTAGGTAGGTAGGTAGGTAGGGTAGGGTAGGGTAGGGTAGGGTAGGGTAGCGTAGGGTAGGGTAGGGTAGGGTAGGGTAGGGTAGTGTAGGGTAGTGTTGGGTAGAGTAGTGTAGGATAGGGTAGTGTAGCGTAGGGTAGGGTAGTGTTGGGTAGAGTAGTGTAGGATAGGGTAGTGTAGCGTAGGGTAGGGTAGTGTAGGGTAGGGTAGGGTAGTGTAGGGTCGGGTAGGGTAGGGTAGGGTAGGGTAGGGTAGGGTAGGGTAGGGTAGGGTAGGTAGGTAGTGTAGGTAGGTAGATAGGGTAGGTAGGTAGAGTAGTGTAGTGTAGGTAGGTAGGTAGGGTAGGGTAGGGTAGGGTAGGGTAGGGTAGGGTAGGGTAGGGTAGTGTAGGATAGGGTAGTGTAGCGTAGGGTAGGGTAGTGTTGGGTAGAGTAGTGTAGGATAGGGTAGTGTAGCGTAGGGTAGGGTAGTGTAGGGTAGGGTAGGGAAGTGTAGGGTCGGGTAGGGTAGGGTAGGGTAGGGTAGGGTAGGTAGGTAGTGTAGGTAGGTAGATAGGGTAGGTAGGTAGAGTAGTGTAGTGTAGGTAGGTAGGTAGGGTAGGGTAGGGTAGGGTAGGGTAGGGTAGGGTAGGGTAGGGTAGTGTAGGATAGGGTAGTGTAGCGTAGGGTAGGGTAGTGTAGGGTAGGGTAGGGTAGTTTAGGGTCGGGTAGGGTTGGGTAGGGTAGGTAAGGTAGATAAATGTTTGGTGTTTTTACGGCAAAACAAAGTTTGCCGGGTCAACTAGTATATCATAAAAAAAACCCACCGTCATTGTGTCCGAAGATGGATCTCCTGCTTCTTCTAGCAGAGATGAGGTCTGTGTCCCTACAGTGGGAACATTACAGGTAATCAAATTACGTTATTAATGCTAATAATTAATTTGTATGTATGTGTATGTATGTGTGTGTTATTTCTAAGTTAAAATACCGTTTCGGGTATCATCATGGTCCTCAGATGATTGATTTGACTAAGATAATGTTTGGACTTGAGAAGAGACTGTGAATTCAGTGTTTTTTCACGTAGAAGTTGGACAGAAAACACCGACCTCTTTATTTTTTTCCTGTTTGTGGTGTAGATAGGTGTTTGTTTAAGCCGACTCCACCATTCTTCCATCTTCAGTGATTGGTAAATGATTTATCATTTTAACTTCACTAATTTAACATCTAACGGAATAGTCGTAAATTATCATGGCCCTAATCAGCAGATACATATTTAAAAGCAATACAATAAACTTACTAAACTCTTTAATGGCTAATGACTTTTTAATTGATAAATGAACAACCAAATGAACTTCTAAAGTTCAATGGATTTTCAAGGTCAAACCACATACTTTACAGTGCTCAAGATTTGGATGGGTGACCGTTATTTACACTACTAGAGATCAAGGGCCTGCTTAGCGCCAGTCTCTATTTACTTACCGAGTGCTCTCGGTAAAAAATACTACTATTTTCCAACTCCTCCGTTATTCATTTCTGATTAATTTCGTTAGTCAAAGTCAAAGTCAAAGCCATTTATTTGCATTAAATGTGGTACAAAAGATGGTATAAATAAGTTATTAGCACAATGACACATTTCGCCATAAGTTGGCATGCAAATATTATATTGCGGGATCCAAGACAGTTAAATTCATTCTCCGGGACTTCGTCGAGGTTCATTGTCTCGGCGCTTTTCTGGTGGTCGCCACTGTTGATTCTGGCTTTCAGGAGTTGCAGTGGTTTAGGAATAGTGCAGTGGAATTGTTACTATTGTTTTTTTCTATTATCTGTATTTATTTTTCCTACTCCACCGGTGTAGTTTTGGCTATAGCTTGATATTTATTGGCATCAATTGAGAGATTTAGGTTGTCATGGTGAGAGTGGAGAAAGTTTCCTTCAAAAGGTAGGAATATAGGTGCTACAGTTGGAAATATGTAAGTTAGAATATAATGCCTTATTGCAAGGGCAAGTTTGAGATCGCAAGCGCAACTTCTATGTGCATGATGCCCCTAGGTTCGATCGAGGTGAATGCTATTGGGTTTTTCTATAAGGAATTTTGCGGTAGCAACCCACAGCCTGAATTCGGGCATTGTTATGTGACTAAGCTCGCCCCCTTTTTACCCGACTGCTGAAGGAGGGTAATGTGTTTATCATTCTATGTATATATGTTGGTTTTTATGTGGCGTACTACAGACCGATTTCGATGGTTCTAACGTCAATCGATTCGACCGAAAAATGGCGTGGTGACCCAGTTTTTTTACAAACCTATCACGTGGGGTATCAAAATAAAGCGTTATAAGATCAGATTTCAAAAATATATAACACTTATATATTTAAATGTACATAATTTGAAAAAAAAAACAAAAACCCCGACTGCTTGAAAAGCGACTAAGCGAGTAAAATGACGTAAACAAGAAGAAAGTCATGCTGTGCAGTCGGAGGATACATCTGGTTTTGGTCAGCCAGCTCGCGAATATCTATACTCCGACTGCACAGCATGATTTTCTTCTTGCTTACGTCTTTTTTACAATTAGGATGTATAATTCGAAACATACTCAGGTCTTCAGCTCGTGGTTCAATAATAACTGCCGCACGGGTTGATCTTCAGAGTTAAGCACCACTTGCAGTCGATGCATAGATGGGAGACCTTCCATTTTTACATACAGAGACTGAGAGTCTTGCGTTCCTCGGAAAACATGTTAAATTTTGACAGTCGTTACGGGAAGTCAGAAAACAGAAAATTTGAAACCAGGACAGCCAATGGGTTGTTATTTATTTTACAAGCTTTTATTTAACATGCAATGTATGTATGTAAGTGTGTTCGCGTTAAATCTTGCAACTGAATTTTAAAGAAGTTATCTTCCACTGATTAAAATAAAATTTTGCATACACGTTTAGTTTGGATGACAATGCACGGTTAGCTAAGTGACGTCATTCTAAATCCAATATGGCGGACGGCCCAAGATGGCGGACTAGTTATTTTCGGGCACTGCCATGATACGGGTATTAAATGAAAGGGTTTGCTGAGAAGAATAAGAAAAAAGGTTGTTTTAAAAAAAGTTTTTTTATTGATAATTTTGTTTATTTATTACAAGACTTGGAATTAGTTTTTTTTTTATCGGAAGGAAACCTTTAAAAGGCGTCTGGAACTTTTGGTGAAAAGATCAGAAAGAATTCCTTTATTATGAACTTTCTTGCGAACCAATTTAACCACTTTTTATCCAATATTAGCAATATATTATTTAATGTATTCTTTTCGCCAGGTTTATTTACCTTAATTCATTTACACTATTTCATAACATAACTAACATAACATTTTTCTTTTGACAGCCGACCATAGATTTCTTTCGTATTTATTAAATCACTTTTTGGTCCGCGCGCTCTGTCGTTTGTCTATGGTTTCGACAAATGATCATTGAGCATCGCGGACTTCGGTTTCTAGGTCTACCTACATTTAATAAGTTTTATTTATATATTTGCATTATACTTACACATACTTTTTTTATTCTATTTTGTTTATTATTTACATAGTCTTCTATTTTATTTTATTATAAAAGTCCCGTTTCTGTAAGTGTGTCCGTGGCATCAACAGTGGGCCCTATCAGAATATCAGCGCAGCGTTATTACCTTTTTTGGATATCGCTGCACATGCTGAAATAGGAGTCTTTTTGGTTTCGCACTCTTTTTAATTTTGTTAAATTGTATGCTTATTCTCGTGTCTCCAGTGCGGGTCACAAAAAATATATTTTTCTTTCTAGAGTGTGGGATTTTTACCTCACTAAAACCACCACGGTGGTCACCATCAGGACATAGAAGGGCTCCCGTGACTTCTTAACAGACCACCCCGGAACCCTTTCTGTGCCACGCCTGGTAGGGCACATCCGTGGACAAAATACTAGGATACCTACTAAGTACCTACTTAGATATTTCAACAAAAGTAGCACCATCATAAAGTTGTCGACACTGAACTTGAAATAAACTTAAGTGGAGGTCCAAATTGTCGAGTCACGATTTACTAACATTTTTTATTAAGTTAATTGATATCGGAAGAGTTAATATTGTTTACACCGGTTTGAGTTAACGGTTTTGTAATATCGTAAACACGGCTGTTACGTCATAGGAGTAGGTTAAGTTATCAGCGAAAGAAATTTTAATTGGTGAACGCTATTATGTGTGAAAAATGTCTTTTATCTTCTTGTCTTTATTTCTAGAAGGAATAGAAAAAGCTTTTATCTTTCTCTAGAAATGTTATTTTTGGGATTTTTTCCTGTTTCGTGGAAGCGTTTACAAACATTTAAACTTACGTTCACGGATAGCCAGAATCGAAAAAACTATCGACCATACAAAAATATTAAGTGCCGTTCAAATGTTCAAGTTTAAAGGCAGTCTCTTTAGAAATATTTTAAGTCACACTTTTGTCAGGGGCAGAAACCCCATACTCTAGAGTTGCGCTTCTTCTTTTTCTTCGTGTCGATGATTCCTTCATAAAATTTTCTCGGACCAGTATTCAGCCTTAGCGCTGGCCTCACAAAGGTCTTGCATGGTGCAGGTGTTTTAACATAAGGAGCAGGACAGGAGATGGGGCATCGTCTGTGAGGTGGTTCCGCAGTCACACTGTGCCTGATTCGAGTACCCCCATCTGACAAAGTTATGCCAACAGTGGCCCACTTGGCTGCGCTAAACCACCTCTAGACCAAAGAGAGATTCATTTTGAATTTTAGGATTCAAATTGTTGCAGAACTGCAGCCTAATTGAGCAAGAGAATTCGGCAATGTAAAGGTTTTGACCGACATCGATCAACCAATCACATGAGAGATGAAAGATGCGATGTGGATTTCCGTCTATGTGATTGGTCGATTGATGGCGGTCAAACCCTGTGCCTTGCTGAATTCACTTAGACTGCTGGTTGATTATCTGGTTCACAGAACAACTGAACAAAAAACACATAAAGTGTTTTGTGTGTTTTCGAGGCACGTCCTGAAAGTAAGTGTAAATGATTTTTGTAGCTTTCAAAAATGAATTTAGAAAATGTTTCTAAATGGTTACTCAGTACATATGTAAACTATTAACATGTAACATTTAACACGTAATTGCCATCACTCTCGTTGCACTTAGTGAGACAAGGGATCAATTTTTAACCGACTTACCAAAAAGGAGGAGGTTCTATGTTCGACTTCTTGTATGTTTTTTTTTTATTTTTTTATGTAATTTCACCGATATCTCCGCAAATTGTGAACCGATTTAGAAAATTCTTAAAGAACATGTTCCGAAATTGGTCCCATTTTAATTTGTTAAAGATCTGATGAAGAACTTTGGAGATATACAACAGAACTCTTCAATAAATAACGGCAAATCATTCGGGATTGCTTCAATCGCATGTCTGTTTATACCATTTCATAACATAACATCACGCCAGTATACTGAAAGGGGTACGCAGAACTCTAATTTCACCGGTTATGTTCAAGTTTCATGTTTTTCGGGTAGTCTGTTCTGGCGTAATAGGTACTTACTAAACAACGTGCCTATGAGGTTATAGGTAAAACTAAAAAGGGAAAAATAAAAAACTTTTTTGCAAAAAAATACTACCGACTTCCAAATGAAAAACTACAAAGTGAAAAATAACTTATTCGGTAGTAGTTTTTTTGCAAAAAAGTTTTTTTTGTATACCTTGGTCAAGGAACTCATCCGACAACTCCTATGCCCACTTGTTCAACTCCTCCTTCACTTCTCGACATCTTCGAATCAGAAATAATGCGTAGGTAGGTAAGGTATGGTTTCATTCAAGCCAATACTTATTACAATAATGATTGTTAAATACCTATAATCTATTTACCATACTCAGGGCTCTGACCTCTCGTATATTTACTGTTATATAAAAAAGGCAGTCATTAGTTTGGGGGATTACAACAGACAGAAAATATGAGAGGTGTAATTTATCATAAAATACTTATAAACTTGTTTGTGACGAATGTTATTAAAAGTTTTGAAACATATAAGCTTTAATTTGCCCTCCGATAAATGCCACATAAAGTGTAGTTTTTTAACAGGCGCTAAATTACTCAATCGGGCTTTAAAAAATACTTGGAACGAATTCTCCTATCTTATTCCTCCCGGGAAACATTATCTACCATACCCGTTTCTGCGGCAAAGCATTGCTGTTTGGAAGGTGTAGCGAATGTACAGTACAAACTTAACATTTTCCTAATGCCCCTCGGCAAACTTCGTGTTTCGTCAGTCGTCGGATTATTACTAGCTGTCCTTTGCACTTGGTGCAGACCGGACGCTCTCAATCAACTTGGAAGTATATATAATAATGTAATTTATTTTTTAAATGGGAGGAAAGCTGCTAAAGCTGCTATTTTTACAGCTCTATATATTTCACACGGAAATCAAAACATTACAACAACAAAGTATAATTTATGAATTAATAAGTAATAAGTTCTGAATTAAAATTATTATACACGATAGATGGCTAAATAATAACAGCCGCACGCGTCGATCTTCAAGGTTAAGCAACGCTTGACAAGGTCGGTCCGTGGATGGGTGACCATTTCAACATACCGAGTTTCCTCCGTGCCTCGGAAAGCACGTTAAGCCGTTGGTCTCGGCTGTCATTTGAAGATCTTTGACAGTCGTTACGGGTAGTCAGAAGCTTGAGATCTGACACCAGTCTAGCCAAGGGGTACCGCTGTTACCTAGTTACTGGGTTGTGGAGGTCAGATAGGCAGTCGCTCTATGTAAAACACTGGTACTCAGCTGAATCCGGTAAGACTGGAAGCCGACCCCAACATAGTTGGGAAAAGGCTAGGCAGATGATGATACACGATAGATGGACATGGAAATTAGCATTCGTTTGTATTCGGAAATGCGATGATCATCATTCCTGACTGATTTTAGTATGAAACACCGTACCCCAAACTTAACTGTTTTTAAGGTATTGGACTTTGAAGGTATTTTTTTTTAATTGCCTTTTTTGTCTATTGGCTTATTTTTTGGGGGGTTTTTGCTTCTAATCTATTTGATTGCGCTTTTTGTGTAGTAAGTAGATAACTTGCTTTATTATTCTCAACACCAAAATTGCAGTTAACTGAACCATTTAAGTCGTAGTCTGTGGTCGTAGTAGACGATTGATAGTTATAAAATGAAATGAATGTATATGAAATGAATATAAAAAATATTTATTTTATTTTATACTATAAACAGGAAATTAAAAAAAAAAACAAAGTTCAGTATCTTGAAAACGGTTAAGTTTAGGGTGTTTCATAGTTAAATCGGTCAGGAATTATGCAAACTACAACCTCATAAAGGATATAGGTCCTTTTGCAGTGCGCATTATGAAGGATATTTGGAAGCGCTTGGTACAGATTGGTGGAATGGCAACCAGGTAAAAATGGTAACTTGCAGTGCGTCTATATGTCCGATGGTAGAAGGGGGCTGGTGGGATGAGGTCGTGGAGTTCTTGAGCACACTCACCGAAGTGCAGTTTGTATAAGACCGACAAGCAAGCAACCTTGCGGTGATCAAATCAAATCAAATTATTAATTTGCTGGAATGAAGGTATACAAAATAAGATGTTGGGTTGTTAGAACAGTTGAGCCATACATTCTGCACCAAATTTGGCATGCAAAAATTAAACAAATAAAACAAACTCATAATTATACAATTAAAAAAATAAGGTGGAGAAAAAAATAATAATAATAATATAGTCAGATTCAGTTAAAATTTCCAAAATACAATCAAAGCAGTCAGTTTGTGAATTAGGGCTAAAACCGTCAAAATAAAATTTATAAAATCATTAAAAGGATGTTAAAAAAAAACAATTAATAAAATCATAGTAAAAAATAAAATAAACTTAAACATTTAAAAAATTTCAAAATAAAAACAAATCAGTCGATTATACATTAAAATAAATTGAAAAGAGTCAATTATATTTTAAAATATAATTAATAAAATAATAAAAATCAAGAAAGTCAAATTGCAATTAATAAATCATCATAGTCAAATACAAAATAGTCGGAATACAATCAAATTAATAAACAAAATGTCAAGGATTAAAGTCAGTCGTTTAAAAAATCACTAAGCGAATAATAACATTTCTCCAGTAAAAAAATCTTTAAGCTTAGGGCCGGTTTCTGATTTGAGTAAAGCAGCAATAATCAGTTGAGTATTGTCAAATTATTTAGGAAGCGTTTGAGTATTTTACGTTTCACAATTGAGAATCTACCTAGATCAGCTAAGTAAGTACCTATTTATGTATGGACCTGTCAAAGTTCCATTCACTTTCTCTTTCACCCCTACGTTCCATTTTACAAACGAAAAAGAGACATCACATGATTGCATAAAATTAATTAATTTTAATTTTATACAGCTATAAAAAGTATGTAAGTATTAAATTACATCATCCAGAATTAAAAAAACTCAAGTAATTAAAGATATATTATAATCTATAATAACTTAATTTTTCATATTTAAGCAATTTTAAAGATACCTATCTGAAATATATACAACCTTATTATGAATCTATGAAATGGATCGCAGGTACTAGTCAATTACTTCAAAATTGTCATGGCAACCGTATTTATTTTGTCAATGATGTCTTATCGTAAGAAAATAATATGCATAACATTGAGGTAATAATGTACTAATGATACATAATAATTTGTTATTGCCAAAATCAAGAATTGAAGCTTATAATTACTAGAAGTGAATGTGTTCAGAGCAAGCTGTTGCTGGTTCTTGTGATACCTCATAGAACTACAGAATATTTCACTCAGAATTTCACAAGATCTCTCAAGAGGGCACTTGTGCATCTGCATTGGAATCTGATTGTAATTATGATTAACCAACAAATGTGGACTATTGTGATGCAATTTTTTATGAGTGATCTGTGTTTTCAATACCGAAGGCTTTGCTAGCCATCGAAGAGCCTCCAAAGATAAACAATATTAGCCAGTGTCGGTGCCATTGGATATGTGTCGGATATTATGAAGGAGGACTGTGTTCTACCTACTTATTTTGTAAAATAATAAATAAATAAGACTTGTCATGTTGTTTTTATCAACTTTTATTGTTCTGATACCAAAATCGTATCATACAAAAGCCAAATTCCGTACACAATTTCATCGTTGTAAACTCTTCTTGTCTTGTGGATCCTACTAAAACCTATTCTATATAGGTATGAAAGTCTGTATGTTTGGATATTTGTTAATCTCACCTCAATGGTTGAACGTATTTGGAAGTACCTATATACTTTGAAAATACACAATGACCAGAATAACCTAGGATATAATAACAAAAACAAATATATTAAATAATAGATATAAAAATAAATAAACGGAATAACAAAGCCTTTTGATTCTGAAATCAGAGATATAAAACTGAAGTCTATTCAATACATTACAGTTTATAGTTTATAAAATGTCCTTAATCTCAGTGTGCTTGGCATAGGCCTCCACTAACAGTTTCCACTGGGGTCTCTCCTGAGCTACTCGCCGACACCACAGCACACCATCGCTTACACTTTTTGCCTACATCTAGGACCAGCGGGCTTTCCCATAACCCATTTCCATCTATGACACTGTCTTCCATGGCTTCTCTGTCGCCCATCTCGTGTGTACCATTTTGTCACTTTTCTCCATGTCCCTTGATTATCACGCATCATATGCCCGGTCCATCTCCACTTTACACATAATTCCTGTTGGATAACTGTCGGTTTTCGCAGAAAGCTATATACTGGCGACCACAAACACAAAAACTGGCACTTCTTGAATATTTTTCTTGAAGATCTCACTCATCATCGACATCATTTCTGCCGAAAGACTGCTGGATACAGGTCTTCCCCAGCGTCACCACATCAACCGGTCCTGTGCGTCTTTCATACACTGGATTGCCGCGACCTTAACCAGGTCATCGGTCTACAGAGAGAGGCCTTAAAGCGCTGCGTATTCCGCCACGCGGTCGCCACTCCAGAACTTAATAGTCCCATTGACCATCCGTTTTTCGAGCGTCTGATATCTATCAGGCGTGAAATATTTGCATCCAATCTAATGTTTTCGATAATTCAGGGCGAACACTCTTCTTCCACGCATTGGTCTTCGTGGAGGCATCTCCAAGGAATACAAGGTCTTCTTCATCACTCGTTTTATAAGTTTATATATTATTTTGTATTTATTTCGGTTGATCACCGTTTAAGCACAGGCTCTCGCTAAGAGTAAAAATGTTCTGTGCACAGGCTTGTCAACTATCAACTGCCAAATGTAACCAGTGTAGCCAGATTCGACGAGCCCCAAGTCGCCGAAAATGTAGTTTTTCCATTTATAAAAAACTCAAGACGACCATTATTCACTAAAACCACGAAACATTCTTCGAAACATAAATGCATTAGCCACAATAATCATTATTGGTTCCACATAAAACATTTTTCTGCATTTCTTTATTTCCCTGTGTTGTTGCGACTGAAGTATAATGAAAAATAGTGATAAACTGTTTAAAGCATTTTGGTTTCCAGTTACTTACATCATTCCTCAGATAATGTTATATTAGATAGTCTCATTCCGTAATCGCCTATAATCGCCTATTTTTTTTTGGAGGTAGCCTAATTGGCGCCGCTCGTAAAAATTGTTCGCCCCGGCACCCTTCCGAGTAACCTAAATGGCAAAAAGGCGCCCAATCTGGCTACACTGATGATGTAACGTTGACAACGGTTTGAGAAAACTTTGAGAATTCGAGAATGATCAAATGTGTTTTTCTCAGTTGTGAAACCCAATTGAACGCCAATGAAGGTTTTTTGTATGACATAAGGTATACTTTGGCATGACTTGACTACGGATACTCAAACCTTGCTCAGCATCGCAGAAAACTTAAAGTGGCAGATGATCAAGGGTGACAGATGCTTAAACCGAGATCAGCACATACTTAGCGTCGAATACTTAATTCAGAAATCGGCCATAGTTTAGTTTTAACTAAATGGTGATGACACCGGTTTATTTAAAAAAAAAAATGACTAATAAATCTCAGTGCACATAAATGTAAGTAGGTAATGTACTTTCATTAAAAAAAGCTCAAAGAAACGCCTACCTAAACCCCCATAGCATAGAAACTGTAGGTTCGGACTTCGAACCTCTAGCTATCGAGTTCAATACCCGTGCCAAACATCAGAACAAACAAAATTCTTTCATTCTTTATAAAAACACTATTTATTTAAATATTCTAAAAACGTTTTCACCAATCCATACTACAAGTAATACATTAATATAAATGCAAAAGTAAGTCTGTCCGTTTGTTACCTTTTCACTTCTTAACAGTTGAATTGATTTAGATGAAACTTGGCACAAAGGTAGTCCTGGATTAGAATCGATAGAGATTGAATGTCAAAAGTTTTTTTTTAAATAATAATAATATTTTTTTAACTTAAAATTTTTGACATTCAAAAATGCGGTGGTATTGGTAATTGAAATAAATTATTTGGCTTTGACTTTGATTACGTGCATACATAAACTAACGCTTTTTTCCATGGGAGTACCTAAGCAGAAACTACAAAAATACCGGCCAAGTGCGAGTTGGACTCGCGCACGAAGGGTTCCGTACCATTATCGCAAAAAAATCACGTTTGTTGTATGGGCGCCCCCCTTAAATATTTATTTTATTCTGTTTTTAGTATTTGTTGTTATAGCGACTACAGAAATACATCATCTGTGAAAATTTCAACTGTCTAGCTATCACGGTTTATGAGATACAGCCTGGTGACAGACAGACAGACAGTGGAGTCTTAGTAATAGGGTCCCGTTTTAACCCTTTGGGTACGGAACCTTAAAAACATGCTACCTTTTGCTTCATATTTTTTTATGCCAGGAGTATGTTCCTACTTGTGATTATAACCGACTTTCACACGGGCGTAGCCGCTAGCAGAAGCTAGTGTATTTATAAAGCTCACATGTTTTAACCGACTGCGCACGTAAAAGAAGATTTATGAGTTTGGTTACTGGTTTAGTGGAACGTTAGGTATAATAAAAGTGTCTAAAAAGAGACCTGTTTTTTTGCTGTAAAGCTTAAGTGTAACAGGTAAATAAGACTTTTGGTCTTTCGTATCTTAAAATGGATGTTTTTTATTCCTAGATCTCTCAGAGACTCTGCAGTTGATTTATATTATTTTTCTGCGTAATCCAAGACACTTGAATCGTGTCTCCAGACCCCTAGACAAGTTACAAACGTTTCGTATCGAATCTCTCTCTACAATCTTTAACGCCTTCTACTTGTATGGTCTGACCACGTGACTTAACGTTCAGATTTGTCAATCCCATACATTGATTCGTTTTTAACCCCCGCCGGAAAAAGAGGGGTGTTATAAGTTTCACGTGTGTTGGTGTGTATCTGTGTGTCTGTGTATCTGTGTGTATGTCTGTGGCATCACACCGCCTCAACGGATGAACCGATTTTGATTTAGTTTTTTTTTGTTTTAAAGATGATTTTGTCGAGAGTGTTCTTAGCTATATTTGAATAAAATCGGTTCAACGGTCAAAAGTTATGGGCGTTTTACTGTTTGAATCGGGGTGTTTTCGCAAGATAAATGTGTCGGGGGTTTTTTAAATTTTGAAATTTTACTTGTCTACTAGCGTTATCGATTGTAGATTGTCAACTTGGCTACGGGTGTTGTACTCATCGAGCTTCATTACATCGTGAAACATTAGCAATAATATTGTGTGTTAGTAAATTGCATCAATATTTATAAGGCCGGAATTTTACTTGCACACAGATCATTGTCTCGGGGTATTTTTGGTGTTGGCCACTGTTGATTTTGGCTTTTAAGAGTTTACTGCAACTCTTAAAAGCCAAAATCAACAGTGGAATAGTGTGGCGGGTTAAGTTGCAGTTGTAGGGAATAGTGTGGCGGGTTAAGTTGCAGTTGTAGGGAATAGTGTGGCGGGTTAAGTTGCAGCTGTTTTATTTTTTTTATTTATATAGATTAACCGGCCTGGATACAAGTCCGTTTAGCCGCGTCTTCACTTAAATGTCAATTTTATATACACTTCTTCTGGTTATTTAAGTTCTGTGCTTCAACTTCACTTTGACACTTGCTTCTTGTGTTGTTTTGATTGAATATTTTGAATTATTTTGTTTGAAGTTGCAGTTGTAGGGAATAGTGTGGCGGGTTAAGTTGCAGTTGTAGGGAATAGTGTGGCGGGTTAAGTTGCAGTTGTAGGGAATAGTGTGGCGGGTTAAGTTGCAGTTGTAGGGAATAGTGTGGCGGGTTAAGTTGCAGTTGTAGGGAATAGTGTGGCGGGTTAAGTTGCAGTTGTAGGGAATAGTGTGGCGGGTTAAGTTGCAGTTGTAGGGAATAGTGTGGCGGGTTAAGTTTGAGAAAACCTACTGCGAAGGAGACTTTTAGTTATCGCATCCAGCATCCTATCCACTAATGGTATAAATGCGAAAATCTGGATGTTTTTTACACTATCAAGCCTCATCAGCTCAGCATCGTCATCATCATATCAGCGAAAGACGTCCACTGCTGGACATAGCGTCGCCACATTGACCGGTTCCGTGTGTCCCGCAGCCAGCGGATCCCCGCAACCTTCACTAGGTCATCGCTCCACCTGGTGGGAGGCCTTCCAACGCAACGTCTTCCGGTTTTCGGTCGCTATTCCAGAACTTTTCTGCCCCATAGGCCATCAGTTCTGCGAGCAATGTGCCCTGCCCACTGCCATTTAAGTTTGGCAATTCTTCGGGCTATGTCGGTAACCCTGGTTCTTTTGCGGATCTCTACTTTCGTTACCTTACCTCAACGGGTGAGCTGCGATGTGGATTTCCATCTATGTGATCGATTATTGATGGCGGTCAAACTCTTTGCCTTGCCGTATTCACTTACGCAATTAGGCTGCTGGATTAGGAAATAGGACAGGAATAAAAAAAATGGAATAGGGTGTAGGATAGGTAGTGAGCTCCCATTGGATAATAAAACATCGTATACGCGCAATAAGCCACGGGCAGAAACTAGTTTGCTAAAAAGCTTAAGAGGAAATGCGGTCGCAGACTGCCGACTGAATTTCCTAACTAAGAAGTCGTAATTCGAGGTTTGGCTCTCGCCTATTTCCTCCTCCCGGTCATCTGTCCACCAGACCGAATCGGATTAGAACAATGGTAATTTCTATTGTGTCTGGAAATGGACAGTTGAAGGTGTATTGGACCAATTTAAAAGATATTCCATAAACTGAAAAATAAAGATATATACTGTGCCCCTGTGTTTACCCTTTTACCGACTTCAAAAAAAGGATGTAATCCTGGCATTTATAATTGTCAAATTTGTACACCACGGGGGTGACCACAAGCCATCTGTCCCTTACTCGATCTCAAAATAACCTTACTCTAAGAGCTTGTGGTCACCCCCCTGGCCTATGTTGACAGCGCAATTTTGAGCATATTTTGAGGGTTCTAGTGCATCTAAAGATAAATATTAGCACAGTATAAATATTTCTTTTTCTGTTTATGGAATATCTTTTAATTTGGTCCTATATTGGCGGAGGAAATAGGCGAGAGCCAAACCTCGAATTATGACTTCTTACTTAGGAAATTCAGTCGAATGTTTGCGACCGTATTTCCTCTTAATACCAGGCCAGCGAGTACTTTATAACTACAAATAAGTTACCAACTTGTTCGTCACTTTTGCTCCTGCGTTAACAAACAAACTCGGGCCCACAACTCTCCTTACCTCACACACCAAAACATAGACGCAGAACCTAGAAGTCAACGAATTCTCAAGTATTCTCAAACATTTCTTCAATGTTGATCAAAGTCAAATACAAATACGAGTTACGCAAAGGGGCAACGCACCGCAGCGTTGAAAAATGGTCGAATAGTTCTATTTGTGTGTATGTATGTTTGTGTATTATAATTAATGGATTTTTAGCCTTTTTCTAGTAATAGGTTGGTAAATAGATTTTGGTGCTAAAGTGGTGGCTGACGCCTTGGTATAGGAATATCGGCGCGATGGCATTAGAGGCAAAATATTGTAGTGTAATACAGTGACGTAGTTGTAGGAAGTCTTAAAGGGGTGCTTGGATCAAAGTTTGTTGGGATCCCTTTTTATCCAATTGCAGTAAAGTTCAAAAATTATGTTAAAAGGTGTAAATTGAATCATACTGAACTGGCATAGGTCGGTTAAATTTTCATTATGAATAATAGAATATTAGAGATATATCCTAACTCGAATAGACCATTTTTAGAAAACTAATTGCATTGCCATCCTAGCAAATGCAATTAGTTTTCATAATTTCATTAAACATTTATTCTGGCTAGGGGCATATTTTATCAAAAAGAGTTAGAGGTTATATTTATTCGATTAGTTTCTCCTCGCACTGGAAAGCCTTGCAGCAATTACACCAATGGAGCACAAACTTATACTAACTAGTCCTGCAGCCTAATTGCATGAGTTCGGCAGGGAAAAGGGTACAAGCCCATGAGAGAGTATGACAAATTAATGCCCTTTAATTTAACATTAACATTCGAAACGGGATTTTTCCGTTTCGAATGTTAGTTAGTGTCAGTGACCATGACAGTTTAAAAGCCCTTTAATTTGTCCGGTATTGCCAATACTGCTCCTCTTTTCGAAAAAGTCCAATAAAACCGAAAAAAAAGGGAATTTGTCATACTTTTTCATGCAGGCTGGTTTCCTCACGTTGTTTCATTTCAATCCACCTTTTTCAGCGATGTCCAAGATCTTAGAAAGTACTTACAAATTGTTAACTTCACATTGGTACTTGCTCGGATTTATAACAACGACCTCAAGCACAAGAGGTAAGGTCAGCCACTGGGCCCCCACGACATAATAATTGATAAAATTTCTGCCGCGGTAACTACGTCTATGGTCTCGTTAGACCAGACCAGACCAGCAGCGTTCTGCTGGCACTTGACATCTCTGGTAGGTACCAGAGATGTCAAGGTGGTATACTGGTAGGTACCATCTTCCATAAATCTACTATTTATTACTTAGTATAAGAATTTATACAATTTATTCAACAGTAAACTTTGCTAGTGCAGGGCAAAGGCCGCTTTTCATACAAAGAAGGAAAGGCTTTGATCACCACGCTTGTTCAGTGCGTGTTGGATCATAAGTTTTAGGTTTTACGAGCTTTATAAATAAGCCGTATATACGTAATACTAGCTTCTGGCAGCGGCTTCGCCCGCGTGAAAGTCTAAAATTATCCCGAGGTAACATATTCCCGGGATAAAAATCGTATGTGCTATTCCTGACTATAATATAACTCTTATAGTTAGTCGTTCTGCCGTGATTGAGTAACAAACATACATCCACACACACATCCAACCAAACTTTCACATTTATAATAATAATAGCTGACCCCCGCGGTTTCGCTCCCGTCATCTACCTACCTACCACCTACCTAGTTCCTACCTACCCTACCTACATTAGCTACCTACCAACCTACTCACCTAACCTACCGATTAACTTATCTACCCTACCCTACATACCCTACGCTACCTATCTACCAATTTGTTAAACTATTTATTTGAATAAGAATTAATACCAAACTACAATACGAATGTATCCAACTTTTGTTTCTACTGGCGATCTAATTAAATTTTAGAAGACAAAAGCTGCTATTGTGATTTAACTATGATAGTGAGATATATTATATTGCAGATTTTTTTGTAGGTAATAATGAGTAGGTACTTTAAACATGTGATACATATTTTTTATGTTTCATCAATAGTTTTCTCAGCGCACGCCAAATAATTAACTTTATAGGCAAAATTTTGCTACTCTAGATTACATTATTGCAATTTTCCTATGGATCTCTAATATTTTTTAATTAAATTATAACCTATTTTACTCGAGAATAATGTAGCTTTCCATACGTGAAAGATTTTTTATTTTCGGAGCCTATTCGGTACAAACAAACAAAAAAATCTTTCCTATTTAAAATATTGGTAGGCGTAGATAGGTAAATAACGCCTTCTTTATTTCATATATCTTATTTACATTGCAAATGTTGTTAGTAATATTAGTATCTAATTTCTTATATTAATTTTCGTTAGTAAGGTTAGTTATGTATTTTAAACGATATGAATCTCGTGTAGAGTAAAGGCCTCCTCCAGCTCTTTCCATGCGTATCCAGTCTTCCCCTGCACTTAGTATTAAATCATCAGCCCACCGTTTATTAGGTCTTCCAACTTTCTTTTTACCTGATGTTGGACCCTTTCTTTGTGTAGTTTGTCCACCTTGCGTGAGATGCGTCCAGTCCATCTCCAATACAATCTTAAAGCCTGTGTTAGCGCATCTGTAATTTTGTTCTTTGTCTTATTATGTGGTTTTTATTTTGTGTTTCATTTTTATTTTCATATATGCTTCTTTCCATGGCTCTCTGTTTTGTGTTTCTTTTTTGTTTTACTCTGTTTGTGTAGGTCATGTTTGGCAACTATACGGTAGACTAGGTAGGAGACAGGTATCCAATTTTCTTTAAGGTTACACTAGTCGATATTTCTTACATACAAACGTAGTCTGGCGATTACTCCACTGTTTGACGATGTACGTTCAAAATAAAAATGATATCAATTTGTCTCATCGTTATCTAGCCCTGTATCGAATCGAAAAAGTAAAAAAATATATTTGCATCTATATCTTCTCAGCATGCATTTTAACCTCGCGCACAAAATAGTTCGTGTCGTCGACTAGGGCAGCCTTAAAGTGATACTGTATTTTCCCTTTAGGATTTCTTGTGACCAAAACTTTCTCCATGTAATGATTTTCCTTCTTTCTACTTCATCATAGTTATTAGTTGTTGTATATATATATGATTACCCGGATAAACATGGGAGTTTACATATACTATGTTATTTGCTTTTATATTGATGGGTATGTTGAAGCGATTAGTCATTATTTTAGTATTTTCTATGTTAATTTCTAATCGCAACTTGTGTGCTTTCTTGGTCGAGTGAGTAAAGCATAATGGACATGGCTAAACAACTACCCTTAGCATGTATAGAAATTTCCTTTTTTGGTAATTCAATTAGAACTATTTTAAGGTAACTAAATTAAAAAACCGGCCAAGTGCGAGTCGGACTCGCGCACGAAGGGTTCCGTACTTGTTAAATTGCAGTTTACGATTTATAACGTATTAAAAAAAAACTACTTACTATATTACGTTCAAACCAATTTTCGGTGGAAGTTTACATGGTAATGTACATCATATTTTTTTTTTTAGTTTAATCGTTCTCTTATTTTAGAAGTTACAGGGGGGGACACACATTTTACCACTTTGGAAGTATTTCTCGCGCCAACTATCCAGTTTAGAATAAAAATATATTAGAAACCTCAATACCATTTTTGAAGACCTATCCATAGATATGACATGACACGTATGGATTTGATGAAAAAAAAATTTTTGAGTTTCAGTTTCAAGTATGGGAACCCCCAAAATTTCTTGTTTTTTTCTTTTTTTGTGTACAAATCTTAATGCGATTCACATAATACATCTACTTACCAAGTTTCAACAGCATAGTTCTTACAGTTTCGGAAAAAAGTAGCTGTGACATACGGACGGACAGACAGACAGACATGACGAATCTATAAGGGTTCCGTTTTTTGCCATTTGGCTACGGAACCCTAAAAAACGTGTTAGTGGTGTCGTGGGAAATTGCTTTGGACAAAGTTCCTTTCGCCGGGTTTTATGTATTAATACAGAGGCAACTAGTATGATCTTGAGTTTCATTTGCGTATTTATTCATCATGACATGCATAAACTGTGGTGTAGCCACAAATGACAGCCGGGACCAACGGGCTTGCCAAGGCACGAAGGAAACTCGCTATGTAAAGATGGTCACCCATCCACGGAAGGACCTCGACAAGCGTTGCAGATCGACCTGTGAGGCTGTTATTATTTAGCCACGAACTCCTCTAAACGCCTTACTAAAATATCATAGCAAAATCTTATTCTTTTACAAGTTTGTATACCTATTAATGTAGGAGTTTCTACGATTTTATTTTCAGGATTGTGGCGATGTAAAAAAATCCTGTATCTTTTTTCATACGTAATACTAATATTCAGCTATTCAGCATTACAGATTTAACGACTGGACATCTGGACGAATGGACATCTGGACGAATGGACATCTGGACGAATGGACATCTGGACGAATGGACATCTGGACGACTGGACATCTGAACGACTGTTCATACTTTATTTAGCAATGTCCTTTGAGTTCTTTGGCAGACTCTGCAAATATTTAAATAATTAGTCCAGTTCACGTTTATTAATATATTATCCAGTACAGCAATAAAAAGTTTTGGTGACTGAAGATCTTTTTCAAATTTTGATTGGGTCACCTTTTCTTTCGAGCTTTACGGTGTTTGTACTGTTTGAATGTACTTGAAGATGTTTATGTATTTATCATCTTCATTTATAATATTAGTAGGATAATAAAACACATCCTACCCGCGACTTCGCCCGTGTAAAAAGTGATTAATCACACCAAGGAACAAGACACTACCGGGATAAAAACTATCCTTTCAAGGATCTCAAACTATTTCCATACCAAACATCTAAATCAGTTCAGGCGTTCAATAGTGAAAAGGTAATAGTTACTTCCGTATTTATAATATTACTAGCTTCTGCCCGCGTTAATAGTTCCAAATAAAATTTTCCGATCGCCACCAAACTTTACAGCTCTTTTAGATTATGGAGTATGGAT
This sequence comes from Orthosia gothica, assembly GCA_949775005.1. Taxonomy (NCBI): domain Eukaryota; kingdom Metazoa; phylum Arthropoda; class Insecta; order Lepidoptera; family Noctuidae; genus Orthosia; species Orthosia gothica. The sequence goes on from OX459035.1 coordinate 20,629,004, forward strand.
ATTCAAAAACTTGTCAGCTTCTGCAATGTATGAATTACTTACTGGGTTACTTTTTCCCTTTATAAAAAACTTTTTAACAAAAATGTAACCAATGAAATAACGAACTGAAAAGCAAAAAAAATAATATAAAAAGCACACAAAAAAAGCACAAATAAAACTTTTAGTCTAGCATTTCAGGTTGGCGCCAAACATGCAAATTAATTACCAAAAGCGTAGAATTATTGTACGAGTAGCTAGCTTGATCTTCGTTGATTTGATTGTTTCTTTGTCGCCCGACTCAAAAGATTGTTTTATTTTTTGGTTTTCAGTTCCTTATTTCGTCATTTAAATTCTTGTTAAAAATATAGTTTTCTCTTTCAGTTTACTTTATTTCAACGGAATCGATTCATTTTTGTTCAGTGGGAAAATTATCAATAAATCCTTATGTTCTACCTTTAAGGGTGGATTTATTTTTTAATTTAAAATTGGTCCTAATTTTAGGTATATTCTTTCCAATAAAATAAGAATTTTTGAAGTCGGAACACTCTATAAAAAGTTATGTGTGGACAAACCTTCGAAAATAACTTTCTTTTCCGAAGTCGGTGTCTTTAGTACCTATAATTTTTCGTGTTTCGACACCGACTTCGGAAAAGAAAGTTATTTTTCACTTTACAGTGTTTCTTTTTGGAAGTCGGTTTGTTTTTTTGTTAAAAAGTTTTTAATTTATCTCTGTTTAGTTTTGATAGGTACCTCCAACTGCCATAAAAATTATATATAGCCAAAGTACATCTCATGACGATTCCAATAAGCCCAAACACGACTAGGATACATTGTTTTATTTCCGAGTTCCAGTGCCTATCTGCCGGCTTCATCATCAGATCAATTCGATGGTACAATTTTCATCAGAACTATTTATTAATAGGTAGTTATTTGCTTCATCATAGTCGTTTAAATAATCGATCTAATACCCGTGACATACTTGGTATTAAAAAAAAAAAAAAAAAAACTATTTATTTCAGATTCCGTAAAATCCATAGAATGTTAGTACAGCAAACAAAACAAACAAATAGGGTTAGTAACTAAAATTAAAGAAAACAAACAGAAATTTATTTTATCATGTGGGCCTTGACCCAGTGTTGGACGTACCGCGTGTCCAGCCTATCCGCTATAACGGCCATTAAGGAGTTCCATTGGCCATCTGTGGCTTCTTCACCAGTTACACTTCTCCAAATGATACTTTCTGAGTGCAAATTATTGCATTGTTGATTAAAATCGCTATTATTATGCTTATAATATTTGAGTAGTTCCCTCGATTTCTCCAAGATCCCACCATCAGATCCTGACCTGATGAATATGGGACCAACTAGAAAGTATACCCTTTCAAACAAAAGAAGAATTTTCCAAATCGGTCCAGGCGTCTTTGAGTATTCGGGGAACATACATAAAAAAAAAAGATTCCGACGAATTGAGAACCTCCTCCTTTTTCTGAAGTCGGTTAAAAATATAAATGTCGAATTGAGAACCTTCTCCTTATTTTTTCGTCGGTTAAAAACTCATAACAGCTTTGAGTCTGGACTACTTTGAATACCGCGTGTTCTACTAAACAACTCAAAAACACACGCGTCGCCGCGGAAACCTGTTAGTATACGATTGCACCACGATCTTATTTTCTTAACGGTAGTCTAATGCAAGTCATATGATCATAAAAAAAATGTACGTACAAATGCGAGTCGGACTCGCCCACCCAGGGTTCCGTACAAATTTGTATGTATAAATAATTTTTCTTAATATTTTTTCTTCCAACTGCGTAGTAATGTTATCATTAATCGCTACAAAACTGATCACAAAGGACGTATTTATTGCTTAGAACCAAAACAGTGCAGAAAAGTTATATGAAATCTCATTGTTGCACTGTTTTTCATTAATGCACTGTTTTGTATTTTTAATCTATACTAATATTATAAAGCCGAAGAGTAGATACTGTAGGTAGGGTAAGTAGAGTAGGCAAAGTAGGTAGAGACGGTAGAGTAGGTAGGGTAGGCAGGTTAGGCTGGGCAGGGAAGCAGGGTAGGCAGGATAGGCTAGGCAGAGTAGGTAGGTAGTGGTAGGTAGATAGGTAGCCAGTTGACGGGAGCGAAGCCGCGGGGGTTTGCTAGTTTAGATACAACCACAGAGGTTTAATGTCTCCCATTAAGTTTAATATAAAATGTATGCAGTAGTTCGAAAAAGGTACTGGCTGAGAAAAAAATCGGCGTATCAAACTAATTAGGTGTAAAAAAATGCCTCGCATTTTGTACCATTGTAAAACTTTGATAGGTAGGTACTTCATATTTGGCAAAAAAAGTATAAAAATTGAAATAGATGAGAGGTAGATTAGTAGTTGAAAGAAAAGTAGATTACGCACCTCGCTAAAGTGAGTAAACTCGTTTTAACATAACACTCATGCATAAATAACTCACTTTGCGCTCGATGCAACAATCTACTAATAAATAGTTCAGGAATCGACCTCGCAGATTTTTCCGAGCTTTTCCTGAAATTCAGTTTTTAAAACCTATTTTAAACCTTTTTCTATTTTTTACCTATTTTTTTTGTTTGTTTAGGTACCTACGTGTGTACTAATTTATAATTTATTGTTAGGTGCTTAACAGACGAAGTAATTGAATCTGGGGCTGAATTAACGGTTGTTGTCTGCTCTCTACATAACGACCTATGTTTGTTTAATATTCTATTAAAATATAATATATATAATACTACCTACTAGGTACAAGACACTTAAGTAGGTAGTATCTATTCTGAATTGTGTTTAAATACCGAAATTAAAAAAGGACTAAGTAGCTACGCATAACAGTGCAAACTGTTAGTTACTACATAGACCAAAGTTATTAGGTACTTAGGTACCTATACTTACTTACTTAGGCATTACTTTCATTGTGCGCACAGCTAAGGAGTGGAATTCCCTTTCGGGGTCTTTAAGTCAAGAGTGAATAGGTTACTTCTAGGCAAGCGTGCTTCACCGTAGGCCACATCATCGCTTACCATCAGGCGAGTTAGTGGTCAAACGCGAGCCTATCGATAATAAAAAAAAAACAAGAAAAAAAAATTGTTAAAAAGAAGAAAAATGTCTCTTCTGTACAAATTAGTAAAAGTTTAAAAAAATCTACAAAAAGATTTGTTCACCCATACAATTATGACCGCGCATACCGTTGCTTAACTTCCTTTAAATATAGATTATATTTTTTATGATTTAATTACAAATGCATAGTGTTCAGATTATTCCCTGTACATGAGGTATATTAAGACGATATTACTCGCCAAATTTCATAGTTTTAAGTCAACGAAAAATTCCTACCTTACAAATTTTGATTCCCTTGAGGGTGTTGAAATATACGTTTTTTTTTGCGGCATAAAGAACCGTATTTTTTTTTACGTTTACTTAGTTTTTTTTTTACAGCTTCAAGGGACTGTTAGACTTGAATATAAGAGGTTTTCATTTCAACTCGATACCTCCTCGGGTTGCCGAAATTTAGGGTCTCTACAGACAGACGGACTACAAAGTGATCCTATAATGGTTCCGTTTTGCCTTTTGAGTACGGAACCCAAAAAGTGTCAATATCTACCATTAGAAGTGTTAATTGGGATAAAAACGTTATTTATTAGTCTTTTCACACTTTTTTTGATCTTTGGTTTGTTTAAACAATTGCAGTTTTATTTTTATTGATTTATTTTTTAAAACTGTATGCACAAGTACAAAGGCGGACTTAATGCCTTAGGCATTTTCTACCAGTCGACCTTAGGGTGATGCAGAGATAAAATAAGGCAGGTGCAACTAAATGAACGGAAAAATTGAGAAAAAACATATATAAAAAGAATATGTACTTAGATACATACATACATAAACAATGTAATAGAGAAACTTATTGTATTTTTGTAGCATTATTGTTTTAAAATTGCCCTACTTTTCGCTCATAATTTGTAGTTGAAAATTTCTTTTTTTTAGGGGTTCCGTAGCCAAATGGCAAAAAACGGAACCCTTATAGATTCGTCATGTCTGTCTGTCTGTCCGTCCGTATGTCACAGCCACTTTTTTCCGAAATTATAAGAACTATGCTGTTAAAACTTGGTAAGTAGATGTATTCTGTGAACCGCATTAAGATTTTCACACAAAAATAAAAATGAAACAATAAATTTTGGGGGTTCCCATACTTGAAACTAAAACTAAAAATATTTTTTTTCATCAAACTGTTAGACTTGAATATAAGAGGTTTTCATTTCAACTCGATACCTCCTCGGGTTGCCGAAATTTAGGGTCTCTACAGACAGACGGACTACAAAGTGATCCTATAATGGTTCCGTTTTGCCTTTTGAGTACGGAACCCAAAAAGTGTCAATATCTACCATTAGAAGTGTTAATTGGGATAAAAACGTTATTTATTAGTCTTTTCACACTTTTTTTGATCTTTGGTTTGTTTAAACAATTGCAGTTTTATTTTTATTGATTTATTTTTTAAAACTGTATGCACAAGTACAAAGGCGGACTTAATGCCTTAGGCATTTTCTACCAGTCGACCTTAGGGTGATGCAGAGATAAAATAAGGCAGGTGCAACTAAATGAACGGAAAAATTGAGAAAAAACATATATAAAAAGAATATGTACTTAGATACATACATACATAAACAATGTAATAGAGAAACTTATTGTATTTTTGTAGCATTATTGTTTTAAAATTGCCCTACTTTTCGCTCATAATTTGTAGTTGAAAATTTCTTTTTTTTAGGGGTTCCGTAGCCAAATGGCAAAAAACGGAACCCTTATAGATTCGTCATGTCTGTCTGTCTGTCTGTCCGTCCGTATGTCACAGCCACTTTTTTCCGAAATTATAAGAACTATGCTGTTAAAACTTGGTAAGTAGATGTATTCTGTGAACCGCATTAAGATTTTCACACAAAAATAAAAATGAAACAATAAATTTTGGGGGTTCCCATACTTGAAACTAAAACTAAAAATATTTTTTTTCATCAAACCCATACGTGTGGGGTATCTATGGATAGGTCTTCAAAAATGATATAGAGGTTTCTAATATTTTTTTTTTCTAAACTGAATAGATTGCGCTAGAGACTCCTCCAAAATGGTAAAATGTGCCCCCCCCCTGTAACTTCTAAAATAAGAGAATGATAAAACTGAAAAAAATATATGATGTACATTACTATGTAAACTGCCAGCGAAAATTGGTTTGAAAGAGATCTAGTCAGCAGTTTTTTTTATTACGTCATAAACCGCAATTTACCAAGTACGTAACCCTTCGTGCGCGAGTCCGACTCGCACTTGGCCGGTTTTTTCTTTTAAACCCTTCGAGACAAATTCAATAGTCACGATACACACGACACAACACACATCACGACACGACATGCATGTAGCTGCCTGGCGTCTTTTTCACCCTATTTCTTTTCTGTTTTTGAAAAAAACTAGCTACCTCCGCGGCTTCGTTCCCGTCTAAATGATAGCCTATGTTACTCGGGCATAATGTAGCTTTCCTTAGGTGAAAGAATTTTTTAAATCGGCCCAGTACTATCGGAGCCTATTAGGTACAAACAAACAAACAAAAAAGCTTTCCTCTTTATAATATTGGTGTAGATGTAGGTAGTAAATGTTATTATCGTTTTATTTATTTCTCGTCTTTACTAACTTAATTTAAGTACTACTATTACTATTGTTAAGAGGGGACTCTAGTGAGACTTTCTCCATACAAACACATTCTGCTGTTTTCTTCGTGGATAATGCCTCTATATCAATGATTTTTTTCCATAAAATCTAGGTCTAATTAATACGTGCCTGTATCATTTCCTTTTTTCCAAAACATAATCACAAAAAGAAATATGACAATACAAAAATCCGAAAAAAATGCCCGTTTTTACCGCCATGTTCAGAAGACTTTCAGACAAAATTTATAAGTTTTTAACAAAAAAGGAAATGATAGGAGCATAGATATATTTTTCCTCTAAATTTTGATATAAGAATTTTTTAGATCAGACCAGTTTTCATGAAGAAAACAGCAGAATACGAAACGTCTTTTAGTCAAAGTTTTTGTAGGTAAAATCAGCCTGAGCTGCAGTTGTCACTTTCGCACTTTACGGGGTGAGGTTGGAGGTGACGCGACGGCAATAGTTTCTTCAAATACCTATTTTTCAAATTCCTGTTGACTAGAGTCCGCTCTTAAGGGTTTAGCTTAATCATGTTCTTATTATATTGTATGTCGTTTTGTGACAATTAAACCCTTTTTCTTTCTTTCCAGATGTATGGCAATAAATACGTCTCAGCAAATAACAGCTCACTTGAGACTTGAGCTCTTATTTAATTCAATTTGTTATAGTAAGTACTAGCTGTCCCACGCGGCTTCGCTCCCATCAACTGGCTACCTACCTACCCATCTACCCTACCTACCCTACATACATTATTGTAGCGTAACTTAAACCGTTTACGAAGCGCACGCAACGGAAGCTTTCAAAAAGGTTTTTTTTCCCCGTTTTTGTAACATTTTTCATTAATGCTCCGCTCCTATTGGTTGTAGCGTGATGTTATATAGCCTTTAACCTTCCTCTATAAATGGACTATCAAACACAAAAAGAATTTTTCAATTCCAATCAGGAGTTTCTGAGATTAGCGCGTTCAAACAAACAAACAAACAAACTCTTCAGCTTTATATATTGTAATGTAGTATACATTCACGCGGGCAGAATTTAGCATTGATTGTGAACGTGACCTGTAACCTAGTTGTTTACAATTGATCGAAGATTAAAACAGATAACTTCGCTCTAAATAGGTAGCGATGACATTGATATAACTTTTGATATTACAGGATTACGCATAGGGTTAATTAAATGTGACTCTGACGGTAAATTTTTTTTTATTTAGGTTGGGTCTGCTCTTGACTCCTGTCTAGGTCAGAGGTGACAGAGACAAAGTCGACGATGGAGTGAGCTTACCCAGAAGAAGTCTGTTCACTCTTACTTTGAAGAGATTCGGATTGTATGCGTTGGGAAACAGAGACGCAGGTACTTGGCATTTGGCGCCATTCAAAGCAAGACACTTACACTGTGTTGTTGACCAATCAACTGATTAGGTGATAATTATTATTGAATAGCTTCTCCTAGTGGCTTCGTCTGCGTAATAAGTGTTATCTTATCCATCGAATTTCGAAAATTGATAAGTCCTGACAAAAAGCCGGTTTAAAAAAAAAGAGTTCAGTCATTTCAGTTACAATATTGGTACTTATAATAGTTAATGTAAGTCTGAAATATCCTAGTCAGAGGTCTGTGGGTTTCCAGAGGTGGCTTTTTCAACTCTGACACCAGTGGTGGCCACATCCTCACACGCTAAGAAGAACGAGTTACAAATAAAAATTGTTTAAAAACTAAAACACGAAACAAGATAACATTATTGGAGGACAGCCGCGGTCGTACCAAAAAAACTAAATTTTGCAATCCATGTGAAAATCCGGAAAAGTAAGAAGGCCACATAAAGTACGGACAGGAGGCCAAATGGTAACCCTAATCCAAAGGAAACATTAGATACACCGATATGAAAATAATTTATGTGCTAGTTACTCCAAACTGTAATCTATATCTGTGCCAAATTGCATCCAAATCCGTTTAGCCGTTCTGGCGGGATTGAGTAACAAACATCCATCCATCCATCCTTCCAAATTTTCCTGTTTTGCATTTAGGTAAGTAATTAGCGGTTTCACCCGCAAAAGTCGAAAATAACCCACGAGGACGAAGCACCAGGATTAATCCTATATTATTTCTAAATCCAGGCCATTGTCTACCCTTGCCTCCACAGATATAAATCTAACTAGATGATACCATTGTATATACTTCGCGTGTCAAAACGGAGTAAAATTAAAATTAGTGATCGTAATTTTAGCTTTTCATTTAGCATTATCTACACCGGTATCCATCAAAATCAGAAAATAGTAAATGCAACTTATGAACAAGAACGCTATGTTTATTTATTTACATAAAATTAAGAACCATAAGACATAAAACATAATAATTAGAGGCTAATCAATGATATTCAAATAAACAGATACGTTATACACTCACAAAACAATTGAAAAAAGTGTTCCGCGCATCAGCGGCAGCACACATACACACTTTTCATTCATCTGACATTTCACTACAATGTCGAAAGGGATGGCTTGATAAAACAAACAAGAAAAAAAGAGACAGCTAGTGTTTGTCACTTGCGTGTGAATGTAAACAAACATTATTCTGACAACCAATGTTTTTCTTTTTGTAACCTCCAAATATCAGAAAATTAGGAAAAAAAATTGAAATAAATTAGTAAATTGAGGTGTATTGCGTATTTACATATGGTATGAGATCCCTTCTGTTTTATGTAATTTGGTATTATAATTGGTACACTTTCTAAATACACACGATGGCATTTTTTTAATTTTGTTTTTGTTTCAACAAAGCGTATCGCTCTTCGCCATGCGTGACATAAACTAAAGACTAAAGGTTACAATTGTCTACTATTCGAGTCTTCACAATGCGCGCGCTTATAACATATCTGTTTATTTGAATATCATTGACCTACAGATTATCATTCATATAAAAGGTAAAATAAAACTAATACTTTATTTTAGGCGTTTTTAATTACTCTAGATTTAGATTTTGATCAATAAATTAATTTTAAATATTCATTAAATATGTTTGGCAGAACGTATATTTTGCTCGTGCCTTATTGCGTTACGATGTGACAGCTTTTCGCACATGCGCAGTAGATGTGCCCGAGGAACTATTAGTTAATCTGTGGATATGCTGAACGCGCTTGAATAAGCCCGCCATTTTATTAATTTATTTATTTCCTCGCACAATGCATAGTAAAATGTTGTATGATACATGTACGTAAGATGATTTCCGACTCGTGTCGATTTATCCACTCACTCGCTTCGCTCGCTCGTGAATAAAAATGCCACTCATCGGAAATCACCTACCTTCCGCACTTGTAGCATAAATAACTATTACAATGCATGTCCTGGAAAAGGGCGGTTTTCCAAGCAGCCAAATTGTGCGGAAAGTGTCACTTTTTTCACTAGTGCTTTTTACTTTCCTGTATTTTTTTAATTTTTAACTCCAACGTCAGCCCGACGCATAGATTTTTTATTATTTGAGAAAAGTTTTAAAAATTAGTTATGTACAGATTATCATTCATATAAAAGGTAAAATAAAACTAATACTTTATTTTAGGCGTTTTTAATTACTCTAGATTTAGATTTTAAGTATCAATAAATTTATTTTAAATATTCATTAAATATGTTTGGCAGAACGTATATTTTGCTCGTGCCTTATTGCGTTACGATGTGACAGCTATTCGCACATGCGCAGTAGATATGCCCGAGGAGCTATTAGTTAATCTGTGGATATGCTGAACGCAAAGACCTTATACGTATTTCTTACTACTAGACTGTGTACCAAAAATTTTTGTATAGCTAAAATGAAATATATTACCATACATGTAGGTTAGCTATTCCCTTGTAAGCGGTAGCTAACCAAAAGCGGTCCTGAGCGAGAGGGTGCCCGCTGGTAGTGTGTCCTTGTCTGACATCTTGCCAGCTCAACTAATCATTGGGTTTGTTAGAAATGGTAGAAAATTTTATATTTTCTTTTTTATGTAATACCAAAACGAACGAATAAAAAATATATTTAAATACTTTTCAAAGTCTATGAAACTTTGAAGCGTATTTAAATATTTTTACAGTTCCTTTAATTAATCAATTCATTGTATTTAAAAAATAATTAATTAATACTGTGTAAGAGTAGTACTTTTAAATGTTTGGGCCTGGTAATACTAAATGTAGGACCACCAGGTTTGTGGAGTTTTGGCGGGTTTTGTTCGAGTAAAATTCAGCGCCTGTTAATATTATTCGCAAATTGATTCCTAGTGGAATAAAATTGGTGAAGTTAAGTTTCTCAACTGTCTACGCAACTGGACAATATGTGAAATAATTGAGATCCTTTGGGATATTTCAAAGCATCGTCTGAAGACTGCAGGATCATCTCACGCCTCTCCTTCATGAGCTTGAGAGTAAGATCAGAGAGCTTTTTGTTCCTATCTATACGATGGGTCTTGAAGAACAAGACTTATCCAGACTTGGGATTTGAGGTTTATTGAGTCCCCCCCTCTCTTCGAACTTCAGATAACACTATAATATTCCATCGTAAACTGCTCAATTCCTCTTCGAGTTCGGTGATCTTATCGTCGGTCCGAGTCCGGATTGTGCGCGTGTTGTACATTGCCAGGTCCTGTCGTCGGTATTTGTTGGGGTAGCCGGATCTCGTCCGGGATTCTCTGCACCCCTTGCCATACCTTAACCTAGATCGCTACCGTAGTCGAGAGTAGGCAGGCTGCCGGGCACTAGGGGCTATGTTTTATTTGTGCTATTCATGGGGAGTGCTTTGCAGGCGGGTTGGCGATCCCAGTATGGTTGTTACAAATGCACAGAGAACGCTGCTGCCCATTCTCTGGTTTGTCCCTTAGTCGCCTCTTATGACACCAATGAAAAAACATGATGTAGATTCCAAAAAATATACACACGTTTCTTTTTTTTCCTTGAATTTGGTAGGTATAGGTAGCGTAGTTAGGTAGGATATATACATATATCGGGATACTTACACTATTGTTTTTACAATCAATTTGTCCCTTGTTATGTTTGGTCATGGTCACCTCATTAGAAAGAGACACACTACCAACGGGAGCCCTCTCGCTCGGACCGTTTTTTGCGCCATAGTGCACAGTCTAGTAGTAAGAAGTATAAGGTCTTTGGCTGAACGCACTTGAATAAGCCCGCCATTTTATTAATTTCATTTTATTAATTTATTTATTTCCTCGCACAATGCAAAGTAAAATGTTGTATGATACACCTATGTAATATGATTTCCGACTCGTGTCGATTTATCCACTCATCGGAAATCACCTACCTTCCGCACTTGTAGCATAAATAACTATTTTAAGCCATCTTGAGCTGTAAAGAATATATAGAAACAGTTGGCCGAGGAATTGGAAATGTTTTATTTCATTGGTAAAGTAAATGTTTTAAAATTGTGTGTGAAAAAGTGGCACGCTTGGTTTTCAGATGGAGGAATCTAGTATATCTCCCAATTTCATCTGAATCCGTTCAGCCATTGATCAATTGACAAAAATACAGGCAAAACTTTTCAGAACACATTCAGCATTTCAAATTTAATATTAAAAAAAACTTTGCCAACCGTCCCAAACTTTGTATGTGTTCTGTCTCAGTGTGTAAACGATTGACTGCTGCATTGCCTGCACTGCTAGTCACGGGTTCGAATCCTGCTCGTAACAAATATTTGTATGGCCTACAGATAGCTCAGCCCAGGGTGTTTGTGTATGTGAGTTTATATGTTTGTAAACGCATCCACGATACAGGTGAAATTCATAGTGTGGGGAAACGTTATTTTTTAGGGTTCCTTACCCAAAGGGTAAAAATGAGACCCTATTACTTAGACTCCGCGGTCCGTCTGTCTGTCTGACCACTACCACCAGACTGTATCTCATGAACTTTGATAGCTAGACAGTTGAAATTTCTGTTACCGCTATAACAACAAACACTAAAAATAGAATAAAATAAATATTTAAGTGGGGCTCCCATACAACAAACGTGATATTTTTGCCGTTTGTTGCGATAATGGTACGGAACCGTTCGTGCGCGAGTTCGACTCGCACTTGGCTGGTTTTTTGAAAGCCGTACTTATACGGTTTTTTTTTAAATCTTGGGATGTAATTAAAACAAAAATATATCGTTGTTTAAGTTACTATAATATATAAAATAATAATATATAAAAAATTCAGTACAAAAATATAACAGGATTCTCTTCAATACTTTACTTTAAAATATATTTGGACAAATCAGTATCAACTTTGCTCAGCCATTTACATATTTTGCCCGGCTAATCTGACTTTGCCCGTAAAATATTACATCAAAAATAGGTAGACTTATAATTTATTAAATATACTAAAAATATGACTATTCTTTAATTAACTTTATATTTAAAATACAATAAGTAATATTTTTTAAGTAAAATCGCGGTTTTCTCGAATCTTTTACCATTTTAAATAATACTATCTTCATTGTAAATTGTTGTGTATTTCTCAATTATAAATGCCAGATCTATCTTCTATATTAAATATCTATAGCTTTAAATGATAAATTGTGATATTCCATGACTATTAAAATTAAGGCCGGGTGCGATCATTATTTCTATTTTACATAAATATTGTTACCAAAGTACCCGGTTACCTAATGCAATTTTACATAAATTTTATTCCCAAGGTACCCGGTTACCTAATGCAATTTGATCAAAAGATTTTTTTATTAGACATACATTTTTCTTTCTATATTTGAGCATATTACAATATTATCGTTGTATCTTTTGAAATAATAATTATAATTAATTTATTTATTTTAATGAAAAGATTTAAAAAAAAGTTTAGCAGTTTTAAAATTATTTACAAAAAATGTATCGATGGCCTGTAAAAAATGGAAAAATGAAATCAGAGATATTTAATTTGATACCTAATTATATTACGGTATTATTATACCATTTTAATTATTGTCTTATTTACTAAAAATGTTTGTATAAAAAAAAACATTTACTTGACATAATTATTTACAATAGGATGTACTTGCAGACTTAAGGCAATTTGGCCATATTAAAAATATAACCATATTGGATCATGTACAACAGGCTTTCATTATATCCACTGTTACAATACATAATTATCATTGTTTTGTGTTTATCTTAAGCAGAGATCTAAATTAGGATTTGTGCATACGTATTGCCAGATGCATCTCAAAAATTACTGAACACATTTCAATGGTGTTTAGAATTTTCAATAGATTAGTAGCGTAGTTCAGTTTTTCTCAAGAATTGCTGGACAATATATGACGAGGATACGTGTGATTAGTGATTTTAAAATTCTTTGTAATTTCGTGATTTTTAAAGGTTCTTTTGGAAGTCGTACTAAATCTACAATTTAGTTAAAAATTGTTCTAGTAGAGTAAATAGTTAGTTTTGAATATAATATTTTTCGTCTCTACTTATTAAACTGTCTATTAATGTATGTAGAAGTGGACATAATACGTTATATTTCTATCTTAAAACAAAAAAAATCGCAACTAATTGAGAAAATAATAATTATTTCTCAATTAGTTATTGCGATTTTTATATTATGCAATAACATATTCGTTGAAAGCAGTCTTATGTACAATTCGAAGTTTATTTTTAGTATTTTTCTTTAAAAAATATTATTATTTTTTCAAGATACAGATTATATTTAAGCCACATTTTTCAACTTTTAAAAGTTACATTTCTCAAGCCATAATATATTTCCAGCTAACCTTTCTAAGTTATTGACAAATTTTATTTCACTGTCTAATACACGACATTTTGTAACTTTCCAAACACTTAGTTTTGGAAATCCCATATTTATTTGTTTAAAATACACCTTTTAAGTGATTAACCAGACATCCACTGTCTGATATTTAACCCACAATATTTATTGTCACTTTTCAATCACTTAATTTTTCACACCTCTTTTTCTTACAGTTCAATCACTAATTTTCACAGTAGTTTTGAAGTGAGGCCAACGATACTTACAAATACTATGTCCTATAGAAGGGGGGTCCCCTGTTAACCGTGTAGGTGGACAGGGGGATCCCTTTTGTGCCGTAGATCGCTTCGGGAGCGTTTTCGTATTCAACGTCGTAGTATATTCCGTTTTGGTTCTGTAAGAAAAACATCTATTTAATAACACCCAAGTTTTTTTTTATCATTTGAGATGGGATTGCTTTTGACTCTAGTCTAGTTCAGAGGTGACACAGACAAAGTCGACGATGGAGTGAGCTTACCCAGAAGAAGCCTGTTCAATCTAACTTTGAAGAGATTCGGGTTGAATGCGTTCGGAAACACAGGCGCAGGTACTGAGTTCCACTCATTCGCCGTGCGCATTATTAAGGATGTTTGGAAGCCCTTGGAAGTAAATAATATGTAGTATTTTGTCATGTATGGTGGTAGTCTTCACGCAATGAATTACTAAAGACAAAGAGCGCAGTCATTGCCGAGAATGATGACGATATGAGTGGTCGTGTTGAGGTCTCGATCAAAACAATGGGGAAAAAGATTTTCTACATTGACTTGAAGAAAGCATTTGCCCAATGGAGCATAAACAAGTTATACACAAAAATTGTGATTCACAAGCGTCAGTAGATCACTACAGAGAAAAACGTGCAAGAAATTTCACAGACACTTTTTCCCATCAATAAATTTTAATTAAAAGTATTTTTTTTTTTTTTTTTTTTTTTTTTTTCAATTTCCTACCGCGGACATGTGGCAGTCCGCGCTCTTTTTTATTGTGTTTATATTTTGTTTGTTTTTTTTTTCATAAGAATTACAATTGCTAGACTCATACGTTGGACATTATTTTAAGCTTACTTAACTAACTTAAGTCTACGTGAGTTCATCCCTCAATAAATACTACATATATATACACATACATATTACACACCGGCATTACAATTTTATGTTTCTATTTACTACTTATCATAACTATTTTTTTTTTTTTACTTATTTCTATTGATAGGTACACTGCTTATGTTATTTACTATTTTGTTTACTTATATCTATTTGCACACTTTCGGGGAAGATGCATGGCAATGCGAGCAAACCAGTCCCGGCCGACCGACGGTTCCGGTTATAGAACCCCGTCGTTAGGACGTTAAGGTGAGTATGACTGACTCGCTCCACCATGCAGCTTTACATATAAATGTTTTTTTTTTTTTTTTTTTTTTTTTTTTTAAATTGGCTTACAGGGTTAGACAGGGTGATGGGTTTGGGCATGTGTTTGGGTTGGAGTTTTTGGATGGGACTTGTTAGGTGGTATTTTGGTGATGTCTGCTGACCAGGGACTTCGCTAGCGTGAGCAAGGCCTCTATGACGACTACGTCTCGATGCTGCATGGCCGTCTTAAGATTGTAGTTGACGACCGTTTTAGTCGGCGCATCCATCGCCTTCTTAGCAAGGCGGCCTGCGGCGTCATCGGCATCGTCAGTGTAATAGACACAACTGACTGTATGTCTGGACACTGCCACTACCGCGTGGGGGATGCTGTCGTGGACCTGAAGCCTCCTGGACTTGGTGTTGATGATGATGACGCTGTCGTAGGTCGACCCCTGAGCCTCGAGTATGGTTAGCAGGCGCGATCCTTCGCCGGAACCAAATCCCTGGCTCGCAAGAGAAGCTTTCTCCCCCTGCGTATGAACCAGGAACAGGGTGTTTTGGGCAGAGCTCGGTATTTGCGCCCCTGTGTAACCTTTCACCCTCAGGGAGTGGACCCGCGACAGCGAAGACTTGGAGGAGTATATACCGGGGTATATCTCACTCAGTGCAAACGCCACGTCCATTGGATTGCGGTGTGTGCAGAGAAACTCCTGGGTGATGCCAGCAACCAGGTCTGGACGGGTATACCTAAGCTCGAAAAGGTTTTCTCTGTCCAAAAATGGAAGCTGGTTAACGTCTCCGACGAGGACAAGCTCGCTTGCTCCAGACAACTTTACTGCCATGACTATGGCCCCAAAGTGGTTCATAAGAGCCTCGTCTACCGTAAGACGGTAGCATTTGTCCTGGCTCTTGAAACCATTTGCTAGGATTGAAGCCATAGTGCGCACCTTTGTCTTTGCTCGGTCTCCTAAGCGGCGCGCAAGCTTTTCCCTGAGATCCTTGGCAGCTTCTGTTGTCGTGGTGGCTATCACGTCCCTGTCCTCGTCGAAATGCTTTACCAGCCAGGTTGTCTTACCGCAACCCGGAACTCCGTTAATCCACCTGATATTGGGTACCTCCCAACTTTCCTGCGATGCCGGGATACCTGAGGTCTCTGAAATGGACTGTGCCATTTCCAGGATCTTATCATCCGGCATGATTTTGGTACATTTGGCGGTAACCACTATCGGGTCGTCATTTGGCACACTGAACTTGAGTTTGCCCGAGCGCTCCGTCTCCTCCCTGTCCAGGGCCACAAAACCACTCCTCGCGCTGTAGGCTGCCATATACGACCCCGTCATTTCCCCTTTGATGACTTGGGATGTGACGTTGTCGTACACCGCCGCCCCAGCTTCCTCGAGCAGTACCCTTAACAGACCTTCTGTGTCTCTCTGGAAGGTCTGCAGGATCTTCCTGCATGTCGTAAGATTGACCTCTCTGGTTGCTCTTACGATTGCTACGTACTCGAGGAATGCGCTTTTTACGTGGTCCGTGGTACCCGACTCTACTGCGAGGGTCGGCAGGCTGACTTGCCCTTTGTCGGCTCGTGTTGGCTTAGGCTTTTGCTGAGTTGGTTTCTTTGGTGTTTTTCTGAAGAACCTTTCCAGTGCTGTCTCCTGCTTGTGAGATGGTGATGCGTGGCTGGTGCTTGGGAGCAGTGCACTGAGGAAAGTGCCAAACGCTTTCAGGCGACTCCTCGACCGGGCCCGGTCCTCTGGGTTTATGGTGTTGCACTGCTCCTTTGCGGCTTTTTCGGCTGCTGCCTTTTGCTGGGCCCTTTCCGATCCGCTTTGAGTGGTGGGGCTTATTGAGGGGCTCGTCGCGCTGGCTGTTGTTTGTCTGGGGGCTTTGAGGAAACTAAGGGTTTCCCCTCTGTCCTCGTAGACAACGACCTCATGATGTTCTGAGGCCTTTAGACAGCCAAAGCGGTCTGCGACGTCTCCTCTCTCCCCTCCCACCACCATTGCGTCCACACTTATGGTTCGGGCCGCGGCTGACGTGTAGTCTCCTGCGTCCCTGATCTTCTGAAGCAATGAGCTTGCCTGAGCAAATGGAGTAGCCTCCCCCCACTCGAGTAATGCGATTGTTTTCCCTTTAAACCGCATTAGACGGCATCGGTGAGTGGCCACTTCTACTTGAGGAAGTGCAGCATACTTGCTGCCTTTTATGCTTGTTTTGGTAGTGCTTCCGTTAATCAGGGCGGCAAGGCCCGGTGAAAGGTGTATTCGGGCCGCAGCTCGACTTGAGCCTATGCAGAAGCCTATGCCTAGCTTCTCCTGTTCCCTGTTCATGAACAGAGCGACGCCTCGCAGTCTGATGCCAGGGACTCCGTCTTCTCCGCATGCCAGGAATTGTGTGGTAGTCATGCTAGGGGCTGGTTGTAGGCTGGCTGTTGCTGCTACCGTTGATAATAGCCGTTGGTTAATGTGTGTGTGTGTAACTTGTGTATCCGTCAATGGTGTGCTTGTTGTTGTTTGTGTTGTTGTGGTTGTTGTTTGTGGGGTTGTTGGCTGTGTGGTTGTTGTTTGTGGGGTTGTTGGCTGTGTGGTTGTTGTTGTGGTTGTGTATGTTCGAATGTGTGGTCGACTTCGCAAGGTTACGTCCGTTTTGTTAGCCTTTGCTGCGATTGTGGCGACTTTGCTCGCGAATGCCAAGAATGGAATCCTAGTAGCCGGTCTCCCCATGATTGTGTGGAGAGTGGACTGGCTAAACTGGGTTTCGAATTTTACTTCGAGCTCCGTTCTGTCTTGGCTGAACCTTGGGCACTCGAAGAGCAAGTGCCAGACTGTCTCTTCGCAACTTGGGTCACAGACGCACGAGGGACTATCTTTGAGATGGAAGCGGTGGAGATATGCTGAGAATCCGCCATGTCCTGTAAAGACTTGTACGTGGACCGGTGTGAGCACTGCGTCTCTGAGTGTCCTTTTCGCCGCTAGGACGTCTGGAAAGAACACTTTCGTAACCGATCCTGTACTCGAGGACTCGTATCGCGCTTGCCACTTCCTTATAGTCCCCTCCCGTATCTTCCTCCTCACGAAAGAAACGGGGACCTTGCTGTAGTCTGATGTGAGTTTTGTTAAGGCTGCCTCCTTGGCCAGCTCATCCGCTCTCTCATTCCCGGCAGTTCCCACATGGGCCCTGAGCCAAAAGAGCCTCACTTCTCTGCCCTCCTCTCTGATTTCACGGACGCTTCTCTTGATTTGGAGTGCCAGGTGGTGAGTGACAGACGGTCGCCTCAGCAGGTCAAGTGACGATCTCGAGTCACTTAAGATGCTTACGGAGGCCGCCTTGGATTCTCTTGCCATCCTGACAGCTCTGAAGAGAGCATACATTTCCGATTGGAAGACTGTGTTGTGAGGCTCCAAGCCGAAGGTGTTGAACCTTGACTCCGTCCCGTTTTCCCACCAAGTTAGGGCAGCTCCGACTTTCCCCTCTATCTTGCTGCCATCGGTGTAAATTTGGGGACCGAATACTTGGTGGGTTGCCAGGGTTTCGGGAGTCAAATTCTCTAGGCATTCATACTCGGTTGTTGTGAGTTGCGCTGGGTGGGGATTTTTGGAGTGGTGCACGTTGCACTCCAGCACGCGGCCCAGCGGTATGAACTCTTGGGAATGTCCCTTTTTGATCTTAAAAAGGGTTGCCGCCTCGATTACCCGTAGGTCTAGCGGGAGTAGGCCTGACAGGATAAGTGCCGATGTCAGAGACACCGTGCGGTATGCTTTGCAGATCTTCTGCGCGAAGCCCCTCTGCAGTGAGTCAAACTTTTTCTTTGTCATCAGTTTCTCAGCTGCGGGGGCCCACGCACTCGCTGCATACATCACGATGGGCTCTATCACCGACACGTATATCGTCCTGATTATCTCTCTGTTCAGACCCCAAGTCACCCTCGCCGCACATGCCAACTGCTTATAGATGTCTGCGGCCTTTCTACAGGTCGCAGACACGTGCGCATTGAAGGCGAGTTTGGAGTCTATCGTGAGACCTAACAGCTTCACTTCCTCAACCAGGTTTAGCCGCGTGCCTGACATATGAAGTACCGGAACGTCGTACTTTCGCTTTCTCGTTAACACCATCGCGTTGGTCTTGTGCGCGGCGAAACGTAGCTTATTTTGGACGCCCCATTCCGATACTTTGGCTAGCGTGCTGTTGGCTGATTGCTGCAGGGGACCGGCTGTGAAGTCAGAGAAAACCAGGACAACGTCGTCCGCGAAGGCTTGGCAGTATACCCCCATACTAGCCATTTTGTGTAGGAGTGAATCTAGGATAAGGTTCCAAAACGTCGGTCCGGCAATTGAGCCCTGGACGCATCCTTTCGTGGTTCCCTTCTCGCTAGTCGCTCTGGCATAGTTGACCCTGATGTTCCGGTCTTCCAGGTATGAGGCGACAAGAGCGTAGATATTTGCTGGACAATTCTTGGCTACCATCTGCTTCTTGAGTGCGGGCCACCAAGCGTTGTCAAAGGCTCCCTCTATGTCCAGTGATATCAAAAGCACGATCTTTTTGGCTTTGATTTCGGCTCGTAAGTGGCCCACTAGAGCATAGAGGGCGTCCTCGGTTCCGCGCTGTGGCATGAAGCCGTATTGGTTTGTGTGTAGTGTTGGGAGGAAGTGCCACTGTAGTCGGCCTACTAAAAGTTTCTCGACGATTTTTCCTAGGACCGAGAGCAGACCTATAGGCCTGTACGACTTAGGGCTAGTGTAGTCGTCCTTTCCGGGCTTGCGGAGAATGCACACGTGGGCGACCTTCCACTGCTTCGGGAAGTGTGACAGCGACAGACACTTGTTCGCTATCGCTAAGAACACCTCCCTATCGCAGTTTATTGCCGCTATGCAGATGTCTGCTGTTAATCCGTCGGGACCAGGGGCTTTTTTCGGATTTTGGTTCTGGAGAACCATTTCCAGCTCCGCGGTCGTGAAGGGCGGATCGTCTGCAGACAGACCTTGAGGATTCTTTTCCTCCGCTAGCCTCCTTAGCGCAGTGTGGTAGGGCTGTTCGGCATCCGTTGAGTCGTCGGGGTAGAAGGTTTTTGCCAGAAGATCCGCAGATTGCTCTGGACTGAGCGTCTCGCCTGCGGTGTTTCTCAGGAGCGCGTCGTCCTTTCTTCTGGCTGTCTTCCTTATTACCCTGTAGATGCCGTCCCACATGCTCTCTCGGTCCTGCTTCGTGCAGAATTCCTTCCAGTTGGCTGTGGCTGCTTCCGTTGCTGCTGTCGTGTAAGTTTGTTTGGCCAGCACGTACTCTTGGATGGTGAAGTGTCTCCGGCTTGCGGCTGCGTTCCGGATCCTTCTCTTCTTCGTCATAGCGTCTTTTTTTAGACGGTCTAGAGAAGGGGTCCACCATGGGGGCTTGGCTTTATGTTTGGGCGACCCCAGTCTTGGAATCGCTTCCTCACATGAGCGGTGGATGTTCTGAGTATAGATTGAAATGATTGTCTCCAGATCATCTGGGTTCGATGCATTCGAGACTCTGACTTGAGTGATGCCACTGTCTGCTAGGCTGGTCTTGAAGTGGGTGTTGAAGTCGGACCATTTGGCCTTCTTGGTGTTGTAGATGCGCGTCGAAATTGGCCTCAAGGGTTCCAGGGCCTTTTCTAGGCGCATCGAGAAGGTTATAGCGTTGTGGTCTGAAGTTGTTAGACTTCTTTCTACCCGCCACTCGTCGACCTTGCCCAGTAGCGATGAACTGCAAGCTGTCACGTCGACGATGCTTGTGCACCACCTGTCATTTCTGTATGTCTCGAACGTTGGTGTTTGGCCCGTATTTAGGATGTGGAGATCCCGCTCATTGAGGAAAGAACTGTACGCCGCCCCGCGATGGTTTTCGGAAACACTTCCCCACCAATGGCTCCAGGCGTTCACGTCTCCTCCCACCACGATGTTGTTAGTGTTCAATTTGTGTGTCTTGTATTGTGTTTCGGATAGGTAAGGTTCGATGTCCTGGTCACCCTCGAAATAGACCGACAGTACTCCAAAGCTAAGCTGACCCACCTTTAGCAAGACAGCAGCGACGTTCTCGGACACAAGCTGGGGATCGTGGATGACCTCCAGGTTGTTACCGAAAACAACAATTGCCGCCTTAACTGGCTTTTGGCGGTTGAGGCTGCACTGGATGATTTGTATGCCGGGGTTTTGTTTCATCACACCTGTTCTTCCTACGTAGGGCTCTTGAACAAGTGCTACCGAAATTCCCCTTGCTTGGGCCGCCATGTGGAGTTCTTCTGTGGCCAGCTTGGAGCGGTGAAGATTTGCTTGGATGAACCGCAGTCTTGCTGTCGGTCTTGAGGAGATTTCGGGGGTGACTGGTTGGTTTGTTGGTGTGTTTTCGTTGCCCTTAGCAATAGGATACGCGCGATCTGGCTATGCCATCCCACTTTTGGCGTTCCTGGCAGTCTGCGCTGAACGCTGTGTGTGCCAGGTCGTTGCCCGTCCCGTGTGTTATCTTGCAGTTTGCGCATGTGGGCTGTTTGCCGTCCGCTCGAGTGAGGCAGTCCCTGATATTGTGCTGTCCACTGCAGTAGCCGCAGACTTCTTTTTCAGCCCTGCATATGGACTTATTGTGTCCATATGCAAGGCACTTTGTGCACTGAACCAGTGGGGACTGGTCCTCAATCGCGCATCGCTTGATGCCCACATGGACTTTCTCGACAGAGGTGTAGGATTTCCAGAGCTCCGGGGAGAGCTCCAGAACGGGGTGGCACTCGTGGGGGTTTCTCGCGCGCTTCCTGTAGCGCATCTTGATGGTCCGTCCTTCCACAGCGACGTTTTGCAAAAGGTGTTGGTTCTGCGCTTTAAGGAGATCGACGATCTCCCCGTCGCTGTAGCTGGACAGCACACCCTTGATGCAGACTAAGGGGTTTTGCGGTTTCGGCTCCTGGACCTTGAGCCCTGAGTTCGACTGGACTTGGTCTTTAATCTTCTTCAAGTCCATCTTACTGGCGCACCTTAGAACCACTTTCTGGTTGCGCGCTTTCCGTACGGTGTCAACCCGGGCTCCGGTTGACTTGAGGTCCAGGGCGGTCCTGATTCTCTCGATCACGTTGTCTCCAGTGTGTTTGGGATTCGTCGACGAGACGATCAGGGTGTGGTTGGGTTGTATGGGTGGTTTGGGGTGCTTTGGTGTACTGGCGACCTGAGCAAAGGTTTTGGGGCCCTGTTGTTGTGTTTGCGGTTTATCCGCTTTGCCAAGGTCCGCTACCCCTTTCTGTATAGTTTGGAGCGTCTTCTTTACCTCCCCGACTGCGAGCTCCGTTTCCAGATTCAGCGCTGGTGGCGCTTGGATTTGTGGCTCTTTGTCGCGCAGTACCCGGAGGTCCGCCGAGACGAGCTCCAACCTATCCGATATAGGTTTGAGGTGTTCGGTGATGTTTATGGGTGTGTGTGGTGGTGGAGGAGGAGAGGCTACAGGCCTGTTGACGATGGTCTGCAGCTTTGCGGTTAGATTCGCCATCTCCTCCTCGAAAGCCGCGGTCGTGAGTAGGCCTGTCTCACGGCTACTCGGGTCCGTCTCTGTGTCACTTGGCCGGTTGAGATCCTCTTTGAGCCTTTCCAGAGTTTTCCGGAGGACGTCCAGCTGGTTGGAGATGCTGGTAAAATTTGTGTCGAGGCGTGATAGGCCGGCCCCCATAGTGTCCCACTTGGGATCCCCTGGGGTTCTTGCACTTTCTTGCCTCGTCCTTTCGTGCTCCTTTTGGGTTTTCAGGTTCACCATTGCGATCTCACCTTTCAACTCCTTTATACCGTTTAAGGCGTCAAGGGTCTCGTGACCGAGCCATTCCCGGATCCCTTTCGCCTCTTTTTTTGTGTCTGAGACGTCAGTCCGCATTAGGGTGAGCTCCCTATTCACAGCTGCAAGTTCCCGATTGTGAGCTCTCTCGACACGCACAAGCTCTTGTGCGTGTCGAGAGCGCTCCTTCTCGAGATTATACTTGTGGCGTGCTCGGGAGTCCGCCAATGACAGTGACACCTCGTAAAGGCCCTGCAGGCACTCATGGGCTGTGACCTTACACTCGCGCTTCATTTTTCCGGCGGCTTCCAAGGCGTCCTTTCCCTTCTGGAGAAGTTCATTTCAATTAAAAGTATTTGGTTAGGTACATCATTCTTGTTGGAAAATTACACTTAAGGCGCCGATTCCCTTGAGTAGCCGATTTTAAAATGAGAATCACGTCTAAACGGCTAGACGTAATTTTTTGGAAAAAATATATGTTATATTAGACCATTTTCTTAACAATTTCATCTCAGCAAATTTTGAGTTTTATTCGTATAACATAGTGTAATTAATTTGTAAAGTTTTGTCTAAAACGAACAAAAACACGACAAACGCACCAAAACCGTTGGGTGTATTTTAAAGAAAACGACACCATCTCCAAGGCAATTAAATTATCTACATTTTCATCTGAAGCTTTTTTTTTAAGTCTTAGAATAATAAGGAAAGTACAAAAAACTACTAAATTTTGGCTCGCGCGGGTGTGAAACGAGTGCGCGTTTTGTTTCCTCAAGGTCGTTGGCGTTAGTTGGCGCCTTAAGAAAGAACGATGTAAAAATACGTGCACGTAAAAGCGTATAGAGTAAAAGAACCCAAAAATATAATAATTAATTAAAACAGGCCGAGGCAACCAAGTTATGAGCAATCCCAACTGATGGCGCCCGTTCACAAACATGTCGCATGGATTGGCATCACTTAGCTCAACCATCATGAAGGGAACCAAATCATCGTAACACATTTTGACGTCAGCAATGAGAATGATGGTAGTCTTCCACCAGAGCATTCACAAAGAGCTTTTATACTCTGTAGCAAAATCATCACGGAGATACTTACATGCATACTCCTAGCCCTAGACTTGGGTCGCGGCACCAACAGATCAGCTCTCTCTTGAACGTGAGATGATGCTTCGGAGCTGGTTGATTCTGTCGCCATGTGATTTGTGTAACCTGTTAATAAATTAACACTTTTTCTTTAATGTCTGTATATCCACTACTAGGTCAATAATACAAACAAAGAGACGGTTTTAGAATTGAGTATTTGGAGTTCAGATCGTGTCGAACCCAAATTTTAACAGGTTTTAAAGTGGATTTTGTCAAATACCCAAACTTTTATCAGAAATCGGGGAATGTCCACGCATCCTATATAAAGATCACATTTAGCAGCGAAATATAATCCAGTTCTTGGTAAATTGAACTTTTTCACTAACGATTTGAATAAATGAAATTAATAGTTATTTTTGGGATGTGCGCTGAAAATCTGAGATCGATTTCATTAAGGCACATGTCCCTCTATCGACGATCAGCGAGTAGAGCTAGAAGATAGTTTTACCTCACTTAGCTCGGCTACGAGCGATTGTTTTTGTGTGACGGGCGATTACTCGCGCCACTCGCTCCAGTTTAGGTAGAATTGACCGCTGGTTGGTCTCTCGGCGTGAGTTTCAACCGCCAAGCGAGAAAGCGAGCATCGCTGCGCGAGTATAACATTGATAGCTCTTGTCGCTGCGACAAACTTGTGGTGAGAGAGTTCTCGCCGGCATTATGAACAGCCAGCGATCAGCTATTACTATGTCTCTGATAATGACACGGGATCTTATATCTTTTGTCTTTAGCGAGAAAATAGTCGATAGCTAATCGCTTCGTTGCCGAGCGGCAGCGGTGGACAGTGCCTTTAGTACCCATGTCAGTGTCGAAAACGGGCTTTAGAGCCTATTTTTCCATGGTCACAAACCTATTCACCTCCTCTGTCCTCGAATAACAATTGAGGTAACGTACCGTATAAGTTATGGTGTGATGCTGCCGTGTTCGCCCTGGAAGCTACGGTGTTCAAGGTGCCGTTGTGATGTCCACCGTGCATGCCCATTCTGTGGACAAAATTACTATGATGAATTAATATACAATTGCTATATGTTTTGCTGTCAGCATATTTTATATTAACTTTAAAAACTCCGAAGAATATTATTTGCTACTTAGGGAACGTACCCATTCTATGAGACCCTTTCAGGGAGGGAGGGGTCTTCAAAATGCTACGCTTGGTCACAAAGGCGGGGGGCTTCGATTTTCGTCTCGTAGTCAAAATCCTCTAAGGAAATATTAATCATATCATATCAGCCGAAAGACGTCCACTGCTGGACATAGGCCTCCCCCAAGCGTCACCACATTGACCGGTCCCGTGCGTCTCGAAACCAGCGGATCCCCGCAACCTTCACCTGGTCATCGGTCCACCTGATGGGAGGCCTTCCAACGCAACGTCTTCCGGTTCGCGGTCGCCACTCCAGAACCTTTCGGCCCCATCGGCCATCCGTTCTGCGAGCGATGTACCCTGCCCACTGCCACTTAAGTTTGGCAATTCTTCGGGCTATGTCGGTAACCCTGGTTCTCTTACGGATCTCTACATTTCTGATTCGATCACGCAAAAAAATACGCCGAGCATAGCCCTCTCCATTGCCCTTTGAGTGACTGTAAGCTTTCTGATGAGGCCCATTGTAAGCGACCACGTCTCAGAGCCATATGTCATCACTAGCAACACACATTGGTCATAGACTTTTTCCTTGAGACACTGTTGTAAGTTGGACGAGAAGATACCGCGCAACTTCCCGAATGCTGCCCAGCCGAGTCGGATTCGACGGTTGATCTCTTTCTCGAAGTTGGCCCTACCCAACTGGATCGTTTGTCCCAGGTAGACCTAGTCGTCCACAACTTCGAGTGTAGAGTCTCCAACCTTGATAGGAGTGGGGTTACATGGGCATTCAACATCACCTTGGTTTTGTCCATGTTAATTTTCAGACCCACTCTTTCGGAAACTCTACCGCTCTATCTAACCGTTACCTCTGGGCCATTACTGCTCTCTAAAAACTCACTCTAATAAAGACAATTTAGAGCCAAATTAATACCGTATGGTGACGGACGTAAAGAATTTCACCATCCCATATCTTCCCGTGGGTGTCGTAAGAGGCGACTAAGGGACACACCAGAGAATGGGCAGCAGCGTTCTCTGTGCACTTAAACAACAAACTGCGATCGCCAACCCGCCTGCCAAGCGTGGCGATTATGGCAAACCCCCCCCAAACCTAATGAACAGCACACCGAAAAAACGGCCCCGAGTGCCCGGCAGCCCGTCTACCCTCGGCTACGGTAGCGGTCGAGGCGATGGCGTGGCAAGGGGTGCTATGAATCCCCGGAGTGGACCCGGCTACCCCTACAAACACCGACGACTGGACCTGGGAACATATAACACGCGAACACTCCGGACCGACGAGAATATAGCCGAACTTGAGGAAGAATTGAGCAGGTTACAATGGAGTATTATAGGGTTATCTGAAGTCCGAAGAGAGGGGAGGACTCGATAATCCTCAAATCCGGTAACCTGCTCTATTTCCGAGAGGGAGACCGACAGTCCCAGGGTGGTTTTGGGTTTATCGTCCACAAGTCTCTTGTGAACAACGTGGTGAAGATCGAGAGTGTGTCGACCAGGGTGGCGTACCTTATACTCAGAATATCCGCAAGATATTCGCTGAAGGTCATACCCCGGCACACCCCGACGACGAGGTAGAGGCCATGTATGAGGATATCTCTATAGCCATGCATGGTTTCAAAATCCACTTCACCGTTGTCATGGGGGACTTCAACGCGAAACTGGGCAAACGAGTCGAGGATGAGCTGCAAGTGGTGCAATTTGGAGTTGGACGCCGGAACCACCGGGGTCACTTACTGGCCAGTTTTATGGAGAAGGAGGGCATCTACATGATGAACTCCTTCTTCAGAAAGCGTGAGCACAGGAAGTGGACCTGGCCAAGCCCCGATGGTGCAACTAAAAACGAGATCGACTTCATCATGTCAACCAAGAAGCAAATGTTCAATGATGTCTCAGTGATCAATTCGGTGAAAACCGGGAGCGATCACCGCATGGTAAGAGGCACATTGAACATTAATGTTAAGCTTGAAAGGTCTCGACTGATGAAGTCCACGCTCCGTCCAGCACAAATCCAGGTCCAAAACCCCGAGAACTTTCAGCTCGAACTCCAGAATCGTTTCGAGTGCCTAGGGAGCTCCGTGGACGAATACAGCGATGGGTTCGTGGAAGCTGTCCATACGGTCGGGTCTAAGTTTTTCAAGACCCGCCGTACATATAGAAACAAAAAGCTCTCTGATCATACTCTCAAGCTCATGAAGGAGAGGCGTGAGATTATCCTGCAGTCTTCAGACGATTCGTTGAAATACCGGCAGCTAAATAGACGGATCTCAAAGTCCTTGAAAAGCGACCTCCGCCGCTTTAATACTGAAAGTATTAAAGACGCGATTGAGCGGAACAAAGGCTCCAAGGTCTTTGCAAGAGATCTGTCTATTGGGCAGAGCCAGCTCACGAAACTGAAGACCGATGATGGCAGGATCGTGTCCGCCAAACCGGAGCTTCTGAGGGAGATCGAGAGATTCTATGGACAGTTGTACACGTCAAAAAGTAAACCCGTCGCAAATCTAGCGAATGACCCAAGAGCTAGATTGATCCGACACTATACCGAAGACATTCCGGACGTCAGCCTGTATGAGATTAGGATGGCTCTGAAACAACTTAAGAACAACAAGGCACCGGGTGATGACGGAATTACGGCCGAACTCCTGAAGGCGGGTGGAAAACCAGTACCACAGCCAGTACTTAAGGCCCTTCAGAAGCTTTTTGATTCCGTCATACTCGAGGGGAAAACGCCACAGGCATGGTGCAGGGGTGTGGTGGTACTCTTCTTCAAGAAGGGTGACAATGCCCTACTGAAGAACTATAGGCCCATCACACTCCTTAGCCATGTCTACAAGCTGTTTTCAAGAGTCATCACGAATCGTCTCGCACGCAGGTTTGACGATTTCCAGCTTCCCGAACAAGCCGGATTCCGTAAAGGCTTCAGCACCGTAGACCACATACATACGCTGCGGCAGGTTATACAGAAGACCGAAGAGTACAACCTGCCTCTCTGTTTAGCGTTTGTGGACTACGAGAAAGCCTTCGATTCGATCGAGACTTGGGCTGTACTGCAGTCTCTCCAACGGTGCCAAATTGACTACCGGTACATCGAAGTGTTTATACAAAAACGCCACAATGTCAGTTCGACTTCAGGATCAGACCTCGGAACCCGTCCTTCTGCAGCGAGGTGTAAGACAGGGAGACGTAATATCTCCGAAACTCTTTACCGCTGCACTGGAGGATGTCTTCAAGGTTCTGAACTGGAGAGGGCTAGGCATCAACGTCAATGGCGAGTACATCACTCACCTTCGGTTTGCCGACGATATAGTGGTTATGGCTGAGACCATGGAGGACCTCAGTACAATGCTCGATGATCTAAGTGGAGCTTCCGAAAGAGTGGGTCTTAGGATGAACATGGACAAAACTAAGTTGATGTTGAATGCCCATGTTACACCCACTCCTATCAAGATTGGAGACTCTACACTCGAAGTTGTGGGCGACTATGTGTACCTGGGACAAACGATCCAATTGGGTAGGGCCAACTTCGAGAAAGAGGTCAACCGTCGAATCCGACTCGGCTGGGCAGCGTTTGGGAAGTTGCGCGGTATCTTCTCGTCCAACTTACCGCAGTGTCTCAAGACGAAAGTCTATGACCAGTGTGTGTTGCCAGTGATGACATATGGCTCTGAGACGTGGTCGCTTACAATGGGCCTTATCAGAAAGCTTACAGTCACTCAAAGGGCAATGGAGAGGGCTATGCTCGTTTCCTTGCGTGATCGAATTAGAAACGTAGAGATCCGCAAGAGAACCAGGGTTACCGACATAGCCCGAAGAATTGCCAAACTTAAGTGGCAGTGGGCAGGGTACATCGCTCGCAGAACGGATGGCCGATGGGGCCGAAAGGTTCTGGAGTGGCGACCGCGAACCGGAAGACGTTGCGTTGGAAGGCCTCCCATCAGGTGGACCGATGACCAGGTGAAGGTTGCGGGGATCCGCTGGTTTCGAGATGCACGGGACCGGTCAGTGTGGCGACGCTTGGGGGAGGCCTATGTCCAGCAGTGGACGTCTTTCGGCTGATATGATGATGATGATGAGAGCCAAATTATTATTTTTCAAGTTTCGTTTGCAAAAAATTATATAAAACCATATTTATGAATTACTACGTGAAAAATAGAGGGGGAGGCAAATAATATGGGTGGTTACTTAGGGGGAGGAGGGGGTAAAAATTGAAAAAATGTGTTGCGTAGTATGGGTACGTTCCCTTAGTGTTAAGCGCA
This sequence comes from Orthosia gothica, assembly GCA_949775005.1. Taxonomy (NCBI): domain Eukaryota; kingdom Metazoa; phylum Arthropoda; class Insecta; order Lepidoptera; family Noctuidae; genus Orthosia; species Orthosia gothica. The sequence continues at coordinate 20,658,028 of OX459035.1, forward strand.
AAACTAGCACAAATCATACGAGTATGCTACAAAGCTTGGAGCTTGGTTAAGTTTCCATATTGATTAATATTATTTATGATAATTTACCTGGGTAACGGCACAGGTGGCAGTGTGGGGTATCCACCGAACATTGCCGACGATGGACGGGTCGCCATCTGCGCTGCTTCCGGCTACAATATCAAACAACATAATATAAATTGTAAGCAACTTTAAATTACTTTTTTTTTATTTTATTTGAAATATTTTGTCTATGCTAAAGTCGCCGCCAGATAACAAAAAAACAATAAAGTCACCGACCCGACCTGACTTGTACCAAAAGATATAATTACGTAGCTTGACAACATGATTTTTTGTTTATGGAGATATTTTGATAATTTTCAAATGAAAGGTAGAGGCGTAGAACAATTCTATCCGTTTACATCATGTAAAACGGTCTACGCGTTTATGAGATATTAACTCATTTCTGAATGCTAAGTGAAAAGGTCAAGGACGCCCCTTACCGCGATACGTTTGTTATGATCGTGTTAGCGACACTGCCTTAACATTATTTCGTATCTTTTTGAAATATTGGAATACATTGGTAGACAGGTGTTAACGACTTTTATTTTTGTTTTAACTTGCGTTAACTTTAGTAAATATTTTTTTGCGAAATTTAAGTATACCTATCCTTCTAAACATAAAGCTGTGTTAAGAATTCGGCCAAAAACTGCAAAAAAAAGACTTACCGCATAGTGACTGGCCTGTGCCATCGCTTCAGCTATCTGCGCCCAGCGCATTCTTTCCTCTAAGGTCACCTACAAATAGAAATCAATATTATTCATCATCATCATCATCAGCCTTTTAAGACGACGACTGTCGCCAACGACCTTGAGGAAACAAAACCCACACTCGTTTCATACCCGCGCGACCCAAAATTTTATAGTTTTAGTACTTTCCTTATTATTCTATCACTTAAAAAAAACCCTCAGTTCAAAATGTAGATAATTAAATTACCTTTGAGATGCTGTCAATTTCATTAAAATACACCCAGCGGTTTTGGTGCGATTGTCGTGTTTTTGTCCGTTTTAGACATAACTTTACAAATTAACTACACCATGTTATACGAATAAAACTCAATTTGCTTTGATCAAATTATTAAGAAAATGGTCTAATATACATATAATTTTTCCAAAAAATTACGACTAGCCGTTTAGATGTGATTCTCATTTTAAAATCAGTTACTCAAGGGAATCGGTGCCTTAAGAAGAATTAAGATTATTGTATTTACCTGGTAAGGCGGTTGTCCAACAGGCGGCGTCTTGATAGTATTCGCTGCCATGTAGTTGAAGATAGGCGAACCCATGCCGGCCGCCTTTTGCTCGCGAGACCATTTGCGACTGAGGACAAGAAAAACAAGTAATGATATAGTCAAGAAGCAGCAGGATAATTAATAAAAACCCGCTTCTTAAGCAGTCGGGTTTTTGATTTTTAAATTAACTTTTTTTATTTATACACTAGCGGACGACGCGCTGTTTCACCTACGTAGTGCCAGTTCTCGTGGGAATACAGGGATAAAAAAAGTTTATTGAAAAGTAAAAAAATACCTGACTGCTTAGAAAGCGAACTAAAAAGACGTAAACAAGAAGAAAATCATGCTGTGCAGTCGGAGGATACATATTCGCCATATTCGAGCTGGCTGACCAACCAGACCAACCAGAACGAACCAGACTAACCAGATGAAGAAATAACAATATTTTCCCCCAAAAAATGTCGCCTAAAATCCGCTTTTTTTACTTTTCAAATTTTAATGTAGCCAGTGACACTCGCAGGGTTAACACGAATCGATTGACGTAAGAATCATCAAAATCAACCAACGCGTTTGGCCTCTAGAACGCCACATAGGAACAAACATACATACATACATGACTGATAAACACAATACCCTCATTCGGCAGTCGGGTAAAAAGTAGCCTATGTCAGCCGGGGATAGTGTAGCTTCCCAACAATGAAAGATTTTTTGAAATCGGTCCAGTAGTTTTTAAGTTTATTCCTTATATATAAAAATACAATTCTTTCCTCTTTATAATATTAGTATACGTATAGATACACACATTAACTCACACCTTTTTCCCATGGGGGTAGGCGAAACTACAGAACGCCACCTGCTACGATCCTTACATACTTGTTTTGCTTCACTCACATTCATACATCTAGTCATACACACACGCCGGTTATGAGTACTGCGCACCTGGCCGCTGAAGAACAACACCTATAAGGTCTATATATGTCTTTCTAGGGCGTCTCCCCCCTGCGTTTACATTCACGTCTTCCTTGTAAATGTTAGTCTTCTCCTTTCGTTAGTCGCCTTGCATTCATCCTCTCAACATGGCCAAACCATTTTATCAAACTTTTTTCAATTTTAGTCACTACATCTTCTTTTAAACCACAACGTTGTCTTTTAATTATAACATATAATACAAGTGGTATATATTACTGTAATCACCTTAGAAAACCTTTAATTTTAATACCCCACTCGATGGGTTTGAAAGCAAAATAAAATTGGGACCCGCACAATATGGCGCCCAAAATCCGCCGTTTGTTTTTTTTTTTTAAACTTCACTATCTCTATCTAAAAACACTTGGGCGGTCAAGATATATCTAACGATATCTTAATTATATAAATCGATCGATGTTCTCTATAAAAATAATCAATTTAATCAGACGAAAAACGCTAGTTACGTCGGCACGGTTTCTTTGTATGGGATGAGGAATCTGTATGCTAGTATTATATTATATTATCTGTGGTCCTACTAAAATCCAAGTTCTTACCTCCAAGACATAAGAGCAGCTAACGTGACAGCTATGACCAGTGCAGCCAGGAGCGAGGCTCCCACCGCCACTCCCACCACTTCACCGTCTACTTCACAGGTTGAACCGTAGTATCCGGATGAACAGCTGCGGGGGAAAAAGTAGATTTATTTATTTCAATCGTTTGACAGCTTAAAAAAAATTACAAGCAAGTGGTGAATATGCATTTTTTATGTTAATTAAAAATTTGAACAATAATAATGATCTAAAAAGAAATTTTGTAATTTATGTTGTTTAATATGTTAAAATCTACACATCTGAGCAAAAAGAACGAACTTAAAAAAAGTGATTGAACATTTAGTGCTTGAATATTTAGTGCTTGGACATTTAGTGCTTCAAATATTAGGGGGTACGTTAAGAAGCGAATAAGTTTAAGTATGTTTATTTGGTTCAGGTTCAGCGTTCTGATTACTTAAGGCGCAGATAGGGTATCAGTAGCTGATTTTAAAATGAGTATCTCGTCTAAACGGCTAGTCATAACTTTTTGGAAAAATATAATATAATTTTGAGTTTTATTCATATAACATAGTGTAATTAATTTGTAAAGTTATGTCTAAAACGGGTAAAAACGAGAATCGCATCAATACCGCCGAGCGTATTTGAATGAAATTGTATATTAAAGACAATTAATTTAAGTATCTTACATTGATCAGAGGCATTTTTAGGGTTCCGTAGCCAAATGGCAAAAAACGGAACCCTTATGGATTCGTCATGTCTGTCCGTCTGTATGTCACAGCCACTTTTTTCAGAAACTATAAGAACTATGCTGTCAAAACTTGGTAAGTAGATGAATTCTGTGAACCGCATTAAAATTTTCAGACAAAAATATAAAAAAAGATAAATTTTGGGGGTAAAAGTAAACTCAAAATATTTTTTTTCGTCAAACCCATACGTATGTTTAGTCTGTGTCTAGTAAGTAGTTTTTTTTTAATACGTCATAAATCGTAAACCGCAATTTACCAAGTACGGAACCCTTCGTGCGCGACTCCGACCCACACTTGACCGGATTTTTTTAAAGTCATTCAGTAGTAAGGAAAGTAGAAAAATCTATAAAATGTTGGGTCGCGCGAGTGTGAAACAAGTGCGCGTTTTGTTCCCTCAAGTTCGTTAGCGAATGTCGTCGTCTTAAGCCCAAAGATGTCAAGCACTAAAAAATTCGGTAGATGCTTAGATAAAGGACCTATGTAGATGTTATCTACATACTCACACAACTTAAAATACCTAGAATAGAATTTATAAAGCTACACATACCTGCAATAAGGTTGTCCATTCGCGTACTTGCAGGCACCTCTATCATTACAGTGTGAAGAGGCACAAGACTTGCAATCTCTGCCTGACTTCAGTGGAGAGGTAGACGCGTCCAGGGTCGAGTCGGGGCACTGACATCTTTGGGGAAAAAAGGGTCTTTAATATGCTGGAGAGTAGGAAACAGCTGTCCTCCTGATGGTAAGTGGTCCCACCGCACCGTCTAAAGAAATTTGCAATACCAGAAGCAACGCCGATGCGTTTCCTACCTATCATTGAAAAGTATTGTAGGTGCGATTTAAATATTAACATTAACATTCGAAACGGGATATTATATCGGAAACTCGCAACAAACAGTAAACATGGTAAATACCCCGTTTCGAATGTTAATGTTAGTGACCATGACAGTTTAAAAACTTAGATTTAAATATTATCCTAAAAAAAATATTTTTGTGTTTTTTCCATCCGTATCCTTTACTTTATATGCACGGACAACAGCAGATCAAGTTACTTCACTTTGACATTTGTATGCACTTTATTGCATTGTAATATGGGGTAATTTCTAGAACAGACAAATTGTTATATCTCGTCAACCAAAAATGTTTTCTAATAGGGTAGTTTACTGATATATTTAGGGTAGTATTTAAATATCACTAAACACACTACAATTTATTTTCGCAGCGTACATCACTAAACACACTACAATTTATAATTATTAATTAAATAAAATAATTTAATTAATAAAATAATTAATTTCCCGAGCTCGCTTCGCTCGCTCTTGGACTGATTCTTTGACCATAATTTATTCGTAGATCAACTAAAATAGACTATGAAATATGGAAAATTTGCTGTGCAGTCAGTATTTATGCTATGTATGTAGTATTTTTTCACAAAAATAAATTTAACAGTATTGCATTATGAGGAAAAAAGTAATGTTATATTGATGTATAATTTCGTTTTATCTGCAGTTTGAGTTTTGTTAAACATTTAGTTTATTTGTAGTGAAGTAAGTTATTAGATGTAAATAAGAATAAAAATGATGAGTATGTATTGATAGGCGATTATTTATTTGATATGCAATTTATATATCCCATTTATTTATTGTCCGTCAGGTAGATTAATAAAAAATATTGGACATGAATTTTTCTTTTGACATGTAAACATAAAGTGACAACGATATAATGCGTTGAAATATCTTGTGACGTCACGCCGCTAGTACACTGTACAAGTGACGTCACAAGCCCCCACTCCTGAACTTTGATGCGCGTTAACTTTGTAAATTTTTATTGATTTGGTAAAGGAAAAAACACGTGACCAAGATTATTTGATAATCTCACTGACGGACTAAATAGAATTATCATTTTACTATCCAGGAAACATCCCTATTAAGAATGTAAATTGTTTTTTCTACAATATACAACAAAAATCATCAAGGCACAAGAGTATTTTTAAGGGGCCCAAGTTCCCTTACAACATTGATAATCTCCTTTATGAGAAGAGTAGAAACGAGGCACAATTTAATTTTTGTATGTCAATTGTCAAAGCTCGATAACTACATTTACTATGAAGGGAGGTCCAAACCCCATGTTTTACCTTAGACCATGATTGTCTCATGCAAATCTCAGAGACTGTGATATTGCAGTCGTTCGATGATGAGTTGATGACACAAAATTTTCAAAGTTAAAGAAATAAATTGGCCTTGTAGGTGAATATTTTGTTCAAGATATCAGTGGTCGGAACTCCAAAGAAAGGAACCTCACTCGTAATCTCAGCAGTGTCCCAGAGATAAGTGTAGTTTTGCCATCAAACATGGTATTACAAATATTTTACTAACCTGAATCCTCCCCAAGTATTTGTACAGGATGCCAGCTGGTGACAGTCGTTCAGATCCGGTGAAGAGCATTCATCCACATCTGTCAATCAACCGTAAAAATATTTTGTTCTCAAAAAGTACTGAAGTGATTCCAAGGCAATATTTTTGCAAATTATTATGTCTCTATTCCATTAAATTCACCTGACCTTATTCAATTAACACTAATTACATCTGCTTTATTCCAGATAACATCAGACCCGACATTATTTTAAATTTGATCTTATTTCTTTTTATTACATCTGACTCTTAGATCCTACCCAATATAATTTATATCTGACTGTTCCAATTACATTGGGCCCTATTTTATATCACGTCTCACCCTATTTAATTTAAAGTCTAAACCTATTTTATATTACATTTAACCCTATTTTATAAAGGTGATGTCGAATATGGAGCAACCGAAGCTTTAAATGTTTGTATCTTCGAAGTATGCACTTCCGGGCCGTTTTATTTATTTATTTATTGAACAAGGCACACCAACGACTCATTTACAAATTAATATCAGCTAATAAAATTCAGAAAAGATCCTGTGTAAGCAAGTCACATACAGGCATGTACGTTATTGTCATTTAAAAGTCGCATGAAATAAAATAAGAATTTAAACAAACATAAAGTGAAATCAAAGGGAATAAAATAAAATTAAAATACATAGATTAAAATTAAAATAAAATAATGTCAAAATAAAATCAAAACGAAATGAAATAAAAAAAAAATTGCGGCCATTAACTACTATAAATATAACATCTTTTCCTATTCTATATTATACCTAACCCTATTTTATATTACATCTATCTCTATTTTATATATAATCTAACCCTATTTTATATTACATCTTACCCTATTTTTTTACCTTCTGCCCTATATGATGAAACATCTAGCGTATTTTATTTTACATGAGACCCTACTTTAACTCACCGTGTAAAGGTAACACGCTGCCAGCTGGCGTATCGACAAACAGAGCGGAGGCCCCCACGTTGTTCGATCGTCTCCTTATGACTCCGAGAAGATGCTTCTGGATGTCTGTACCCACTTGAGGACGGAGCGTCTCGGCTGTCTCTTGCATCTGAGGAAGGAAAATAATTTTATTGTGAGTAGCCAGATCATGCTCGAGATCTGACACCAGTCTTCTCAACTGGTACTCAACTGAATCCGGTAAGACTGGTAGCCGACCCCAACAACAATTGGGAAAAGGCTAGGCATAGGCAGATGATGATGATGTTAGTAGCCAAATCATCAAAATATAAATAAAAAAGAATGAAAGAAAACCTAGTTATGTGTGACATGAGAGATAAACCAAAAAAAACTTTTTATCAAAAAAATTAAACCGACTTCCAAAACAAAATACCTCAAAGCGAAAAATAACTTTCTTTTCGGAAGGCACTGTCAAAAATGAAAAATAGTAGGTATCAAAGACCGGTTTATTTTTTTTGGAAGTCGGTTTAAGATTTTTGTTAAAAAGGTTCTTATTTTTCTCTTTTTAGTTTTGGTACCTTATATTAGCATGAAAATACGCATTATTAGGGATAACTCAAAAACTACTCATAAGATCTTGATTAAATGGCGCCACAAAAACTAAAAGTCAGATCTTGATCAAATTTTAATGAGACCACATGAAAAGCAACAGCTTTCAAAAAAAAGAATCATCAATATCAGTTGGACCGATTTAAGCAAAAATGTTCCATACCACACAAACCTCATTACAAGATAATTGACCTTATTTGGAGTACATAGGTCACAAAAACTCGAAATTGTCGAGGTTGTGGGTTGGAACATTTTTGCTTAAATCGGTCCAGTTCACCTGGTAAAAAGTACTGAGGTAACAAACATAAAACATACAGTTGAATTGAGAACCTCCTCCTTTTTGAACTCAGTTAAAAAAAATACGACAATAATAAAAGAACCCCGTTAGAGAACAAAAAGGCTCCTATCTCAGCATGTGCAGCGATATTTAAAAAATAATAAATAAAGCCGTGCAAATGCATTTATTTATAAGTGGTAGAATAATTCTATCTATGCCAATATATAAGGCATAAGCAGCAATCAAAGTTCCAAGTCTTTATTTTGCTGCCACAAAAACTTCGTTAAGGCGGTACCCCGAGCAAAACGCCGCGCAAGCCGTTTTTTGTACTGTTTTTAGGAGCTATCTACTCGTTATTTAAAAAGAAATATCAATTAATAAAAATACATTAAATTGCTACATAATAATGATTCTAAAATGGTAGATTTAGTTTTTTTTTAATGTTGTATATATTTCACTAATCTACTTCCAAAAAAACATGAAAATGAGAAATAATTATTGATATTAAGCATCTCCTCGTAAAGTGTTCATTGATTATTTTTTGTACTAACACTAATGGATAGACAATTTAATAACGAACATTTTTGTAGAATTATTTTTTTCAAAAGACCAAAATTCGATTTTATAAAGATTTTATTCTAAAATCTGGGCGTATTCATTACTGTAATTCATGCGCCACCAGTGCCGCTAGACCAATAGGAACGCTCATATCTCATGCCGATTTTTTGGTCAGGGTACCGTCTTAATATGAGTCGTTTAGTATGTGTTAGCTGGAGTGACGTCACCCCAGCTTCCTCATTCAATACAGGCAAACCAGTGAGGTGAGGCTTTTGGACTATAGTCAGAAAAATAAGGCATAATGGCTGAAAAAGTGTTGAAACTACTATAAGAAAACCGTGTGTGTAAGCTGGAGTGACGTCACCCCAGCTGCCATGTCATATCTTCCGAACAAAAGAAGTTATGATTATGTATTATAGCTCAAAAATTAAGGAATAATAGCTGCCATTGGCAGCAAAATTTTCAAATGTCTGGTCAAAATATTAATTTATTTATATTTATCAAATAATATTGGACACGTATTTTTGCTTCATCAAATTAATAAAAAAATACAAAGATAAAGCGCATCAAAGTTCAGGAGTGGGGCATGTGACGTCACTTTGTCAGTAACAGTGTAGCACGGCGTTACATCACACGAAATTTCAACACACTGTATTGTCGTCATTTTTCGTTTACGTGACAAAAGAAAAAAATACTTACATACATACATACATAAACTCACGCCTTTTTCCCATGGGGGTAGGCAGAAACTACAAAAAAATGCTTGTCCAATATTTTTAGATAATCTAACTGGCAGTTTTTTTTGGCAGAAAATGTATTTAAAATATGATCACTCCTTACCGTTACACCCTGTATACTGTTTCATTACAATTACGCAACCGCCTAACGCACTCGAATTTATAGATGACTAACTTTAGCCAGCGGTTTCACCCGAGAGAAAGTCGAAAATTATCCTAAGGGAATATATAGCGGGACATAAAGTAGCCTAAGGCTTTATAAATGTGTAATAGTTACTTTTTTAACAAAAAGGTAACCAATAGTTACTTTTTAACAAAAAGGTAACAAAAAGTTACTTTTTAACAAAAAGGTAAAAAATTGTTACTTTTAAACAAATAGGTAACAAATAGATTTTTTTTCCAAAAAGGTAACAAATAGTTTTTTTTTTCAAAAAGGTAACAAATAGTTGCTTTTTTAATAAAACTGTAACAAATGGTTACCTTTTCATTTAAAAGATAAGAAATAGTTACCTTCTCAAGACCAAACGGAATTAAATTAAACTTGAGAAACGGATAAACCATCAAATCAAATCAAATATCGAATCTAATCAAATTAGGACATAGGATATTTTATATCTCGGTACATGTTTCCCTAGGCATCTTGTCATAAGAAGGTAATTTTAACGCAGTCGAAGCCACTGACAAAAGCTAGTTTTCGTTGAGAATCTTACCAGTATAGTGAGGTTAACAAAGACTCCTTGGTTGTTCTCGTCTCCCTTGTGCACAGAGTTCACAGAACCACTCACGAAGTCATCCGAGAACGGCGTCATCGAGAAGGCTGAGTCGATCTGTAATAGGAAATGAAAAGTTAGACAGGACACGAAATAGTAGTTCATGCAACGCCTACCTAATAATAGGTTGGGGAAAAAGTTTCTTCGCATTTTTTAAGAAAATTTAAAACATTTTTTAATATAGTTTATTTCAATGATATTCAAATAAACAGATATGTTATAAGCGCGCGCATTGTGAAGACTCGAATAGTAGACAATTGTATGATTTAGTCTTTAGTTTATGTCACGCATGGCGAAGAGCGATACGCTTTGTTGAAAAAAAAAACAAAATTAAAAAAATGCCATCGTGTGTATTTAGAAAGTGTACCAATTATAATACCAAATTACATAAAACAGAAGGGATCTCATACCATATGTAAATACGCAATACACCTCAATTTACTAATTTATTTCAATTTTTTTTCCTAATTTTCTGATATTTGGAGGTTACAAAAAGAAAAAACATTGGTTGTCAGAATAATGTTTGTTTCCATTCACACGCAAGTGACAAACACTAGCTGTCTCTTTTTTTCTTGTTTGTTTTATCAAGCCATCCCTTTCGACATTGTAGTGAAATGTCAGATGAATGAAAAGTGTGTATATGTGCTGCCGCTGCTGCGCGGAACACTTTTTTCAATTGTTTTGTGAGTGTATAACGCATCTGTTTATTTGAATATCATTGGTTTATTTACATTAAATAAAGTATGTAGGTACCATTTTGTTCGATAACTTCTTGCCATCTTGAAGGTAGGGACATGACCCCATTGCTATAGAAATTTTGGGACTTCTGATCAAAATACCGCGACAAGTGGTTTTGACATCAAAATTTTCGGATTGAAAACTCTTAAACCAAATTTGTGTTACTCTCACAGACACTGCACTAGGTCCATAAATATCGAATTTATTAATTAGATTCACTCGTCTTGACGGTACGAAAAACAAATGAAAATCACACATTTTACTAATTTGAATTTGGAATTATGTTCTTTAAAGGTTAAACTTTCAATGATACCAAAACCAGCCAGATACAAATAGTATAGCCAAAGAGATTTTATTACAAGTTCATACATACTATAATGCGAAAATACTTTTTCCCAAACCTAATAATACCTAGTTTCATCAAAACATTCTTGTTGGAAAATTACATATGTAAGAACTATGTAAAAAGACGTGCACGTAAAAGCGTCTAGAGTAAAACAAACAACTTCAAAATACAATAATTAATTAAAAAACAAGCCGAGGCAGCCAAGTAATGACCAATCCCAACTGATAGCGCCCGTTCACGAAAATGACGCATGGATTGGCACCACCCAGCTCGACCATCATGAAGGGAACCGAATGATCCAACACGTGCCACCATCAGGGAGACATTTAAGAGAGAATTTTAGCCAAGCATCAAATACTTACAGCTCTAACAGCTTCGTAGCTCAGTTGTTGATAAGGATCAGAATCTTTATCAGCCAGTTTTGCGTCCCATGCCACCTGAAAAGAAGACAACATTAATGAGATCCTGAAATTAAATCAATCAGAAAAGAACAGCTGAGTAGTAGGATGATCATATATTTTAGTGTCTCTCCATAGCGAGCAGGAGGCCAAGAGGCACAAAGGGACGGTTAGAAATAGGGTACCAATGCCCAAAAATGTTGCATAGTTATGATTTTCCACCATAATGATGCTCACCTTTCTCTCATAAAGCCTATCGACCCTCAGGTTGAGGAGAAGGGACACCACTCTCCTGCAGGGATCACGGTGAATGCGACGAGCGTAGCCGGGCCGGCATTGACAGCTTGAGATGCCTAAGAACCAGAATACAATTTGTTATAACAGGAATATATTTATGCTGGAAGGAAACGAATGAGATCTGCAGAATCATCAAGCGGAAGTGACAAGGAGTCCTCCTCTTTTTTGAAGTCGGTAAAAAATATAGCTTACCAGCTTCAGTCCTACACTTCTCGTTCTGCGCTTGATCACATGTAGAATCATCACCAACGATGCAGGTATCAATTCTGAAACAAAATGTATATTAAAGTAGTTATGTTACCAAAGTAGATTTCGTCTGCTTATTATCATAAAGTTAAATATAATAGTTGCTATAATAAAGTTTAAATCAAAAGAATCATGGAGATTCTTAATTCTTGCCAGTCTTTCTTCACATAAATCTGCAAATTATAATTGTGCTCCTATGTCTGTTTTATAAGGGGTGGTATTTAATACTTTAACTGTAATTCCCCTTTTTTCAATCAAAATATTCGAAATTACTACCAAAAATACTGAATTGCACACTAAATTTGCTCATCAAATAAATGAATTATACTATACTGCTAGATCTTTAAAGCTTAACTGTTTTACTGAATAACTATCTGTTAACTAAAAGTAAATCTAATAATTCTTCGAGTGCAACAAAATATTTAAGTTTTAAGGGAGGGGGGGAAACGAAACAAAGTCGACGGAGCCCCGCTGCGCAGGGCTCCTATTTCTGTCTGCAGGGTCTAAAGTAACCTAACATGAAGGAGATGACGGGAGCTGAGTTCGCTCGCTTTGCTCGCTCTCGCATCTCCTTCGAACCTAACCTATCCGTGTCGGGGTGCCCTAAGCTCCCGAGCTCGCTTCGCTCGCTCTTGGACTAATTCACATTTATTTTATATTTAATTGAATAATTTGTGTGCAAATCAGTATTTTTGTTTTACGGTGAGTAATATTGTTTTGCAGTAGGTTATTAGTGGAGATATTTTGTTTGCTTAAATTTCTAAATAGAGGTGCAGTTAAAAATTCCCCTTTTATAAGTGCCTTTTTAAAAATGAGGAAAGAAATCTTTTCCTGAGTACTGTAAATTTTTGCGGTCGGTATTCTTCTCAAGTATAAACTAAAAAATTGCGCGGTTCAAAATCTGGTGGATGTACCGATCTTCAAATTTTTGGATTTAAATCCTTTACATACAATTGATACACATCATCATATCAGCCGAAAGATGTCCACTGCTGGACATAGGCCTGCCCCAAGCGTCGCCACATTGACCGCTCCCGTGCATCCCGCATCCAGCGGATCCATGCAACCTTCACCAGGTCATTAGTCCACCTGGTGGGAGGCCTTACAACGCAACGTCTACTGGTTCGCGGACGCCACTCCAGAACTTGTTTGCCTCATCAGCCATCCGATCTGCGAGAAATGTGCCCTGCTCACAGTGCTCACTGCCACTTAAGTTTGGCCCTGCTTCTCTAACGGATCTCTAAATTTCTAATTCGATCACGCAAGGAAATTCCGAGCATAGCCCTCCTCATTGCCCTTTCGGTGACTGTTAGCTTTCTGATGAGGCCCATTGTGATCGACCACGTCTCAGAGCCACTGGTTTTCACTGGCACCACACATACACAAGTTAGTCAATGATAAAATAATAGTGTCATAGTTTACGGCCTGTTGTTCTTGAATAGCATACCGCAAGCTCGCACTTGACTCTTGTGAGTCTCAGAGATAACCTTAGCTATACAAGTTAAGCTTAAACTAACTCAACATAGGGCTTGTTTTGCTTTGGCTTCAGATACGTATATGTTGAGAGAACTGTAGTATAACAAAAAAAAAAAAAAAAAAAAAAAATCCCCGACACATTTTTTTTCATGCTTTATAAGTTATCTAGTACATAGTAGATACGCTTCGATCGGCAATCTATTAAACACGTAATTGGTTTGTTGAACCAATTTTTTTTTTGTAAAAAATTAAAAGATCATATATAAGTTTCCATACAAAACTATTTTTAGTTTTTTTTTTTCACTGTAATTACAAAGTAAAATGCAATTGAAAATATTTTTTTGAATCCAGTACCGAAAACACCCCGATAGTTTGCCGAACAAATCCGAGCCCGTGTGACGTCACAACGTTCATTTCTACTCATTGTAGCACATAGCTGATACAGTGTTTTGACTTTTAACCGATTCAATCTTGTTATTATCGTCAATATATTGATGAATATCGAATATATTGATCATAAATATCGAACCTTAAAAGTTATCGTGCTTGCTTCGTACCATTATGTACGAATACTACAAAAAGATCCCAATCGATTGCTAGGTAGCAATCTACTAAATTTGAGCAATGTTCTATGTCTAACTAGATTCCAATTATAAAGTGTTAATTCTGTTGTTATCTTGTTCTAATTTAGTATTAGATTCGTATTAAATTCTTACTTTGATCATTAAAGACTGAGAATATGAAATTTTTAAGGGAACTTTCGAGCAAAGTTGACATTGTTGTTTATTTACGTAACTTGAAAAGATGATTTTTTGTTTATGGTGATATATTTATTATTTTATACTTAAATGACAGATATAGGCGTAAAACTAACATTTCTGTTTGAATTGTGAGAATCGATCGACGTATTTAAGAGATATTTACGGAAGAATTAGTGTAACGAAAATCTACCAAGTTAATATTTTTACGTTTCTGTTCTACAAACTTTTTAGTGTTTGTAAATATATAATATAGACATTAGTGTTCAATATTATTAAGGGATATTGTCAATCTGCCTAGCCTTTAACCCAGTAACTGGGTAACACACGGTACCCCTTGGCAAGACTGGCGTCAGATCTCAAGCTTCTGACTACCCGTAACGACTGTCAAAGATCTTCAAATGACAGCCGGGACCAACAGCTTAACGTGCTTTCCGAGGCACGGAGGAAACACGGTATGTTGAAATGGTCACCCATCCACGGACCGACCTCGTCAAGCGTTGCTTAACCTTGATGATCGAACAGCGCGGCTGCTTTTATTTAGCCACGAGCTCCTCTATTAAGGGATATGTAAATAATGGGTAAGTATTACCAAAAATTTTATGTGTATGTGTATCATATTTAGTGGTATCTAATGAAGTTTTTTGATATCCAAAGTCAAAGTTTCGCGCCAATCGTGTTTGTTTACTTTTTATTTTACACCAATATTAGGTACCTACATGTAAAAACGATTACGTTATGACAATTATGTTTCCTAATGTACCTGGTTAACAACAATATCTAACACCGGTCCACTCTCACGTATTCATTACGACTACTTTATTTATGCTCAAAACTTCCAATTCGTCCATCAGGTGGGTACCTATATTATCGACATGACTAAATAAAATTTGTTGTTTATTAATATTTTTGCACTAGTTTTCGGATATTTTAGTCAATTTACGTGTAGTTGACACTATAGTATCATGATTGCCTTGAACGTTATGACGTCACCAACATGGCGACTCAATGTGGCCCGTTTGTAGTCACGTGGTTCTTTTCAAAATTTTATCGATTTTCAATTTCTTATAATAAATTGAAAAAAAATATTTAAGAGTTTTTTGAAACGACAATATAATTTAAGTTATGTAAAGTTTCGAAATACATTAAAAAAATCGTATTTTTTTTTTAATTCAACAACCCAATTATGACACGATATCTTGCGAAAACACCCCGATTCAAACAGAAAAACGCCCATAACTTTTCAACGGCTGAACCGATTTTATTCAAACATAGCTAAGAATACTCTCGACAAAATCACCTTTCAAACAAAAATAAACTAAATCAAAATCGGTTCATCCGTGTAGGCGCTATGATGCCACAGACAGGCACACAGATACACAGCAAAACACGTAAAACTTATAACACCCCTCTTTTTCCGGCGCGGGTTAAAATAGATTACAAATAGCCTCATGGCTGACAGAAGGCTGTGGTAGGGGGATGTCGTCTGCTGTGATCTTAAATACCTGCTGCGGCTGCGACCAATGCATCTGCGGATGTCCTCCGTGCGAATGAGTGGAATGCTGTGAATTATGGGCTGATGTCCTCGGAGGTGACAGTGTTAAGGGGATGCCATCCGCTGGAATTTTACATACCTGACAGTAAGCTGCGGTCTCCTAAATTCCTGCTGCGACCGCTGCAGCTGCGATTGTTCCCATGACTTGGATGAGTGGGATGCTGTGGATGATGGGGTGGTCTCCTCGGAGGCGGCTGTGGTAAGGGGATGTCGCCCGCTGGGATCTTACATACCTGACAGTAGGTTGCGGCCTCCTAAATCCCTGCTGCGGCCGATGCACCTGCGGATGTCCCCCGTGCCCCGCTTGACTTGGATGAGTGGGATGCTGTGGATGATGGGCTGGTCTCCTCGGAGGTGGCGGTGGTAGGGGGATGTCGTCCGCTGGGATCGCTTCACCAGTGCCGAGGGTTGGGGCCAGAGGTGGTGGCGGAAGTGGTGGTACTGTAAGAGAAGATGAGAACATTTTAGACGAGGTCTTGTGTAATATAGCAATGAGCCCTCTCTTGACCAGAATAGGCAGTCGTTCCATGTAAAACAATAAAGTCGTGACAATCTATGAAGGCGCATTTGACATTTTTAAATAATAATAATAAATAATACAGCCATTTATTCCATAACCCTTAAATTTACAATTCAAATGTTGTTAGTAAGTTTTATAGATTTGCTTAATATCTAGTGTTAGTTAGAGTTAAAAGCAATTAAATTATATCTATTTATTATAGTATATGGACCCCTCTTTGGGTATAGGCCTCCCCCAACCTTTTCCACCTTTCTCTATCCTTGCTCTGGTCGATCCAATTACTCCCTACCTCCTGCACGATGTCGTCTGCCCATCGTTGCTTTGGTCTGCCGGTTTTTCTCTTGCCTGTTGGTCCCTTCCATTTGGTGGTCTCTATTGTCCACCTTCTATCTGTGCAGCGTGCGATGTGGCCAGTCCATTGCCACTTTATTGTTAGTGCTTGTCTTATTGCATCCGTAATCTTTGTTTTCTGTCTTATCACCTCGCTTCGTACTTTATGTATTTTTCTGATGCGTAGTATGCTTCTCTCCATTGCTTTTCATGACATTTTTATATACTGAGTAATAATTAAACTTGGTATTATCGTATTGCTATACTTTTGCTCTTAAAAATAATTAACAACACGATATGTTTTAGATTTTTTTGCATACTACTCCTCCAAAACGACTTCGATGTTAAAAATACGTTAACCTAAAAATATTTCGCAAACTAAACTGTTCAAAAATTGGTCCAATACTGATATTCACCGAGCGGGCGCACGGCCAGTACCGAGTTAACATTGGGGAATATATACTCCTTAAAACATACCGCATCAGATGGATTGGTTTTCGACCGTCGCGCGTCGTAGGGTGGTCACACCGTCGCCCGGCTCCAGACGTTTGCGAGCATGGTCCACAACTACCCCACATTGTCCATCCGCCGTCTAATGAACACTGACTACTTTAACACATTTCTAATTGGTCGTGCTGTCCTTGACAATGTGTTCCCCATGTCACTGAAGAAGGTGGAGTGTCAGTTTCGTGACAAACTCATTTTCGCCGTCTGACTACGGCTCCACATTTCTCTGAGCATTGTGACCATGAGCTCCACTCTCCCCAACTTCCTCTAGAATCTTTGCTTCTGCGCATTGTTCACCGACACAAACTTCAGCTACAAGCGGGGATCCGGCACAAGCCAGGCGCGCGACAGAAGGTGGCGACGTGTCACATCGTCGTAGTCTCCATCTCAAACCTCGTCCGCAGCGAGCGCCACGCTCTGCACTCGCCGGCCACAGGACAACCCAGATTTCGCTTGACAGATGCCAGAATATCTGTCATGTCTGAATATTTGCCAGTGGTATCGTTTTACCCAGTTACTGGGTTGTGGAGGTCAGATTAGTTACTCCATGCAAACTACTGATACTCAGTTAGACTGAGAGCCGACCCCAATATAGTTGGGAAAAGACGGGATATGCTGATAATTATGTAACCTAGACAGCTCTGAAATTGGCTTCATTTATATCCCAAGGGTGATGTCGTTTTCCTACCAGAACTACAAGTTTCTGACTGGTCCTGGTACATTTAAAAGAAGAGGTCCACTCACCAGATTGTGGCAGACTCTGCACTCGAGTAGGCCTGATGTCAGGCCCAGGAGTGGAGGTATCGAACAGGTTCAGGTACGTCCTCTTGCCGTCGATGGAAACAAAACCTTGCTCCCCTGAGGCGGATACTATGATATCATCATGTTCGTGACCGGAGAGGTTCACGTTTTCTATGTGCACTGAAAAAGGAAAGGTGAAGTTTTATTTATAAATACATACTTACGGGTATAATTATATACAGAGTTGCAGAATGCTGGTGTATCAAGCATTTATTTGTTTCGACTTTATTATTGATAACAAGCATAGAGGAAAGTAATAAGATAATAAGGCTGGCGCATTATTTAATCTGTTGAAATTGAAAAATAATATGTCACTTGCAAACACAAAAAAAAGACAGTATTTTACTTTTAGCATAAAAAAAGACTCAATTCACTAGCATATGTGATCTCTCACATAACCGGATTTTCCTTTGCAATTTAGAAAATCTTTAAATTCCATAATTTATCTTAAAACAATATCCTCAGCAGTGAACTGCTGGACTCATAGGTCTTACAAACCGATTTTCTGATACCGGACCACCATGACGTAACATAAAAGACGCACAACTGAACTACCGACAACAACAGAGAAAAAAAAAGTGAAACACCGAAGCAGAATAAGAAAAAAGACATAGTGACAAAAGCAAACTGAATAAACGATTATTGTATTGTATTCAATTAATTAATTATTAATTATTGTATTTAATGCTGGTTAAGAAGGGGAGTAAATTGTCTCAACACCGTGGTGCATCTTATCAAACGCTTTACTAAAGTCAACTCACCTGAAGCACCTCCTTTCTCGCCTCCCAACCCCTGTATAGCAGACACGGTGACGTCAAAGATCTCCCCGTATCCCGGCGGCCGAGGTTCGGCCGGCGCGGTGATCACAGACGCCTCCGCCACGGGGCGGTAGCGAGAGCCATGTGGCTTGAAATCAGTGTCGTCGAGGACTATCCCTGGACGGGGGCGGTATGGGTGGTAGGGGATTGTGCCTTGTGACGCTGGAACGAGAAATACATTAATTCGTTACATATATAATGGGAAAAGCTTATATAATCAAGATATTTAGAACGTTGTAACAGTCTTGTAGTCGTAGCCTATCCCACCGAAACATGTTTTTTTCTGTGATAAAAGTAGAATGAAATTAGGATAATTTCTGGCAGCACTGCTTCGATTAAGAAAGTTATTTAACTGATGTTAAGCTATTCTATTTTTAAGTGTCATATACATATTATATAAACTGCTTTTTATTCCAGAAAAAAATGTCACGGTTGCCGCTGAATAGACCTTGTCAATGAAACCGCGGGCAAGAGCAATAATATCAAATAGTACTTACATGGCAACGGCTCAGTATTAATAGAAGACTTCTCTATGACTTCCACAGATGAAGAAGAAGATGAAGACGTCGGCGATGACGTCACACTGGTAGACGGCGCACGATTGATCAACCCCTCAGTAGGAGTAGGACTATCCGTAGAAGTTGAACTACTAGACTTTATGTCAAGCAAAGACGGTTCAATAATTTGAATGACTTGATCAAGAAAATCATCTTTCGTAAAATTTATCTTGTTATAAGGTTTATCATCAATTTTGATTTTCTGATCTTTAGGTTTTTCTTTTTCACCGAATATTGTGTCTTTTTTCTTGTCTTGCTTCGGCTTTTCAATCTTTTTCTCTGTTGTAGTTGTCGGTTTCTCTGTTGTAGTTGTCGGTTTCTCTGTTGTTGTCGTTGGTTTTTCTGTTGTTGTTGTTGGTTTTTCTGTTGTTGTTGTGGGCTTCTCTGTTGTAGTAGTTGTTGTCGTTGTTGTGGTGGTTGTGGTAGTTGTTGTGGTCGATGAGGTTGTCGTGTCAGCAACTGTTGTAGTTTCTTCTTTCTCTTCATCTTTAGTTGTATCAGGTTCTGTTGTATTAACTTCTGCATTTACTGCTGGAACCTCAGGTTCCTCATGATGAAGATTGTTCTCTGAATGAGTACTTTCATTCTCGCTAACAGTTTCCTCTGGTTTTTCATGAATGTCAGGAATATCTGGCATATTTGGTAGAGGTGGTAAGTTAGGTTTATACATCGGTAGACCTGGGTTAGGTCTCCTGTTTGGAGGTCTAGGTCTTGGCCTCTGCCAAGGCGGCATTGGTCGATGGAAACCTGGCCTATTTAGAGGAGGCACTATTTGTTCTGGCAGGTTAACGTAGACTGGTGGTCTATCAAATGGATAGGGCGGAGGTGTCTTAGTTGGGTGGAAATGATGAGGGGGCGGAGTGATTGGTTTATCAAAATCTGGTAGCGGTGGAACATCAGATATCTTTGGAGGACCTCTATTATTGATCCTCGAAGCCATTGGCCTTCCTGGCCTTAAAAGCTGAGAATTGGCCTGTTGCACATTGACATTACCATTCAATAGCTTGACGAGACCTGTGATAATGTTCTGGATTTCCGTATTCTGTCTGCCTTCCTCTCTCCTAGGGGTAGCTGTCGCAAAGATTGGCTGCACTGCAGTAGGCCGTATTCTGGGTCCCATAGGCGCCAGTGCGCGCGCTTTTGGAACCCTCTTCCCTTCCCCCGGAAATTTAAACTCAAGCCTGTCTCCAAAACCTTCGGAAGACAGGATAACGTCATCATCACTCCTCAAATAACCCATCGGTTTCGTCGGATGGATGTCGTAGTATTTTCTCTTGTTATGTAGCTCTAAATGATTATCAATTTCGTTGTTCGATGTCGGGATTTCATCTATGTTTATCGATCTTGATTCCCTGACAGGATCTGCTGATCTTGCTATCTCTATATGCTCTTCTAGATCTTCGTGGGTGATCACAGGTGGTTCATCCTCTTCAAATTTAACGCTGGGTTCTATTCTTAGACCCACGTTGTCTGGTAGACTGGTCTGCATTACCGCATCTTGAGGGAACTGGTCTGCTATCGCCGATTTTGGTGATAGCTGCGATATTGTGAAGGTTTCTTCGTAACCTGGAAAAGGAACAAAATAGTTTTGGTGAGAAAACGGATGAACTAGCAAAAATACAAGACGGAAATAGTAAAAAACACGTTTGAATCGCATAGATCGCGCGTAAAATTGTTTATCTCGTTTTATGTTCATGGAAATATCTACAGTTTTTTCGTTGTACTCGTGAGAACAGTTTTAGGTATGAATAGTTATAAGAATAGCAAAGAATGGATGGATGGGTTATGTGGCGTATTACCTAGAAAATAGCGAATAAAGAATCTTTACTAGTAGCTAGACGGCTAGTGACGATGTTTAGGAGATGAACTACTAAATCACCTCTTTCAAATTTGGATAAGCGCAGATTCTTTCCTACAATAATTTGATCGCCTGCCTCACATTATGAAGTTATAGATTCAACAACCAGATTAGATCGTTACAAAAAAATAAGCATTACGATATTATTACATGCAACTTCAACTACCAAATCACAAGTGAATATCACAACTATAGCCACAAATTCACGGTACGCTTCCTTTCTTGCAGTGAAAGTTCTGTCAGTCTGTCTGTTCTTCCATTGTGTGGGCCATTGTTATGTCATGTATTGTGCAAGCCAATGGCACGGAGTGACTCTTTGGGCTTTATTAATGTTGTTAGGTGTTTGTCACGCATTAGGATCTAAATAGAATGGCTGCATTTCAATTTTATCATCATCATCATCATTTCAGCTGAAAAACGTCCACTGCTGGACATAGGCCTCTCCCAGACGTCGCCACATTAACCGATCCCGTGCGTCTAGCATCCAGCGCCATCCCGCAACCTTAACCAGGTCATCAGTCCACCTAGTGGGAGGCCTGCCAACGTATCGTCTTCCGGTTCGCGGTCGCCATTCCATAACTTAGTTTGGAATAAGTTTGAATTTTATGCTAGCTGCAAAATTGTAGATAGGATGCAGTTTTTGTACCGTTGACATAAATGCAACGAAACTGCCCACAAGTGGACTTCACAGTCGGTTAGCTATGCATGCACAGTTGCTATGTTTGCTGTACAAACAAACACTACATCAATGATATTCAAATAAACAGATACGTTATACACTCACAAAACAATTGAAATAAGTGTTCCGCGCAGCAGCGGCAGCACACATACACACTTTTCATTCATCTGACATTTCACTACAATGTCGAAAGGGATGGCTTGATAAAACAAACAAGAAAAAAAGAGACAACTAGTGTTTGTCACTTGCGTGTGAATGTAAACAAACATTATTCTGACAACCAATGTTTTTTCTTTTTGTAACCTCCAAATATCAGAAAATTAGGAAAAAAAATTGAAATAAATTAGTAAATTGAGGTGTATTGCGTATTTACATATGGTATGAGATCCCTTCTGTTTTATGTAATTTGGTATTATAATTGGTACACTTTCTAAATACACACGATGGCATTTTTTTAATTTTGTTTTTTTTTCAACAAAGCGTATCGCTCTTCGCCATGCGTGACATAAACTAAAGACTAAATCATACAATTGTCTACTATTCGAGTCTTCACAATGCGCGCGCTTATAACATATCTGTTTATTTGAATATCATTGCACTACATCAATCAATCAGTCTTTATTTGTAAACATAAGTAGGTTACAGCAGTGTGCAAGATGTTACAATAAAAAACAGTCCAATAAGCAACTTTTCAGCTGGCATGCAGTTCATATACACCGTTAAATTTTGGTCGTTTAAATCCCGTGAAGGATCGATCCGGGACATGATGCAACAGTATCGATTTGTAAAGATATTTTTTTATTTACAATAATAAAACAGGCTTCCAAAGAAAAACACTACAAAGTGCAAAAATAACTTTCGTTTTGGAATTCGATGTCTTTGGTACCTCTTGTTTTAAAATTTTGTATCACCGACTTCAGAAAAGAAAATTTATATGTATGCATTTCTTTGTGTTCTGCTTTGGAAGTCGGTTTTTTTGTGTTTTTTTTTATTTTGTCTTTACAAATCGATACTGTTTCAAGTACCGTATCGATCCTCCACGGGATCTAAACGACCAAATTTTACAACGTATAGTCCGTCTGTTCAGACCCGACTTCAGCATGTCCGTCTGTGCTAACTAATAAGAATGAGAGCACTTTCTGCCTTGTAGTATGGCAATGATAGATTGTCATTTTTGCTCTTTAGCAACCCAACTATGTTGAGGTTGGTTTATAGTTAAATCCGATGCAGGTGAATATCAATAATGACGTGCAGTTGCGGTTAGTCGCAAAATACGCGCTTAGTCGTGGAGTTGCGGTTACCAGCCCGTTTTAACCTAACCTAACCTTTACCAATAATTGTGTTTTACCACGAAATAAAGTGCCAAAGGCTCCAGAGCCTTGAAAATCGTCGCCAAGTTGCCATCTTGTCGGTTTTTATCGGTTGCATTTCGGGGAGTGCGTTATGGCATTGCATGATCTTATTCCGCCCAGCCTGTTTCATCCTCGGACTACAAGACGTACGGCGATGCGCCATCGGTACATGGTCGACATCCCACAATACGCAATAAACGGGGCTAATTTTTGAACTTTACGCGGGCGAAGCCGCTGATAGAAGCTAGTAAAACTAAAAAAAAAACCGGCCAAGTGCGAGTCGGACTCGCGCACGAAGGGTTCCGTACTTGGTAAATTGCGGTTTACGATTTATGAGGTATTAAAAAAAAAACTACTGACTAGATCTCGTTCAAACCAATTTTCGGTGGCAGTTTACATGGTAATGTACATCATATATTTTTATTAGTTTTATCATTCTCTTATTTTAGAAGTTACAGGGGGGGGGGGACACATTTTACTACTTTGGAAGTGTCTCTCGCGCAAACTATTCAGTTTAGAAAAAAAATATATTAGAAACCTCAATACCATTTTTGAAGACCTATCCATAGATATCCCACACAAGTTTGATGAAAAAATATATTTTTAGTTTCTGTTTCAAGTATGGGAACCCCCAAAATTTATTTTATTTTTATTTATTTTTGTGTGACAATCTTAATGCGGTTTACAGAATACATCTACTTACCAAGTTTCAACAGCATAGTTCTTATACTTTCAGAAAAAAGTGGCTGTGGCATACGGACGGACAGACAGACATAACTAATCTATAAGGGTTCCGTGTTTGCCATTTGGCTACGGAACCCTAAAAATATAGAAGGCAAGAAGGCATCTCACAGAGAGATATTTTAAATTTCAAGAAAATTTTCGTTTGAAAGTAATCTTTGTCTCTGAAACCTAAAACTTTCAGCATCCATTCCATCTTTCAAAACATACTAACACTGCTTACCCCACACCTACAGAACGAGATAACAAGATATTTCTCAAACAGAGTTGCACCGCGTCTCGTTAGGCGAGTCGGTCACGCTCCGTGCTGGCGTCACGCTCCAACTGCCATAGAAGTGTACTGGTGGACTTAGAAAATGTGTCTTGATGGTTTCGAGGTGGGTGTATGTTTTAAGATAAAAGTTATATGTTGTAGTAAGAAAGTACGTATTCTGATTGGATGCCAATAGGATCTAGACAGCTAAAGATGAATAGAAAAGAAAAACAAACAAAAATCAAGGAACTAAAGAATACTTGTCAAAAGTATGCTGTATTTTGTATTGTTTTTCAATAAACATTCGAACCATAAATGAGAAGATTTTTGCGACATTCTGTCAACGAAAGCGTGGTGATAGCGGTTTGAAATGTCTAAAATATATGGTAATGTTAAACGCTATCGACAATTTCATCCTTTACATATAGCATATTGGCAATTCGTCTATCGCCATCACTGACATCGAATAACACTAGTCTAGAGCCTCTTGCCACTTAAGAGCAACGACGCGTCGTTGAACCAAGCAACAAAATATTTTTTTCATTTGGTATATATTTTTTTTAAAGAAAGAAAGAACAGTTGCTCAATTTGTATCAAGCGCAAGTTAAATCACGCATGGAGTACAGCTCTCATCTCTGGGACGGATCTGCCAAATACCAGCTGGATGCACTTGAGTCGATCGAAAAACGGGCCAAGAGGTTTTTTGGCAATGAGATACTGGTCGAGTCTAGGCTCCAGAGCCTTGAACATCGGCGTCGAGTTGCCAGCCTGTCGGTTTTTTATCGGTTGCATTTCGGGGAGTGTGTGTTGGAATTGCATGAACTGATTCTTCCTAGCCCGTTTTATCATCAGACGTACGGCAATGCGTCATCGGTACATGGTGGACATCCCACCCATACACACCAAACGTCTTGGGAATACTTTTATTATGCGCACAGCCGGAGTCTCTATTTCCTGATAGCTACAACCTGGGAGTCTTTAAGTCAAGAGTGGATAGGTTACTTCTAAGCAAGAGTGCTTCACCGTCGCCCACATCATCATCACTCATCATCAACTGATGGTAAGCCATCAGGTGAGATATTCAATGATTGTAAAAAAAAAATAGAAAACATTTATTACCAACCACTGTACGTGTACAATCTTAATACTAATAGTGTCAAATATTGATGTAGCAATAAGAGTACATTCAGTGCGGTAAAAGGAGCGGGCTTATTACGTAAGGAACAGCAAGTAGCAATAATTGTACAATTATTGCGCGATCAATTTAGTGACCTGGCTACTGAGGCCTTAAGTCAAGTATTATTTTTTTGACAGTCACTTTTAACAGAAGCTATTTTATCTGTCCGATGATTTATAAAATGTATCGTTTGATGAATTAACCAGCTTATGAAAGAGCAACACTTCGTGGAGGCTGTTTTTTAAAATAGTCAATTTGATTACTATTTAGCTGCAATATTCCGATAAATTAATATTCGCAGATGTAAAGTATTTGTGTAAAGTAAATATGGCAGTGAAAATTTGATATTTGCATTTTATTTACATATATGTCAATGTGTAAAATCAATTAAAATTTCTTCGAATTGTCGATTGTTTTAAGAAATCGAATCGATAACGCATTAGAACATCACTTTGTAGACTACATTATCTCGTATTTGAGCTATGAAACATAAAAAAGATTTTTCAAATTTAATTTAGACATTGGCAGAATAGTCGACATCGGTGTTTGCCATATAAAAAAATATATTATAGAAGATACTTATTGCGGACTTATCACATTCTCATGTGTTTGTAAGTATTTAGTAGTAAACATATAAGCTTCGCTGAGGTAGCCAACACAGGATTTTTTTATATACAGTATAAAAAAATCCTGTAGATCTTAATAATATAGCTATAGAACTTGTAGATCTAGACTTCATGAGTGAGTGAGTGTGTTTTTTTATACTGTATATAAAAAAATCCTCCACTTTACCGTGATCACTTCTGTTTCAATGATTCAACAAATAGTCCAGTTGCGTAGACATTAGAGACTCAAAACAACACCAATTTGTCATTTACATTTACAATATTCACTAGGAATTTGTTATTTCAATATTTATTATTCTAATTTGCGGATAATTAAAGTAGCCACAAAATAACATACGAAAAAAGCCGCCGAAAACTCAAAAACTTTTGTACCTACTCAGCCATCAGCGAGCGATTAGCAATCGACCAACAACAAGGGAAAAAGTAATCGCAATTTGACAGCCACATTTGTTCGCCGATCGCTGTCGCTCTGCTGTCAAAAACCATACGTAATACGAAATTATCGCGATCAACTTGCGATGAATGCAAATTTCAGTTAACAGATTTTTATTGTTAGCAGTGCTGTCGTAAAATTATTATGGTTTGGCTATAGCTCATATAAAATGCGGATTCGCGATTGAAGAGCAATTATTTCGCAAAAATAAGCCTTCCAATTTTTTGACGTAAAGCGATATTCGCGCGATGATTGTACAATCTCTGCGCAAATATTGTTAATTGCTGTTTCATACGTAATAAGCCTGCGGGTCTTAGGAAGAGTTGCTGACCTGGAAGACAGGTATACCACAGGTATCAGAATAATCGATTAAGAGGCTTCTCTCACAGCAACCGATGTGTCGATGCTTAGGGGAAGCCATGCCCAGCAGTGGACGTCTTTCGCCCGCAATGATGATGATGATTAACTAATCAAGAACACTGTATATCAAGATCCCTACACTTATTGATAGACCGCGTGACCACTATCTCACCAGATGGTAAGCGATGATCTGCCGTAGGAAAAAGCACTCTTCATTGAATTAGTAGCCAATCCATACCACACACTCGGAAACAATTTAAACCACTTCCTAACCGTTACTGACCGCCTGGCTCACTGAAGCGATACCTAACTGCATTGAGGCAAGCAGTTAACTTGATATGGAGTGGGTATCTGTTGCAGCATAGCGTTGTATGTGTGCAATTATCTTCATGGGGTTTGGTTAAGTGATTAAGGGTTATATTGTTTGATAAGAGGCTTTATGGATTGATTTGATAAGTTTTAATAAAATAGCTATAGAAATTCGCTTCTACCGCTCCATGATCAGCGATCAGGGGGCTGCTGAAGGTAAATTCGGAGATGTACGCGGATGGCCAAATCTGCTATGAACAAGATGTCGAGGATATAGCAAAATAGGAACATCTTTAATAACACCAAGAAGAGACTCGTTAGAACCCTGATATTCTCAATTTTACGGCTCCGAATCTTGGGCAATTGGCTCGGTGGATCGAAGAAAGATTGAGGCTATCGAGATGTGGTGCTGGTGGCAAATGTTGTGCATATCATGGACATCAAAACGCACA
This sequence comes from Orthosia gothica, assembly GCA_949775005.1. Taxonomy (NCBI): domain Eukaryota; kingdom Metazoa; phylum Arthropoda; class Insecta; order Lepidoptera; family Noctuidae; genus Orthosia; species Orthosia gothica. The sequence continues at coordinate 20,685,443 of OX459035.1, forward strand.
ATTAAGTCCATTCTCGACCAGTTGAACATCAAAATGAGACTCTCCACGATCTGCTAACAAAGAGTCCTAAATTACTTTAGTCACATCGCCCGGAGACAGCCAGATAACCTGGAAAACCTGGTTGTTGTAGGTAAAGAGGATAGGAAAAGGCCACGCAGACGCCCACCCACTCGGTGGTAAGACCAGATCAGAACGATTACTGGACTCACGGTGACCACTGCCCTGAGAAGACCCGAAGACAGAGTGGCTTGGAAGCAGCTCGTCAATCACTCCGTAAAAGATTTCCAAGACGAGCACGAACTTCAGTAATGACTTCATTAATAAGAAGAGAATAATATAACCTCTCATTCTCGAGGAGCTCGTGGCTAAATAATACCAGCCGCACTGGTCGATCATCAAGGTTAAGCACCGCTTGACGACGTCGGTCCGTGGTTGGGTGACCATTTCAACATACCGAGTTTCCTCCGTGCCTCGGCAATCACGTTAAACCGTTGGTCCCGTCATTTGAAGATCTTTGACAGTCGTTACGGGTAGTCAGAAGCTTGAGATCTGACACCAGTCTTGCCAAGGGGTACCTAGTTCCCCAGTTACTCGGTTGTGGAGGTCAGATAGGCAGTCACTCCATGTAAAACACTGGTACTTAGCTGAAGCCGGCAAGACTGGTAGCCGACCTCAATTTAGTTGGGAAAAGGCTAGGCAGATTGATTGTAAGTATGTTCGTACCAAATCTTGCAACTGAATTTTAAAGCAATTATCCTCAACCGATTAAGATGAATTTCGCATACACGTTTGGTTTGTATGACAATGCAAGATAAGCAAAAAGATTGCCTAAAAAAATTGAATCTATCATTAAACTCGCCAAACTTCTTGGCCACCCTGAAGTTGGCTACAATAGCTGCGCAGTAGGAAATCTCATACAAAAACAGCACCCTTTCGTGCCTCGCGCATCCGGTAAACTAACTTCACACCAAGAAGTTTGGCGAGGGCTATACAACAATTTCTATGAAAAATGGTTGTACGGTTAATATATCCGTAGAAAACTGGTCGACACTATGAAATTACTTCAAAAACGTATGACCTGTTTAACAATCACTGAAGATCTAAACATATTTGATTTTCATTAGGGAAACTTGACTCCGATATAGGTCTTGAACGGAGTGTTTAAGTTTATAAATATAATCTATGCTAACGAACACGCGGAAATTTTTTTTGTGTCGTATAATATACTCGTAGAAAACGAATCTTGCCAAGAGGTATCATGTACACCAGTTACTAGATTGTGGAGTTCAGTTGGGCAGACACTCCATTTATAATTACTGAACTGGAAGCCAATAACCGAGTCTTCTCCTTCTTTTCGTGTGAAGTGTGGCCACCTCTGGTGTCAGAGTTAACAAGACCGCCTCTGGGAACCCCACAGGCCTCAGACTTGGCAATTTGAAACTTTAACTATATAAGTCCAGGTTTCTTCACGATGTTTTCCTTCACCGTTGCCTGTGTGATGTCCATAAACTTAGAAAGTATCAAAGTACATATGAATTAATAACCGTTTGCCTAGTAATTTTTGATGTGAGAGACAAATAAATACCAATACTATAAAATCTATAAACACGTACGTAAACACGTTAAAGGCTTGGCAAGTACCTATGTAGGTTAAATAACCGTTACAAGTCTACGCATGTGTGATGGTCTTACTGATGACGGAACTACACTGTCTATTAATAATTTCTTTGCTAAATGAAAAGCTACGTGAAATGTCACAAAGGATATCTCACGCCAAATCCAAGTCTTCTTCAACCGCTGCCTTCACCGCATTCTCGAAATTTACTGGCCCGAGACCAACTCCAACGTAAAGCAGTTGGGAAAATGCCACAAGACCAATCGAACGCCAGATCAAGTTGCAAGCGAAGATGGATTGGCCACACGCTCCAAAAGGATCCCAATTCCTAAGCAAGCTTTGGACTGGAACCCCAAAGGAAAACGGAAGTGTTTTTTGTATTACTATTGATAGGCTCTCACTTGACCACTATCTCACCTGATGGTAAGTGATGATGTGGTAGACGAGGAGGCACGCTTGCCTAGAAAAAACCTATTTACTCTTGACTTAAAGACAACCAGGTTGCGTGGCCGTGCCTGTCAAACCTGGCGTCGCACGGTGTTGGCATAAGCGGCAAGCTTCGGAATGACTGATCACGATGCAGGACTTCTGTGGACGCCCTCTGGCCCATCTAGGGATCTTAGGACATTAAGTCAAGTCATACGTAAACAAGTTAAAGGCTTGGCAAGTATGTGGGTTAGTTTACCGTTACAAGTCTATGCGTGTGTCATACTAGCGTGATGCTCGTACTGATGACGGAACAACAGTAACTATTAATATCCTTGCTAAATGAGAAGACACGAATGTGTTCAAAGCCGAAAAGTTTAGTAGAGTTGGTACACCAGCTGGTGACAAAGAGAATAGAACTGATTTAAAGGATAAGTGACTATAGACAAACTGACATTCTACCAACGAAATGGTCGCATTGGGAACAAGTCAAAAATGTATGGGCCAAGTAGTCAATGTCAGGTGATCAATCCTTTATATTTTGGCATTTCATCATCACTGATAGAATGACACTGTCTAGAACCTCTGAAAGGAAATGGAACTTTTCGAATTAACTAGCGTATGTGGTATTGAACCGGTTATGTCTGGCGAAAGATTTATGGAGAAGGCAGTTGGGGAAATTCTCCATTGGTACTTAGTTCTCACAGACTTATCGGAGTCTCTGAGGTAACAAGCTTAGTCTCAGTGCTCATAGTCTTAGGTTAAGGTCCCATTAAGAGCTAGCATTAGAAATTAAGACTGTCGTTAAGGATTTAGTTTGCAAAATCTACTACCACTGTTCTTGTAATGTAATGTTTGTGTGTCGTCTTGTGGCAATTAAATACGTTTTCTTTCTTCTTTAAAAATTGTACGGCCCGTGGTCTATAAACTAAGATATCCGGACTCAGGTATTTGACAGCCCTATACACAGCGGAAGCAACAGAAATTGGAACTATAATATAAACATATCATAAACAACAAGTAATTTTACTTAAAATTAAATAATTTATATATGTTCTTTCCTCGAAATAAATCGAATAAACTTATGTTGGTAAGTCATAATGTATCAAAACCAGTGCGGGTTGGTGGATGTCACCATGTCTTAGAATTTTTGGTTCTAAGACATGCCGGTTTCCTCACAATGTTTTCCTTCACCGTTTTAAGAGCAGTGGTGATGAAATAATTTACTAAAGTAAAGCGCCTACCTGGGTTCGAACTCACGACCTACAACTTATAACTCGCGGCGAAGCCAACCCTAACATAGTTGGTAAGGGCAGGAAATAAAGATGAAAGAAGAATCTCTTCAAAGTTAGAGTGAACAGGCTTCTTCTGGGTAGACTCACTCCATCGTCGACTCTGTCTCTGTCACCTCTGACCTAGATTAAAAACAAAACCAACACAAATAAAAAAAAAAGATTGTACTGCCCATAGTTTTCAAATTAATCCAATATCCAATAGAGAGTTACGTCGTAACTACAGTCTCGCAACTTCAAAAGCTTTCTTCATTAATACCTGGCAATATAATTTCTACTAATTAGGTAATAACTAACACGCAAGATTAACACATTCACTTTCGATCTTATCTTAATTAGGAGAGATTTTACAAGAATTTCCTTCTTGTATTTAATAATATGTATAATACTTTACATAACAGTATTAATCTGTATCATTATACATAATAAGCAGGTACAAATGCATAATACAAATTCCCAGCAGCAGGAAATAAGTATGAGACCCTCAAATTAACAAAGGCAGCTGAGCTTTCTATAATAATACTAGCTTTGCCCGCAGTCTGCTTTGCTTCAGTGACCTATTTTCCGGGATAAACATTTTTCTGATGGATGAGTTGTGTGAGTGAGTGAGCATGGGACTTAAAACTTGTTTCAAAGTCGGTTGTATTTTTTTATAAACAAGATTTTATTTCTCACTTTTTTAGTTGTGGTACATAATGGACCAGTTCTTTAGGTTAGGTACATAGATATAAATCTAATTAGATGACGCGATTGTATGTACTTCGCGTGCCAAAAAACAGAGTAAAAATACGATCAATGATCGTAATCTGAGCTTTTTATTTAGCATTATCGGCACCGGATATGCACCGAAATCTAGAAAAATGCCTTATTTGCCATATTGGCCTTTAAAGAATGTATAGAAAAAGTTGGCAAAGCAAAAGCATTGGAAATGTTTTCTTTGATTGGTAAGCAAATTTGTTTTTAAATTGTTTGTGAAAAAGTGCCACGCTTGGTTTTCATAAAGATGGAGGACTTGCGTTATCTAGTTAGATTTATGTCTGCGGTTAGATACCTGTAATTCCCAAAGTGAAGCAATAATAGATTAACCCAATAACATGAAACTTAAACAAAACCGGTGGAATGACCAGGGTGAACTGTTCACACCTGCGTACCCCTTTAGAGCGTACTAGTGTGATGGTATGTTATGGAAAGGTGTAAACAATAAACAGACATGCGATTGCAGCAATCCCGAATGATTTGCCGTCATTTACTGAAGAGTTCTGATGTATATCTCCAAATTTCTTCATCGGAGCTTGATTGGAAATTTAAATGACACCGAATCACAAGCACCAGCATTCAAATAAAATTCATCAAAAACTTTTTTGCAAAAAAATACTACCGACTTCCAAATGAAAAACTACAAAGTGAAAAATAACTTTATTTTTTGAAGTCGGTGTCTTTCGTAGATACCAATTATTTGCGATATGGACACCGACTTCCAAAAATAAAGTTATTTTTCACTTTGTAGTTTTTCATTTGGAAGTCAGTAGTAGTATTTTTTTGCAAAAAAGTTTTTTATTTTTCCCTTTTTAGTTTTACCTGCCTAATAGGCAAGTTGTTTAGTAAAGTACCTATTACGCCAGAACAGATTACCCAAAAAACATGAAACTCGAACATAACCGGTGAAATTAGAGTTCTGCGTACCCCTTTCAGTATACTGGCGTGATGTTATGTTATGAAATGGTATAAACAATAAACAGACATGCGATTGAAGCCATCTCGAATGATTTGCCGTTATTTATTGAAGAGTTCTGTTGTATATCTCCGAAGTTCTTCATCAGATCTTTAACAAATTAAAATGGGACCACTTTCGGAACATGTTCTTTCAAACAAAAAAAAAATTCAAAATCGGTCCACAATTGGCGGAGATATCGGTGAACATAAATAAAAAAAAAAAAAAAAAAAACAAGAAGTCGAACATAGAACCCCTTTTTGGTAAGTCGGTTAAAAATCGGTTCACCTAGTAATGTGTGAGGTAAAACATTTTATTTTATATTCGTATTGTTATCCTACTCCCTCTTGAAGTGGGTTAAAAATGGAAATATCCGTGTACCTACTATAGACGCCTACTCTGCTTAACCCTTCGGGTTATAGAGGCGTGATGTTTGTAGTACATAGTAACATTAATCTCACAAATTCTTAGTTACCGAATCTCATTAAAATCGTGCAATGGACACAACAAAACGAAAGTGCTTTTCTTTAGCAGTGAAAGTAAATAAATTCCAATTTGTTAGTGCTGCTGCACTTATACGTAATTGAGGCATTTCTTTGTTATCTTAACATCACGCTTTTGTTTCCAAAACGGGTATGCAGAGATGTTTAAAACACTGACAGACATATCGCTAGTTCTCTTAAATATTCCATGTTGAAGCGGCATATTTTCGTTTACCTATAGACTCTGGCTTCTACAGAGAAGTTGTAATGGACATATAATACTCACAGTGTCTCTAAAGTAAGTAAGTTGGCTGCAAGACCCTGCGCAGTTGCTTTCACAAGCTTTTATTTAACTTGCAATGTATGTATGTATGTAATTGTGTTCAGGTCAAATCTAGCAACTGAATTTTAAAGTAGTTATCCTCCACTGATTAAGTTGAAATTTTGCATACATGTTTAGTTTGGATGACAATCCATAGTTAGCTTAGTGACGTGATTCTAAATCCAATATGGCGGACGGCCCGAGATAGTGGACTAGTTATTTTTTGTTGACTGCCATGATATGGGTATCAAATGCACATGAATGGTTTGCTGAAAAGAATACGAAAAAAGCTTTTTTTTTTTTAAAACTGTAATTTTATTTATGTCAATGTTAAAGCAGAAGATATCATTGTATAACTGGCTCTTTCATTCACTAACGTTTGTCGCATCGTCCTATCTCGCTTCCTCTATGCAGTATACTCGATGACAAACTGTTTCTTGCGCAATGGTTCGCAGAGCCAACTTCAGAGACACAAAGATCCGCTGTGACTACTAAACCTCTCTTTATTGCAAGACCGGACATCAAACACAGTACCCGACGTTCAGTCGCCTTAATCCCCTTGACTAACGAGGCAGTCACAGTCTTATTCCATCTGTTTTCCAATTCGTCGTTTAAGGCGCAGATACCCCTCAGTAGCTGATTTTAAAATGAGAATGACGAATGCTCGGCGACTCGACGGGTAGTCGTAATTTTTTGGAAAAAATATGTGTTACATAAACCCACATTCATAATAATTTGCTCTACGAAAATTTTGAGTTTTATTCGTATAACATAGTGTAATTAATGTGTAAAGTTATGTCTAAAACGGACATAAAAACGACAATCGCACCAAAACTGCCGGGTGTATTTTAATTAAATGTTCACCATCTCATAGACAATAGAATTATCTACATTTATATAAAAGGGTTTTTTTTAGTCTTAGAATAATTAGGAAAGAACAAAAAACTACCTAATTTTGGGTTGCGCTGGTGTCAAACGAGGGCGCGTTGTGTTCCTTCAAGGTCGTTGGCGACAGTCGTCGTTTTAATAGTCCTGAATTTGATTCCTGGGGCGGACTTAATTGATAAAGCAGGAAGCAGGTTGGTGTCTGAATTTATGTCTGTTTAATGGCAACAGACTCGCCTATATAACTAGCTGTCCCACGCGGCTTCGCTCCCGTCAACTGCATGGCTACCTACCTACCCATCTACCCTACCCTACCTACCCTCTACCCTACATACATGATTGTTAACACAGCGCACGCAACGGAAGCTCTCAAAAAGGATTTTTTCCCGTTTTTGCAACATTTTTCATTTATGCTGCGCTCCTATTGGTCGTAGCGTGATGTTATATAGCCTATAACCTTCCTCGATAAATGAACTATCCAGCACAAAATAATTTTTCAATTCCAACCTGTAGTGCTTGAGATTAGCGCGTTCAAACAAACAAACAAACTCTTCAACTTTATAATATTATATATAGTATAGATACCGTCCCTCATAGAAGATGACGGGCGAAAAGTTTGTTGTAGTGTTTCTCTACCTACCTCATCAGAAAATACAGCCGTAATGGATCTTAAAACAGTTCCCTAAATAATAATAAAACAACGGTCTTACTGTGTGTCTTGGAGAGCAATCATCTAAGCCCGAAATAGCAGGCGAATGACCTCGAGACCTTGAGAGCACGATGGAGTGAACAGCCTTGATCGTTACAAGGTTTTGTAAAGAGGTTGCATGACTTGGAGTATTTTAAGTGCCTCGCAGTGGAAAACTAATTTTGGAGAATGCTTCATGGAGTTTATTTCTCACAGGGAGAAAACCGTCTAACTAGATTTTTAACCGACATCCCAAAAAGGAGGAGGTTCTCAATTCGCAAGTTTCTACTTTTGAAGTTTGGGGTTCTATGTTCTACTTTATGTTTTCTAAATGGTACCTAAAAAAGACACTGCTTCCGAAAAAAAAGTTATTTTTCGCTTTGTAGTGTTTTATTTGGAAGTCGGTAGTATTATTTTTTCACTTTTTTGTTGTACCTAATAGGGAAGTTGTTTAGTTGTTCTACAATGTCAGAATAGATTACACGAATATCATAAAACTTGAACATCACCGATGAAATGAGAGTGTACCAAGGTAAACTGTACATATCTGCGTACCTCTTTAGAGCGTATTGGCGTGTAATATCACGCCAATACGCATATGTTATGAAATGTTTTATATAGGCATAACTCCGTCATATATAGACGGATTTGCAAAATTATTATTTTGTTTGAAAGGGTATACTCTCGAAATGGTCCCATTGTCACCAAGTCAAAGTCTGGTGATAAGATCCCATGGAAATCGAGGGCACTCCTCAAATATTATAGGCAGACATAAAGCGATTTTGGTATTTTCAATAACATGTCAACAATTTGCGCTCAACATGGCACTTCGAAAAGAAGGAGGTTCTCGATTCGACTGTATTTTTTTTTGTTTTTTTGCTCAACTGCTCGACAGCATGACATCATATTCATGACCCAATAGCTTGTTACGTGACAAGCGCTGATCATTAGCTCTCATTATCTTGAACGTGAAAGTGTGTCTTTGGCGTAATATCTCAGGCACAGCGGGACACCGTAAAATTTTAGTGGGTTGGAGTCCCACATAACTGCGCTATCGTAGCGCAGTATGCATGAGCATTTAACCAGCTCTTTAGGCAATGTTGAATTGTCAAGGAGACGATGAGATAAACGACAGTTATATAAAGCATTAATTAATTTGGTAAGCTAAGGACTACTGCAGCTGTTACAAACTACACTTATTTTTTACCAAAGACACTGTACATCTGCATGCAACATGACCCAATATTTAGTGACGTGACAAACGACAGATCATTAGCTGCCAGTGTCATGTTCGTGAAAGTGTGTCTGTGGCGTAACATCTCTGCAACTGCTGAACGTCACCAAATTAGTCTTCAGAGCATCTTACTGCGTAAGTGTGAGTCACTGGCTGCGGTCTAGGATTTGGCAATGTGTAGTTATTTACTGCCGTCTTCAAAAAAAAAGAGGTACCTAATCAATTCGACACGTATGTATGTAATATTTTTGGAATTGCAAAATATTCACATATGTTACTTTAATTGAGCTTCCAAAATGTTTGTTAAATTTCATAAGTGTATGTTTGTATGCAAGAAATGGAACATACGACCGAACTCCTTAGCGACAAACAGCACGAATGTGTAAATTGACTTATTATGGATATTTTATCAATTCTTTAGGTCTATGGTTGTGTTCCTTCTAGATGACAATAGGCTACACCCCATTACTGAAGAGGAAATACGGGCAGAGAGCTCTGACTGAATTTCCTTAGTAAACAGACATAATCCGAGGTTTGGCTCTCGCCTATTTCCCCCGCTTCCCGACTTTAAAAGTTATTCCATAGTTTGAATAAAAAGGATAGTTAAATGAGATGATATGTTTTTTTAGATGTTTTTTTTATTTCATTTATAGTTGTAAATTTTTTACACTAGGCTTCTGTTGACAGCGCAATTTTGAACATATGTTGAGGGTTCTAGTGCTTCTAAAGCTAATGTATCATGAAAAAGAAAAACATAGGATACAATATATATCTTTCTTTCTCAGTTTATGAAATATCTTTTGAATTGGTCCAATATTAGAGGAGGAAATAGACGAAAGCCAAACCTCGAGTTATGACTTTTTACTTAGGAAATTCAGTCGGATGTCTGGGACCGCATTTTCTCTTAATGAGTTACAGGCCAGTCAGCTCAGCAAATCATTCGCTGACTGTTTAATATTTGTACTTCATCAAGATTATTGATCATATATTTCCGAAACAAGAAGAAACGATTATAAAAATAAAAGAAAACTCACCATTTACAACTTGTATAAAAATCAGAAGCATCATGGCACTGATGCTCCTCGTCCGCCATTTTATGACGGTAGCCATCTTGTTTTGGCGCGAAACTATGCGTTGTCCATGCCACTTCACATTATTGTTCACATCACTCAAACTTGCACTTTTTTGCGTTGTGTTTAGGTAGGTTTTCAGTTGTTGATCACATCTATTTGGTGTGTGAACCTGGACCTGTAACAAGGCAAATAAAAAGATTATTCACCGGTACTTCAAAAAATGTATGAGAAAGAAACCCTAAGAACGCATAATCAGTAAATCAGCGATTAAATTCTCAAAATTACATAACGTCATTTGAGACGCACAGGACCGATCAAAATAGCGACGCTTGAGGGAGACCTGTGTCCAGCAGTTGACGTCTTTCGGCTGAAATGATGATCATGATGATGACCACATAACATCACGACCGTATTCCACAAAAGGGTTAGACAGAGTTAGAGTTGCCTGCCCTAAAATCTGGCAACCAGGACAAGAAGCGTGAAAACCCTGGCTTTTGGAGCCCGGACATTTATTCGTTTGTCGTGCTGCGCACGACCGATTGATTTTTCCATAAAATTGATGCACACACTCTTTTTTTTAGGGTTGGAAATCATCGAATGACTTCTACCGCTCTGGGTGAAGCGGGAGGGCTTTTCAGACTTTTACTGACTAATACCCACCCTTGTTATATCAGTTGCTTGTGTCAGGGCCGCGGTACCTCTATTTCAAATTTATCCACGACCCAGACAGGCATCGGCCTTAGCGGACGCCGTCACTTTTGTTGATATCTCTTTGTTGAGGCGCGATGGAACACTTACGCGCCGAAAATTCGAGTCTGGTCCTTATCGGACGCCTTATCGGGGTGTTTCCTGCGGTGGCTAGGAGCATGAGGGCGTCTCCTTTGCGTCTTCCTCAAGCGTTTCACCTCCTCCTTTGCGAGCATTACTGCTTCGCAGAAGGAGGAGACAGCTTCCCATGCCCACTCGCTCCGTACCATGGCCTGGACCAGGGCCGGACATGAGAGGTCGCCACCGCCAATCGCCTCCATGAGGACACAGGTGGTATTCCGCCCAAGCTCGCTTTTATAATAATAGTTACTCGTAGTAAGTTTTCTCTTTTTATAACAGAATAAGGTGGGTCATCACTTCATCAGCTAGTTCCGACTAAGATCAAACAAGTAGATTAATACGGTATGTAGATTAAGCTTACAAGGTCAAGTTCAATTAGATTCTCATGCTGATAAGATCGTGTTCAGAATTTGGGAGCAACAATGTTCGACTTTCTACACTTTTAATCTTATAAAGGGCATAAATGCCAGAATCTGGCTTATTAATGCCAGATTCTCGAAGACTTACACAGTTTTGATAAGCCCTATCTTGTTTGGGAATAGTGCGGTGGGATTGTCCTAAAAAAAAAAAGCCCTATCTTGGTGTTTTGGAAATATATATTTAAAACAGCCAATTTGCAACATATCATTTTGATTAAGAAACAAAAGGTAGGTAGGTACTGAATAGGGATGTTGCCTGGGTAGAAAAATGATAATTCTATTTAGTCCGTCAGTGAGATTATCTAATAATATTGGACACGTATTTTTTGCTTTATCAAATAAATAAAAACTGACAAAGTTACAGCGCATCAAAGTTCAGGACGTCAATTGCACGAGCTTGTGATTGTGACGTCACTTTGTCAGTATAAAGTGTAGCACACCGTGACGTCACACGATATTTTAACGCACTGTATCTTCGTAAGTATTTGTTTACGTGGCAAAAGAAAAAAATACGTGCCCAATATTTTAGGTTATTTAACTGAAGGACTAAACAGATATTTTTTGTCAACTACCATTTTTTTTACACCATTTCGACTCGGGTCTGGTCCTTATCGGACGACGAGCTATCCATTACTCGCCGTCCGCATACCCGCGCCTACAGCAGCCGGGAATCGGCTTGCGACTTACTACGCCCAGGGCGTCACCTGCGGAGGCCTGGGGCGTGAGGGCGTCTCCGTTGTGTCTCCCTCACGCGTTCCGCCTCCTCCTTCGCGACTATTACTGCTTCGCTGAAGGAGGCGACAGCTTCCCATTCCCTCTCGCCCCGTAACATGGCCTGAACCAGGGCCGGACGCGAGAGGTCGCCACTGCCGATCGCCTCCACGAGGTTGTCAACGGGTAGTATTGAGTGAATAGTGTTGAATGACGGAAATGACCAAATTACGAATTTTATCATTCGTGTTTTGGTCATTTGCGTCCTTTGGCACTTACACAGGCAGACTATAGTCTAGATCAGGGGTCACCAAATGGGCGAATCCGGACCGCCGATCTATTTTGTGCGGACCTATACAAGATAGATTCCATCATCATAATTTCAGCCGAAAGACGTCTACTGCTGAACATAGGCCTCCCCCAAGGGCGACACATTGACAAGTCATATCTAGAAAGCTAGTTTCCAAGATGAACATCTCCAAGAGTTAATGACAATACCCGGCACCAACTTTAGTCTACACGTCGAACGCATATAGTTCTAGGCAAAATATGTTTCACGTTAATATGAGAAAAACAATATACAGGGTGTTTGGTGCATCGTGTGCGATCGAGTCAGGTCGACTGAAGGGTTCACCTGCTAGCCTTTCAGACCCCTAAACACCCCTCATGCCCTGTGGATTTTTTTATCGACTTTTTATTTTTTTACTAAAAAGAGACCCAAATTTTACATTCAAATACAAATATAAAAAAATATATAAGGCATAGACTCTGAATTTTAATTTTATTTCGATGTGTATTGTTTAAGAGTACTTTTAAATACAAAATTAGTGACATTAGTCACCTAGTTTTTTTTTAATTCACTCGCAAAGGTAAAACTTAAATTAAATATGTACATGTTACAGCTGTTTATATGGCTACAAAAAAAAAACAAAAGCGACCGGGATCTTCCAACTCCCTCATTAATTCTCCAGTCTATCATCTTGCTAATGATGTTCCACATGCCATAAAACTTTACAACTTTGTGAATTCGCTAGAATTGTGAATCGAGTCACATAAGACTTTAGGGGGGGGGACACGGGGTGCCCCCGTGCTCCCCCTCCTAAATCCGCCCTAGATCCAGGTAAATTAAATACTTTCCATAGGAAGCAGCCACGTCCTCCTTCCTGCTAATATGAATGCGAATGTCTACATTTTTTTTTATTTTTAATCAAACACGCCTCAAAGGATATTTCGATGTTGGGAACATTAATAAACCAAAGCTTGGATTGGGACCTAGGATAGGACATCCTTTTATCCCGGTCTAGTCTGTGCCTGTGGAAGAATTTTGACTATTTCGCGGACTTAGTCGCTGGCAAAATCCAGTATGACATAAATTATGCTACACACAAAAAACGTTTGACCAACAGACACAATAGACAGTTACCTAATTAGACGAAACGTTATGTAGTATGTAGGACGAGCTGTCAATTGAATAATAAACACGTAACCGCGCACTTCGCACGTGGTTAAGACTTGAGTGGGTGATCAGCTGTGGTTGCAGTTGTGGTTCAGAATGAGAGACAGGCCAGTGGGTTAGATTGCTTGTGTCTCATTTACGTGATACTGATAATAGTCTTGTGTGGTTGTATCTCGATTTAAAGTTTCTGAAAGTCTAGAGCAGTGATGGCCCAATGATAATAGCTTGATTAACCCTGACTAGGCTGCCAGTCCATTGAAGCGGTTCGAGGTTGCGGAGCAGAGCGAATGAGTACTGCGGAGTGGAGTTGCGGACTGTGTCTGTCTATTGATGCGGAGCTAGCCGTGCTAGACCGAGTTTACATGACGAGTTATTTGAGCGGGCGGGCGGTGGCGGGAGATCAGTCCATTGAAACGTAGCGGAGATTTTACGCAATTCAATTGGTTAGGCATTGGTTGGTTCATTGTCGATGCGGGGGGGCTCAGTAACTGTGGCTTGGTCACCCACGGTGAAGCGAAGAGGAACCCGAGGAGGGGCCGCTCTTCAGGGCTTTTGCCAATAAGCCGACGACGTAGCGGCCAACATGTAGGTTGCGGTGCTGCCTAGGCGACATCGCAACTGAGGCGGGCCGCGATGTCGTATGGGGTCTCCCATAACCATACGATATCGCGGCTGAGGGTTGGAGGCCGCGGCGGGAGAGGAGTGCCGGTATTGCGGTGCGCCGCTCTCCCTACCTTCCGCGGCCAAGACGGGGTCGCCACCGTCTGATAGCGGACGCGGTAGGGCCGCAGGGGAGGAGGAGTGCCGGTATAGCGTTGGCCGCTCTCCCTATCCCCTGCGGCCGAAAAATGGTAGGTGGCGGGGCCATTGACCCTGACCCGTCACAAGGGGACCAAGGGTGCCATACACGGGGTCGTCTGGCAACCATGTGCTGGTTTGGTCCCTGGGGTGGTCACGGCGCACAGTGTGTTCTGGTGCGCCGGTGATGGGTACTCCCAGAGGAGGGTCCGGACAGCCGCGGCGGGTTCGCGGTGAGTGCTAACGCGTACCCGTGTTTCCGACATAAGCGGCACAGGACGACACCGAGTTTTAGTGGGTTAGAGTCCCACATAACTGCGCTATCTCCCCGTGGTAGCGCAGTATGCATGAGCATTTCTCCACGCTAAAAAAAAAAAAAGGCCCGGACTCCACCAAAGCGGAGATGTGCGGAGAAGTCAAAAGCGGAGACGAAAGATGTGAATAACGAAATTCTATTGGTTGGTTTCGTCTCCGTTTTGGTGTCCGAGTCCGGGCCTTAGGCCGCGGTTCCACTGACGCGGAGCTAGGCGGAGAGGAGCGGTGACGTGCAGGAATCGTCCAATAACAGACGAGACGAGTGGCGCGATGAGGATTTCAACCATTGTAATTGGTCGCTTCCGCTCGTCTCCGCTCCTCTCCGCCCAGCTCCGCGTCAGTGGAACCGCGGCCTTAATATTGGCACAGCTCCGCTCCGCTTCTCTCCTCTCCGCTCCAGTGGACAGTCAGCCTACGAGTTATACTTTAGTTGTGGGTTAGAAGTTAGTTACAAGTTCTCTTTGTGCAATTCATTTCATTATCAGTTCAACACTGGTCTCAAAACTGTGAAGGAAAGCATCGTGAAGAAACGGGCATGACCTCATTCGTGTACGGGCATGAGCTCTAGCTCAAATTTATAATATGCAAGAGAATGTTGCCACACCATCATCCCGCTTTCCTTACAGGGGATAGGAGGAGAAGATGATGTAATCTTCTCTGTTACGGAGAAGACATTACAATATCGGAAACTACAGCAGATATCTAAAAGTTCATTCAGTAGTCTCTCTTCGAAAATCTAGACTATAGAACAGCTTATCTTTCGATCCACGTAAAGCACTAGAATTCAAGTCCAGGTGCTCAAGCTTGGTCTAACACCAAGACCTGAATACTTGCATTGATATTCATCACAACACTTGTTATTAATTGTGGATTCAGTGCCCGTGGACAGCGGATCGGTTTGCCAAACATCGGCGGATATGTGGGGCCAGTGTTTGATGGCATACTTTGTGAATTCTTTGACTATAAAGGTACGTAATAGAGTTAATTGTGATATTGTGCTTGTTCGATGAAGAACAACCGCCGGTTTCAAGGATAATGAAATGGATGTCAATGTTATTACAGGCACAGGTACATTTCAATGTGTGGCAATGGCAATGCATATATAATGCTGCCTTATAGAAAAAAAAAGTTAATACAAAAAAATAAAAAACCCGAAGCAAACTAAAAAGACTTAAACAAGAAGAAAATCATGCTGTGCAGTCGGAGGATACATATTCACGAGCTGGCTGACCAAAACTAGATGATCTCCAACTGCACAGCATGTTATTTTTTCATTTTACGTCTTTTTAGGTCGTTTCTTTAGCATTCGGGTTTTATGAATTTTTAATTAACTTTTATATTTATAACTTTTTAGTTAACATTTTTTTTTTCGAATTAGGTACATTTAAACATATGTGTCATTAAATATTATATACGTGGGACACTCAGAAAGTTTTGCGAAACTAAAAAAAATTGTTCTATACGTACATATATTTTTATTAAATCTTTTCAAAGTACTTTCCACCAGCCTCTATACAAAGATTCATGCGCCTAAACCAGTTTTCAAAACACTTTTTCCAGTCCGCCGCAGACACCTCGTTTACAGCCTGCTCGAACGCAGCCAGCGCATCTTCCGGCGACGAAAATTGTATCCCTTTGAGCTGATTTTTTATTTTTGGGAATAAAAAGAAGTCACACGGTGCTAGATCAGGGCTGTAAGGAGGGTGACCCAGGAGTTTGACTGGCGTGCTGTCCAGGAAGTCCCTCGTTTTGAGTGCGGTGTGCGCAGGTGCATTGTCGTGGTGGAGCAGTAGCCCGCGGAGCCCTGTGTTTGGTCGCTTGTTGCTTATAACAGAGAAAACTTCTGGCAAACATTTGGTAGTATACCATTCGGCATTAATGCTTCTTTGATCCCGTAAGGGAATTGATACCAAGTGGCCAGTCAAATTAAAAAAGCTAGCGATCAAAATCTTACCCCCGCTTCTAGATCGCTTCACTTTGGTAGGCGTTGGCTCATTTTGAAACACCCAAACAGTCGACTGGCGCTTGGTTTCTGGGTCGTATTGATAAATCCAGGACTCATCACCTGTAAAGATGTCGTAAACACGCCGAGACGAGCCTGCTTCAAATTTGTTAAGCATATCACGGCACCATTCCACCCGGGCCTGCTTCTGAGCATCGGTGAGGTTGTGCGGCACCCAGCGTGATACTATCCTCCTCACGCGAAGATGGCTGTGTAGAATCTCGTGAACGCTTCCCGATCCAATCTTCAATATGTGTTGAATCTCCTGATATGTAATTCGCCTATTGTCTTGGATTAAATTTTTCACTGCTAGCACGTTTTCTTCGGTAACAGCCGTCAAAGGGCGACCGCTTCTTTCGTCATCCCCCAAAGTTGGTCGACCGCGCTTGAATTCGTTATACCAACGATACACGGTTGCCTTGGAAGGGCCTTCATCCATGAATGCCATTTGAAGTCTATCGTACGATTCATCCGGTTTCAGGCGACACTTGAAATCGTATAAAATCATAGCTCTAAAATGTTCCCGGCGCAGATCCATATTTCAGTGAGACACAATACTTTGAATTAACTCGCAAAAAATGTGGAGGGAAATTTTGAAATTGGAACTTACTTATTTTTACTTATAAATAATCATATTTTCGAAAAACATTATAACTGGCCAGTCTCCCATATTATTATATAAAAACTTTTTTTCGCAATACTTTCTGAGGGGCCTGGTATGTTTGAAATCACCTCTAAAAACCCTTTATTTTAATCCTCTAGACGAAGGATTTGGAAGAAAATAAAAATTGGGTCCCTACAATATGGCGCCCAAAAACCGCCATTTTTCTATTTTCCAATTTTAATGTAGTGACACTATAACATCCAAATTGAGAACCTCCTACTTTTCGGGAATTCGGATAAAAAATTAAAGCGGCTACCAAAACAAAGCGAAAAATACCTAACTTTATTTTCGGAAGTCGGTGTAAAAACAAAAAAAAAACATACATTCGAATTGAGAAGCTCCTTCTTTTTGAAGTCGGTTGAAAACTACACTATCGCTTAGTATCATAAGCTTTTCATTCTGTAAAATATATGGTTCCTTCCAGTCCAGGGAACGATGTCACGGGAAAGAAGCAAGGAAGTTCATTGTACCGGATTTCTTTAATCAGACTTAAACAGGCGGATATTAGAAGAAAAAAATCGGTATAAAGTATTGTCTTATGCGATTCGCTATGGGTCAATGGGTAGACCCGAAAGGGGGTCACCGTCTGACGTCAGATATTACAGAAATATGACGTGTCCGACTGTTCGACATGCTTGGTTAATGAGGGTAAACTAACTCCGGTTTCTGAAATAATATTCTTTGAAGTTACGTGTGTAATTGGTAATTTTTAGATCTGTGAGGAGCTCGTGGCTAAATTATAACAGTCACACGGATTGACCTATTTTTTGGGGTTGAAAATCCTCATTGGATGTCCTCTAGGGTCTGTCAGACTCGTACTGACTAAAAACCACCCCGGTGTTCCATATCACACCTGCGTAGGGAGTCGCGAGAACGGGCGATCCTTCCGCAACCCCTGGCTAGTGCCGGCCCGCATCTGCGTGCCTGGACCTCGGGTTGAGGGGGAGTGAGGTGTTTGACTCCCCCCGCGACGTCAAAGAGAGGCGCGCGTGGAACACTACGCGCCACTAACTAGGGTCCTGATTTGTGGAGGGTGACTTTTGCCGAGGTCGGTCCGTGGATGGGTGACCATTCTTGATATGCCTCATAAAGCATGTTGATTCGTTGGTCCCGGCTGTCACTTCTAGATCTTCGACAGTTGTTACGGGCAGCCAGATTCTAGAAAATCTGACACCAGTCTTGCTAAGGGTTAACGTTTTACCCAGTTACTGGGTTGTGGAGGTCAGATAGACAGTTGCTTCATGTCATCATCATCAGCCAAATAATGTTCCTACTGTTGGGACACGGCCTCCTCTTTGTGAGAGATAATGGGCCGTAATCCATCACGCGGGCCCAGTGCGGGTTGGTGGACATGTCTTCGAATTTTTGTCTTCGGTCATGCCGGTTTCCTCACGATGTTTTCCTTCGCCGTTTTGAAAGCAGTGGTGATGAAATAATTTTCACAAAGTAAAGCGCTTGCCTGGGTTCGAACCACAAATTGTAAGTCGCGACCGATACCGCTTGACCACCACTGCTCTTTACAATTACATGTTACTATACTATATTTAAGGTATATGCAAACATTCAACTGCATTCAATTATACTGGAAGCCGACCCCAAATAGTTGGACAAAGGTACCGCAAATTATGTTTCCTTCATTGAAGCATTTCTCCAGAAACGAGCTCCTTCATAGAGACCTTCGTAAAATAAAAATACCATAGCCAATAATCAAATTCTATAACGGTCCTCTCTAGTTCTTTATTTGAATATTTTAATGCTTTTAACAGTATTTGTGGCTAACGGCATTGAGTATAGAGTTGAAATGACTATTCGCATATTAACATTTTTAAAAGCTTAGGTATTTGTTTTGTTTAAAGTATTCCAAGTGCGTATCGTTTAGCAGTCGTTCAAGCCGTTATTTTGCAAATAGCATAAATTAATGTTTCGATGCTTTACCCAAATATTTTGGGGTCAGCTTCCACTCTAACCCTATGCAGCAGAATACGAGTATTTTACGGATTTACGTGTCCGTACCATTTCGACCCGAAGAATAATCCAAAGACTGTCCCGACAAAGGGTATCGAAACATTGGGCATGGTCTAGGTAGATAATGGCCAGCAGTTCGTGGTAGGGAAGCATATGTAACCTCTCTGACAGTACTTGTTGGTGTATTGTCTTGGACCCTTGGATAATGCCCGGGCATTATGAATCAACTCAAGTCAAGTCAGGCAATGTAATGCATACTGATTTAAAGTTCTATACTTGTCACATTGTCTGGTCATTATGAATATTGCTACGTAACGGTTAGGCAATTCGATAATTATAGTGAATGAATTAGTCACAGAGAGAGCAAAGCGAGCTCGGGAGCTTAGGGCACCCCGACACGGTTACTTTAGACCCTGCAGACAGAAATAGGTAAACCGCGCAACTGGGCTCCGTCGACTTTTTTGCTTAAATAGTAATCGTACTTACCTATTCTATTTAATATAATCAATGTCAACCATTGATATATAAAAACCCATTTTATATATCAATGATGTCAACATTAAAATAATTTGAAAACACACGATGACAAATAAGTCAATCGATCTGCCTAGTCTTTCCCAATTGTTGTTGGGGTCGGCTTCCAGTCTTACCGGATTCAGCTGAGTACCAGTGCTTTACATGGAGCGACTGCCTATCTGACCTCCACAACCAAGTAACTGGGTAACACGGTACCCCTTGGCAAGACTGGTGTCAGATCTCAAGCTTCTAACTACCCGTAACGACTGTCAAAGATCTTCAACCAGTGGGGCCTGTTATGATTTAGCTACGAGCTCCTGATGACATGCTCACAAATAAGTGATGGGCATTATTCGAAAGCTCGGTCAATTTAATTATTTCAATAGTGTTTAGCATATTACCTATTGGGCATTTTTCGAATTGTCTGGATATGAACAATGCCGTTTTAATCATTTTGTCCATAACATATTTATCGAAACTTAATCAAGAGGTCAAAACCGACACACTTCTTGACCTACCAACTGACAAAATTACATAAACAGAAATCCCCAAGCGGATAGTCTTCAAGTAGACCACAGTGATTACTGGTGAGTCAGAGCAGGATGTCGTACAACAGACTATCAACCAGTGGTTGTGCAACCAAGCAACCGACGCGACGGTAACAATGTGTCATGCCGGCGAGTGTTGCAAAATATGGAATGGCCCGAAGATGTTTTTTTGTTTTTGGTGGTTTAGGATGTGACTATGTCCTTGGTGTTTAAGTATTTAACCGGAGGAGGTTCTATGTTCGACTTTATGTTTGTTTTTTTTTATGTATGTTCACCGATTACTCCATCAATTTGTGGACCGATTTGGAAAATTATTTTTTGTTTGAAAGAGTATGTTTCGAAATTGGTCCCATTTTAATTTGATGAAGATCTTATTTTTTTTATTTTTTTATACATTGCCCCACACTAGGAATTTCTTCCTGTATCGTGGGTGCGTTTACAAACATATAAACTCACATACACAACACCCAGAGCCGCAACAACTATCTGTAGGTCATACAAATATTTGTTCCGTGCGGGAGTCGAACCCGCGACACGCAGCGCAGCAGTCAATCGCTCAACCACTGCGCCAACCGTGCGCCCAAGATCTGATGAAGAACTTCGGAGATATACAACAGAACTCTTTAATAAATAACGGCAAATCATTCGGGATTGCTGCAATCGCATGTCTGTTCATTGTTTATACCATTTCATAACATAACATTACGCCAGTACGCTCTTAGGGGGTATGCAAATCTCTCATTTGACCGGTTATGTTCATGTTTCATAATATTCGGGTAATCTATTCTGGCGTTATAGGTACCTTACTAATAAACTTACCTATTAGGTAGGTACAACTAAAACGTGAAAAATCAAAAAACTTTTTGCAAAAAAATACTACCGACTGCCAACTAAAAAACTACAAAGTGAAAAATAACTTTATTTTTGGAAGTCGGTGTCCATAACGCAAAAATAATGGTACCTACGAAAGACACCGACTTCCAAACATAAAGTTATTTTTCACTTCGAGTTTCATGTGCTAAACCTTAAAGGTTACGATTAAAAATATGCAGTTTATTTTGTAGCAAACTCAGAAACTTATTTTTCGGAATACATGTTTCTTATATCGTTGCATATTTTAACCGACTGCCGAAGGAGGGTAATGTTTATCAGTCTATGTATGTTTGTTCCTATGTGGCGTTCTAGAGAACAAACGCAATGGCCGATTTTAATGATTCTTATGTTAATCGATACGACTTAACCTTGCGAGTGTCACTGGCTACATTACATTTGGAAAATAGAAAAATGGCGGCTTTTGGGCGCCGTATCGTGGGGTCCTAATTTTTTCTCCCAAACCCATCGTGTAGGATATTAAAATAAAGGGTTTTAGGAGATGATTTCAAAAATATATAACACTTCCAAAAATTCCAGTTTCTATTGTCAGTAGATATATTGATAATTTCAGTTTGTTGCTAATAGGCAGTTAAATACAAAAAATAAACAAAATGTTACACTAGGAAACTTAGAAAATACTCAATGTTCATGGATCAAAAGTCTAGGGAACTGTGATTTTTTTTATGCTTAAACCGCATTTGCCACCATGTAAACACAACACATTAATCGCCGATGTGGGTAAGAAGTCTGCTAGGCTGAAATAGGATTGGGTGCCTGAATATAACCCATATGACAGATAATATAATACTAGCATACCCATATTTTCATATGTTGTTGTAGTAGTTGTCTCGCATTGGGAGAGCCAGAAGACGGGCGTCGTTGCCGTGGGACGCCTAGAAAACGCTGGCTTGATGACGTAGAAGCGTTAAGTGGAAGACTGTCAGCTATGGGAGAGCCCAGCAGTGGGGCATTTAAGGTTAATACAACATGTGTCTGCCTAGTCTTTTCCCAACTATGTTGGGGTCAGCTTCCAGTCTAACCGGATTCAGCTGAGTACCAGTGTTTTACATGGAGCGACTGCCTATCTGACCTTCACAACCCAGACTGGGTAATACGGTACCCCTTGGCAATTCTGGTGTCAGATCTAAAGGTTCTGACTACTCGTAACGACTGTCAAAGATCTTCAAATGACAGCCGGGACCAACGGCTTAACGTGCTTTCCGAGGCACGGAGGAAACTCGTTCAGTCTTATTACAAAAAACTCAATAAACCTTGGTTTAAACCTGGCCTATCAAGTCCAGGCTTATCTGCAAAACCGTGGTCTAAATTTGTCCGTATTACAAAACTTAAAAAAACCCTGGTCTTCTGAGTACCGTCATTTGAACCATTGTCAATATATCAACCACAGAATAAAACAAATATCATTCGTTCACCATAATATCGTTCAATTGCAACGTTCCGTATGCCCAGAAAAGAAAACTTTTTGATAATACGATAAGGATTAAATGATGTTTAGGAGTGTTAAAATATTGACACTTTGTTATTTTGCATGTATATAAACATTAGTTATTTTATCGATTGCAGTTTGGTATAGGTTTAAGCACATTACTTAAATTCGTAGTAATTACTAAATAATACATCTACGTACGTGTAATGAAACGTAACATTCTCGCGCGTTACATGAAACCATAACAATAAACAAAACCATCGCTCTTTGAACAAAGTTCATTAAGCTTTGGATTTTTAAGTTCTCCAAGTCTCTATTATAACAATTGCCTCTTTGTTAATAATGTGTTAATACATAAGTGTTGTGATGGACCAACAAAAAAAAACATCTGAGTAATGTAATATCCTCAATATCAATTAAATCCAACATGTTAATATCCATTTTCGGGTAAAACCAACACAACACACACAATGAAAAAGATTCTATAACCTAAAAGAAAAACTTTGACAGATACGACTTAGACCACCGTTAAACTAGGGGCCGCCGAGGTTTAGCGTTAGACCATGATATGGTCCATGGTTTATCGCTAAACCATTATTTGTAATATCATTTTTATTTAAACCGTGGTTTATAGAGATTTAAACCTGGGTTTTTAGTTAAACCGCTTTTTGTAATAAGACTGTATATGTTGAAAATGGTCACCCATCCACGGACCGACCTCGTCAAGCGTTGCTTAACCTTGATGATCGACCCGTGCGGCTGTTATTATTTAGTTAATACAACATACAATTTAAAAAAACAATCACCAATACCTTGTCAACAAGACGCGCGAACCTCCTTAACGTAAAACAGTCTTACTACACACAACACAAACACATCATAACCCACACATATAAGATACACCATTGAATAACAATAGCACTTGTTCTTCAAAAACCGATCTTACTACAACGTAATAAAGTCTCTGCTAACTTCAAACTGTTTGTCTTGGGCTTCCACCATTGAATGGCGGTAAGTACGGTAAACGTAAGTTATGTGGGTCATCGCAACACCTGTCCGTCCGTTATGTGAGACGCGGATACGATGAGCGAAAGAGGGGTTAGCAGAGGTGTAGGTCTACGTGAGATTTGGGATAGATGTGGGCCAGCAAGGTGGGTCTAATGCCTGAAGCTTTGGTCTCTTGATCGGAACTTACAACGCTGCTATATATGCGGTGCAGTGGTGGCCCAGTGGTATCGACCGCGACTTACAAGTTGTAGGTCGTGGGTTCGAGCCCAGGCAGGCGCATTACTTTGTGTAAATTATTTCTTCACCACTGCTCTCAAAACGGTGAAGGAAAACATCGTGAGGAAACCGGCATGTCCTAGAATCAAAAATCCGAAGACATGTGACATCCACCAATCCGCACTGGGCCCGCGTGGTGGATTACGGCCCATTCCCTCTCACACAGAGGAGGCCTGTGTCCCAGCAGTGGGAACATTAATAGGCTGATGATGATGATGATGATGATATATGCGGTGCTGAACACATAACCGTATGAAAGACTTCGGCTCAACTGTACAAAGCAGCGGGGAGTTAGGAGCTTGATGTATACTTATAGAACTCTTCTTGGAGAACACTTTAACAAAGTTTCAAGTCCCGAAGCCTCATTGTTTTCGAGAAAAAATCCTAGTTTCAATAATTTAGGTCGAATCTGTTCCAAAACCGAATTGGGGCACCCCAACTTCACGTAGTTTTTTATTGTTACCCCCTAGAGTGTATGTAAAAACCGTCGACGCGAAGAGAGAGCAACCCTCGCCCGCTGTAACAAAGTATAGGCACCCGTGCGAGCCGTAGCGGCTGAGGCAGGGCGCCGGGCGACCAGCAAGCTGAAACTGCGGAGGTGAGCGTGCGGAGTGCATAGTATAGTCACAGATAATATAATACTAGCATACAGATGCCTCATCCCATACAAAGAAAGCGTGCCGTCGTAACTAGCGTTTTTCATCTGATTAATCTTGTTATTTTTGTAAGTACATCAATCGCGTTCGATCCCGTTTCACGGCAATAGATGGTGTTAGCAGCGGCTTGCAAGTAAAAGGGTTTACTAGGTTCGTGAACATATTTTTCTTTAAATTCAGTAAAGGTTCGTTTTATACTATTTTTTTGCACGTTTTTACAGTTTTTTTGCACCAAAATGTGTTACAATGCAAATTTTAACAAACGAGTGAAATCCCTCAGAAATTTAAAAATGCGCCATCTATTGTCATCAATTTTAAATGATCCGTTCAAATAATCTTTGAAATGTGAATTAAGAGCCCAATATTCCATAATTTTGTACTTAGGAGAGTTGATTAAACAAGAACATACAATTTAAATATTCAATTCCAGAAAATGTTAATGTTACACATAATTCTTTTGAATTGTGAGTACATGTCGCGCCATCTAGTAAGATTTATTTGAACCAAATATTCTTTCTTAGCAATGAGACCCCGTGGTATCCCCCGTGGTATAGGTTCCAAAACTTCTATAATGGTCTTGTGTTTCGTCGCAGTATGCGTCAGAGGCAAAGAAAATTATAATATAACTAGCTTCTGCGAGCGGCTTCGCCCGCGTGAATGTCGAAAATTAACCCAAGAGAACATATGCAGTGGAAAAAAGTATCCTATGTGCTATTCCTAACTATAATCTATCTTTGTGTCAAATTTCATCCAGAACGGTCCAGCCGTTTGGGCATGAAGAATTAACACGACACAACTGTTTCACCATATCTTCTTAGAAAAGATCGAATCAAAACTTTAAAAAAAATACAAGACTTGTTTAACTGATAGTTTTATCCTATTTACAGAATTATCCGATATCCTATCCTATTTACAAAAGTCTGAGAATCGGCGGCAGATGCAGCGTTGGAAGGCTTCCCACAAGGTGGAGCAAAAACCTGGTGAAGGCTGCTGGCATCTGCTGGACGAAGGCAGCTTGGAGAATAAAAATGTTCAGCAATGAACGTGTATTTTATTTGTGATACGTTAAAGATTTCGACTGCCTTGCCGGTTACTTACGAGTACTACAAATTCAGGTACATTAAACCCACTACACCACGGACACCACAAATATTAATAAATAAATTTGCATGGGTAATTTTGGAACAGGTTGCCTTTCAAATAACCACTGTAGGGCAAGCAAGCATGCAAATCGTTGAAATAGCCACCATAAGGCAAATTATGATTGGTGGTAAGTTGGTAACCTCAATACAGGCGGAAGTGGTCAACTTTTTAGAGGGTGCTTGTGTGTGCATGTGAAGTTAGTACGTAACTATGTATCTATCAACGTTGCGAAAGCGATTGAAAATATGTAAAAAAAGGGAAATAATGGGAATGCCAAATGCTACCGAAATGTAAAAAATGTTATGACTTTCAAACTATAATTATTAGTGAACGAAGTTTATAACTCCTAAATAAAAAATCATCTACCTAGCCTTTTTCCCAATTATTGTTGGGGTCGGCTTCCAGTCTTACCGGATTCAGCTGAGTACCAGTGTTTTACATGGAGCGACTGCCTATCTGACCTCCACAACCCAGTAACTGGGTAACACGATACCTCTTGGCAAGACTGGTGTCAGATCTCAGGCTTCTGACTACTCGTAACGACTGTCAAAGATCTTCAAATGACAGCCGGGACCAACGGCTTAACGTGCTTTCCGAGGCACGAAGGAAACTCGGTATGTTGAAATGGTCACCCATCCACGGACCGACCTCGACAAGCGTTGCTTAACCTTGAAGATCGACCCGTGCGGCTGTTATTATTTAGCCACGAGCTCCTCAAGTCCTATATAACAAAATGAATTACAATCGTTTTCATGTTCACCTTTAAAATAATCACAAATATTTTTATTAGGTGGTTTTTAACCATATTTTGTATAAAAAGTTTTCTATTAAGGGGCTACAACCGCTTTAGTACCTTAAATCGGTAACTTTCTAAAGCATACTCCTTAGTAACGGCTAGGTTAAAACGTTTGAAAGAAAATATATTTATTATTGTTTCATATGCATTATTTGCAAAATATGTTTTTTTCGTATAACAAATAGTTTTGCTTTAAATAAAAAATAACAACACAATATTTTTTCATAACTTTTTTTTTATAGACTCAAATAACAGATATTTATAACGTATTTTATTTTATAATTAACTAGCGATCCGCCCCGGCTTCACCCGTGATAAATTTTACACAAAAACCTTCGTCGGTTCTCTCTCTTTCTATTGGTGAAAACCGTATGAAAATCCGTTCAGTAGTTTTTGAGTTTAACGTGTACAAAGGTGGCGGGGGACTTTATTTTATAATATGTAGTGATATCCAATTATCTATACAGTAGCGATTGCCATACATAGGCATTTAAACATATTATGTCGTATAATTTAAACATGTCGGTATCGTGATCATTGTTGGTCGTTCCTTCTCTTTATGAGAAGAGGCCCCAACTCTGCTCTAACACAGTTGTCCATACTTCCATACTTATGTAATAAATGCGAATATACTCGTATCTCTCTCTTTTTGTTAAATTTTCACGTCTGAACCGCAGAACCAATTTTGATGATTTTTTACCCGACTGCCGAAGGAGGGTAATGTGGTTATCAGTCTATGTATGTATGTTTGTTCCTATGTGGCGTTCTAGAGACGCGGCCGATTTTGATGATTCTTACGTCAATCGATTCGTCTGAACCCTGCGAGTGTCACTGGCTACATTAAAACTGGTAAATAGAAAACCGGCCAAGTGCGAGTCGGACTCGCGCACGAAGGGTTCCGTACTTGGTAAATTGCGGTTTACGATTTATGACGTATTAAAGAAAAACTTCTTACTAGATCTCGTTCAAACCAATTTTTGGTGGTAGTTTACATGGTAATGTACATCATATATTTTTTTTAGTTTTATCATTCTCTTGTTTTAGAAGTTACAGGGGGGGGGGGGGAGGGGAACACATTTTACCACTTTGGAAGTGTCTCTCGCGCAAACTATTAGTTTAGAAAAAAATGATATTAGAAACCTCAATATAATTCTTGAAGGCCTATCCATAGATATCCCACTCGTATGGGTTTGAAGAAAAAAAAAAAAAATCTTTTCTGTTTCAAGTATTGGGACCCCCAAAATTTATTGTTTTTCTTCTATTTTTGAGTAAAAATCTTAATGCGGTTCACATAATACATCTACTTACCAAGTTTCAACAACATAGTTCTAATAGTTTCGGAAAAAAAGTAGCTGTGACATACGGACGGACAGACAGACAGACATGACGAATCTATAAGGGTTCCGTTTTTTGCCATTTGGCTACGGAACCCTAAAAATTACGGCATTTGAGCGCCTTATTATGGGGGGCCCAATTTTTTTGCAGCCCCTTAGCGTGGTGTATAAAAATAAAGGGTTTTAAAAGGTGGTTTCAAAAATATATAACACTTATATGTTTACAATTTTAAATGTACCGAATTCGAAAAAAAAAATTAACTAAAAAGTTAATAAAAAAATCAAAAGACCCGACCGCTTAAGAAGCGAACTAAAAAGACGTAAACAAGAAGAAAACCATGCTGTGCAGTCGGAGAATGATATATCCTGTATCCTCCAAAGTTTTGGTCAGCCAGCTGGCGAATGTGTATCCTCCGACTGCACAGCATGATTTTCTTCTTGTTAACGTCTTTTTAGTTCGCTTCTTAAGCATTGCGGTTTTTTGGATTAACTTTTTTATTTTAAAAGAATATTGGATACTTTTTATCCCCGGAGTATGATCCCTTCAAATAATTGCCCACGTTCACGCAGACGAAACCGCTGGCAGATACTATAGTAACATTCGCATATTTCACACTAGGTAAACTAGTATTTTTGGTATTTCGTGATAACCCATTTACAACGGCCTGTTATGTTATATTAGCATATTTTATACATATATTACTAAAACAGATAAAATATACCGTTTGGTTCCGAGTCATTGAACTGCACACAAGTTTCTGTCATGTTGGTCGTCGTAAAAGTGAACATTTAACTTTCTGTTAGTTAACTAATATGATTTCTGTTTTTCATTATGAGCTCAGCATTTTATGACTGATTGGTTTAGAGAAATTGTTTTTCAATTAACTGGCTAATTGAGTAAATAAATTGTAAATAAAGATAAGATTTGCGAAGAAAATGGAGTTGCATAATAGCATAAGCTATTATTATTTATTTATTATATATACTTTATTATGCAACGCTTTTCGAGGTCGGTCCGTGGATGGGTGACCATTTCAACATACCGAGTTTCCTCCGTGTCTCGGAAAGCACGTTAAGCCGTTGGTCCCGGCTGTCATTTGAAGATCTTTGACAGTCATTA
Source organism: Orthosia gothica (assembly GCA_949775005.1). NCBI lineage: Eukaryota > Metazoa > Arthropoda > Insecta > Lepidoptera > Noctuidae > Orthosia > Orthosia gothica. Next base: position 20,714,046 of record OX459035.1, read on the forward strand.
CGGGTAGTCAGAAGCTTGAGATCTGACACCAGTCTTGCCAAGGGGTACCGTGTTACCCAGTTACTGGGTTGTGGAGGTCAGATAGGCAGTCGTACCATGTAAAACACTGGTGAATCCCGTAGGACTGGAAGCCGACCCCAATAAAGTTGGGAAAAGTCTAGGCAGATTGATTGATATACTTTATTGTACACCACTTAAATACATACACATTACAGGACAAAACATTTATAAAAATAAGTGTACAATGGGCGGTCTTATCGCACAGGGCAATCTCTTACAGACAACCTTTGGATGGACTGAACGAGAGGAGATAGACATTTATCATAGGTTATCTTCATTTTGAAGACTAGGCTAACCCTATCCTTAACCCTTGTTTCACGAAATAATATAGAGGTATTCAAAAAATTCCTTTTACAAAAAAGTAGAACCGACTTCCAAATAAAACACATTTAATATAAGTGTTATATATTTTTGAAATCAACTCTTAAAATCCTTTATTTTGATACCCCACAGGAAAGGTAAAGAATTTAAAAAAAATTGGGCCAAAGTATGGTGCCCAAAAGCCGCCATTTTACTATTTTCCAATTTTAATGCCAGTGACACTCGCGAGGCGTAGAATTATCATGATCGGCCAACGCCACATAGGAACAAACATACATAATAATATATTTATAAACATATTACCCTCCTTTAGCAGTCGGGTAAAAATTGCTTCAATTTCGAAAGTAGGTTCCTGTTTTCGGTTCTTAATTTTTTGAAACCAGAAGAATTTTCCAAATCGGTTCAGGTGTCTTTGAGTAATCGGGCAACAAACCTACATAAAAAGATTCCGAAGAATTGAGAACCACCTCCTTTTTTAAAACGCAAGTGATGCTGTTGAAAGATCATTCAACCATTCACAGCAGCTAACGCGTGTCTGACAATTTGTCACATTAATTTTGAGATTATTTTCGTTCCAATCTGTCAGCAGACTTTAGTAAAGAAAGCGTGTTTAGAAAAAAAATCCTTGGATCATGGAGAGTTCTTTTTCATGCTGTGTTAGGGCGGGTTAACATTAGGTTGGACCGACAGTTTTACCGGAACGACAAAGCATTTAGCGGACATTCAACCAACATTTCTGTCGGGTCGGATATAATATTGGCATACTGCTTTGTATAGCGCCGTGTATCGGCTCGAAGAGGCAAAGCCACCCGCCCGCCACTCACCCACCCGCCCTCGCCAGAAGTTTGGCCGACGTGGTCGCAGGGAAGACACGTTTAAAAACATGGAGGACGAAATTAACATATAAGTTTTGAGTACTCTTTTAAAAGACAGGAGTTTGAGAACGTCGTCGTCGTCCATTGCACATAGAAGCCAACTCACAACTGCTTTGTGGCAAGCAGGGCAGCGGTTAAGGACGGAGGTGTTCACATTACGTCAGACCGGCAGCAGTCAGCCAACGGATAAATTGTCGGTCCGACCTAATGTGAACCTGGCCTTAGAAGTTCTAATTTGCTAAGTGTTCAACCGTTTTTAGTGAGAAACTATGTGCTATAAAAACAGACCGTTTGAATGTCATAAAAGTCATCTAACGGATTATTTGATGAAGATGGGCAGTGGAATCCTTGTTCATCTTGTTCTATAATATTAAAATAACAGTACAAAACTGACCGCCTGTTATACGTTGGTTTGAAAAGTTATTTAGCAGAGGTTTATATCTTTGTATTATCAATATTATTTTTAGGTTAGCCGCCCCTGCGGTTAACCGCTAGAGCGCAAGGGGTTTAGGCCGCGTTTCCACTGACGCGGAGCTGGGCGGAGACGTGCGGAAGCGACCAAACAATGGTTGAAATCCTCAATCGCGCCACTCGTCTCGTCTGTGATTGGTCGCTTCCGCACGTCTCCGCCCAGCTCCGCGTCAGTGGAAACGCGGCCTTAGGGTACCCTTATACCCGTCGAAACTAACTAAACTAATAATATAGATTACTAATGATCTATATTATTAGTTAAGTTAGTTTCGACGAGCTGTTTCCGCAACTCCACGACTAAGCGCGTATTTTGCGTACGAGAAAATCGAGGAATGTTTTTTTTTTATCTATATTATTAATCGATACTGGTCAAGTGGTGAGCTTTCGGAGTAGTAGGTAATGTCAATCGATTCGCTCGTTATTTTTAACCGACTTACCAAAAAGGATGAGTTCTATGTTCGACTTAAAGATATATTTTTTTGTGTGTTCACCGATATCTCCGTCAATTGTGGACCGATTTTGAAAATTCTTTTTTTTTTGTTTGAAAGAGTATGTTATGAAATTGGCGAATTCCCAAGTTTAGGTGAAGTTCTGATGAAGAACTTCGGAGATATACAACAGAACTCTTCAATAACTAACGGCAAATCATTCGGGGTTGCTGCAATCGCATGTCTGTTTATTGTTCATACCATTTCATAACGTAACATCACGCCAGTACGCTCTAAAGGGGTACAGATCTCTCATTTCACCGGTTAAGTTCAAGTTTCATGTTATTCGGCTAATCTATTCTGGCGAACTTACTAAACAACTTTCCTATTTTAGGTAGGTACAACTAAAAAGGACAAATAAAAACTTTTTTTCAAAAAAGTATTTTTATTTATACGAGAAACTAGCTGACCCGGCAAACTTTGTTTTGCCATAAAAAGACCAAACATTTATCTACCCTACCCTTCCCTACCCTACCCGACCCTACACTACCCTACCCTACCCTACCCTACCCGACCCTACACTACCCTACACTACCCTACCCTACCCTACCCTACCCTACCCTAACCTACCCGACCCTACACTACCCTACCCTACACTACCATACCCTACCCTACACTACCATACCCTACCCTACCCTACCCTACCTAAAAAACCTCACTGAGCCCGAGACCTTTCCAACGAATGCAAAACCATTGAAATCGGTTCATGCGTTCTGGAGTTATATCGTCAGGAAGAAAACCGACTTATTTTTATATATTAGATAGCCAATGCCTTGCAGTCGGACAGTTACATACAAACAGATATTGTTATCTAAGAGTAAAAGTACCTGCAGTATGCAATTCTTTTATCACTCCCGCATACAAATGGACTCTCATATGAGTGGTTTACAAGTGAAAACGGACAGATTATGCCATGTTTCAAAACGTGTCACTTAGCGTAGAGATAAGGTGTTATCAGTAGTGCCTATGTACTAAATGGTGTAAGAATGCAGTGGGTTACATGTTTTAATGTTATGGTAGGCTCTTGGGTGTGAAATGAAGGATGAACAATTGTACATAGGTACACATATGAAGTCACGTTTTTACCGACTTAAAAAAAAATGGAGGTAATTAATTGGACACTCATGTATTTTAATATTGTTGGAATTGCACAATATTCACATAATATATTACTGTTTATGGGCTTCTAAACACGTGTGCCAAATTTCATATGTGTGTGTATTGTATGTTTGTCCACGCATTTCTCCGAAACTGCTTATTGGATCGTGATCATTTTTTTTTTGTTGGATTGAGTATCTCTTAACTTTAAATAGCGCAAGTTTCATCAAAATTGGTCCAGCAGTTTTCAAGATATGGAGCATACAACCGAACTCCTTAGCGACAAACAGCGCGAATGTGTAATTTGAGTTATTATGGGTATTTTGTTCAAACCTTTAGGTACTGTAATATATTAATTGCAAATTTTTAGTGATAGTGTACTAACACTAAAAAGATATAAATAAAAACTTTTGTCACAAAAAAAAAATACCGACTACAAAAACAAAACACTAAAAACTGCAAAAAGCTTTCGTTTCGGAAGTTGGTGTCGAAAAATGATAAAAACAAGAGGTACCAAAGACACCGGCTTCGAAACGAAAGATATGTTGCACTTTTTAATGTTTTGATTTTGAAGTCTGATATTTTTTTTGTGGATTTTTTTCTATGGGCACATGCACAAAACAGAAGATACAGAAAGCCACCTGCGACGATTCTTACGTACTTCTTTTGCTTCCTATGAAAGTTAAAGATTTGTAGAATCTGAATGTATTAAACTCAATGGCTTACTTATTATTTCATTGAAATAGTACCTAATTAATTAAATCTTAAAAGTAATTGATCCGTCAGCGACTAACAGTTAAAGTTTATAACAAATTCCGGAGAAAACTCTGAGAATGTTGTTGCGACAGGTATACTTTTTACCCGACTGCCGAAGGAGGGTAATGTATTTATCACTCTATGTATGTATATGTATATTTGTTCGGAAACTTTAGTAGGTTTTTTCCCCTATTACTTAAATACGCCTGAACCGATTGTGAAAATTCTTCCTTTTTATAAAAAAAAAACTAATATATGAAAACAGGAACACCTACTTTCGAAATTGAAGTAATTTTTACCCGACTGCTGAAGGGTACCTAATGTGTTAATCAGTCTATGTATGTATGTTTGTTCCTATGTGGCGTTCTAGAGACCAAACGCGTTGGCCGATGTTGATGAGTCTTACGTCAATACCTTGGGTGTGTCACTGGCTAGTGGCTACATTAAAATTGTAAAATAGAAAAATGGCCGGCTTTTGGGCGCCATAATTATTGTGGGGACCCAATTTTTTTTTCCTCCCAAGCCTGCCTTGTGGGGTATCAAAACAAAGGGTTTTGAGGGGAGATTTCAAAATGAATCAACACTTATATGTTTAAATCTACCTAATTCGACAAAAAAAGTTAACTAAAAAGTTAATAAATAAAAAAAGTTAATTAAAAAACAATAAACCCGACTGCTTAAGAAGCAAGTCCTGATTTTCTTCTTGTTTACGTCTTTTAGTTCGCTTCTTAACAGTCGGTTTTTTTTGAGTTTTTGAATTAACTTTATCAATTTATTTTTCAATTATAATCTTTATTCCATTTTACATAACGTTTTGAGCTTTTTTAGTCGGTCTCTAGTAATTACCAATTCATAGCCTTAAGGTTACACTAGTCGAAAATTCTTCCATACAAACGTAGTCTAGAGATTACTCCACTGTTTGACGATGTAAGTCCAAAATAAAAAAAAATATCAATTTGTCTCATCATTATCTAGTCCTGTAGCGAAACAATTATTTAAAAAAATAATATATTTGAAAGTTATGAGCGTCGAAATTTCATTAATTCATTAATTTCATTATGAAATTTCATTTCCATATTTCAACACTAATTTTAACGCATCTTTGGGCGGAAATAAATACCATAAGAAGAAAGAAAATTGCAAAACGGCCTCCATACAGGGATATATTAGTAGTTCAACAATGCAAATAATTTTATTTTAACATGTACATTTAGTCGTTTTATATATATCTAGACTCCCAAAGGTCTGTTTATAAAATTTCGCTCGGTTTCGTCCTAAATCATCCATTCGATACAAATTTGCAAAATTGCTGATTCGTACGCGAACTAGCTTCTTACTGCTCATCACAGCATCTATCTCTTTTGCACGTGTTGTTGGATGAGATAGCATGCATTTTAACCCCGCGCACAAAATAGTTCGTGCCGTCGACTAGTTGAACCTTAATCATATTTTGTAGATTACAATATCATCAACTTCAAAGTCATTGGATTACAATTTACTTAATGGAAGATTAATTCATACTTAGGCATGGATTTTTCATATTTGTAGTATTTAAGAGTAACGAATAGAACAATCCTTAAGAAAATCAACCTCATGATCGTGGGCTTAGTAGGCGTTTCGGCCACTGAGTTTCGTCCGATTCGGTCGAAACATGAATTTCATTTATGGTGTTTCGGACTATACTTTTTTTTAAGCAAATATTCAGTCTTATACGTAAGTCAGAATAAAAAAAACTTAGGTAGGGTTATTTTTAATATACCATTACAACGTCGATCGTGCATACACATATCCATGGGAAAATCATCAACCATCAACAAAACAGACTCACAAGTCACAACTTCAGAAAAAAACCTTAAAACTCTAATCTCCATGTATCTACACGTTCCCGTAGTCGCGGTCAGACGGTCACGGGCGGTCAGGAACCGGTTCCGCGCTATGCAGGTCACTGGGACCCTTGCCCAGTTGAGACTTGTTTATGTACCTACGTGTGAAGGTGTAGCAGGTCTGTGGAGCGCAGGCATTTTGTTACAGCTTGTATCTTTGATGATGGCTTTAGAAGAAGCTTTTATGTATTCGTGATCTTTTTTAGGATTCCGTACCCGAAGGGTAAAAACGGGACCCTATTACTAAGACTCCGCGGTCCGTCTTTCTGTCTGTCACCAGGCTGTATCTCATGAACCGTGATAGCTAGACAGTTGAAATTTTCACAGATGATATATTTCTGTTGCCGCTATAACAACAAATACTAAAAACAGAATAAAATAAATATTTAAGCGGGGCTCCCATACAATAAACGTGATTCTTTTGCCGTTTTTTTGCGATAACGGTACGGAACCCTTCGTGCGCGAGTCCGACTCGCACTTGGCCGGTTTTTTATAATTTAATCATGAACCACTTCAGTCATGCTGTATCAAGTTTTTTGTAACGTTCTAAAAGGTAGAATCTACTTTATGAAACAGGATTGAAATATGCTGGCAAACGACGATTTATTTTCTTACTTTGTCGATAATCAATCTAAGCAGAAATATTCTATAAACTTGGGCTTGAAACCTGTCTTATGAAGCCCTAGTTATGTTAAATTGACCATCGACATTCACCGTGATGTTTTGACTCAGAAATAAATTATCTATTTATTCATTGCAGTCTTTATCTGCCTGCCCTTGTCCCATGTTACTTGAGGTCGGCGCAGCATGTTTTCTTCTTCCATACCGTCCTGTCCCCAGTTCCGCTATCACTGACTCCCTTTTCTATCATATCACTCCTCACACAGTCCATCCATCTTTTCTTTGGCCGACCCCTCCCTCTCCATCCATCCACGTCTATATATTTATTTAAGTATACATGTACAACTTTCCAGGTCACACCTAAGGCATTATACAGTGCAAATAACACAAGAAAAAAAATAAACACTAAAACGATACTTACAAGTATTAAGCAGAATAAAATATATCTATATACAAATAAAAACTAATGCATATGTATTACTAAGCTGAAGACCCTGATGACCCGCTACCTCCCGTCACCCCAGACGAAGTAGAGGAGGTCATCAAAAGGCTTCACTCCAACAAAGGCCCAGGCCTAGATGGCATCACCAATAAGGTGTTGAAACTCCTCCCTCCCCAAATAATATTGCTAATGACGGCCATTTTCAACGCTGCATTAAGCAAAAATATCTTCCCACAAGCTTGGAAACAGGCCACTGTGATAGGCATACCTAAACCGGGTAAACCGAAATCGGAGCCTACCAGTTATCGTCCCATCAGTCTGCTCAATTCCCTCGGAAAGGTCTACGAACGGCTTATTTATAAGCGGCTCAAAGACTTTGTAGAGCGAAAGAGCCTCATTCCTGACGAGCAATTCGGCTTTCGTTCCGAACACTCATGCGTCCAACAAGTTCACCGTATCGTTGAACATACTAGTGCTGGTTTCCAGCGTGGTGTGTTGACGGGTGCCTTGTTCTTCGACATAGCGAAAGCGTTCGACAAAGTCTGGCACAATGGCTTAGTTTATAAGCTATATAAACTCGGCGTGCCAGATCGTCTCGTGCTCATCTTACGAGACTGGATGTCGAACCGTACTTTCCGCTACCGTGTCGAGGGAGAACTCTCCTCCCCTCACCCCATACGAGCCGGAGTCCCACAAGGCTGCGTACTATCCCCCCTAGTTTTCACGCTGTACACCAGCGATATTCCAAAAACCAAAGAGGGCCAGTTGGCACTATTCGCCGATGACACGGCCCTCTATTGCACTGGCACAGTTCCAAATGCCATCGCTCTAAAACTCCAGAGAGCCGCCAATGCGTTGGCCAAATGGTTCCGCCTCTGGAGAATTGAAGTCAATCCCGACAAAAGCCAGGCTGTCCTTTTCTCGAGGCCTGACCGAAAATACAACAACAGATTTAAAAACCCCCGTCCCCCCAAACCCATCACGATGTACGGCAAGCCGATCCCTTGGGAACAGCAAGCCAAGTACCTAGGTGTCACCCTCGATAATCACCTCACTTTCGCCAAGCACATTAAGGCGGCGCGCTCGCGAGCCGCCTTCGCTATGAGCAGACTCCATGGGATGGTGAACGCTAAAAGCAGCTTGTCACTTAGGTGCAAGATGCGCATTTTCACCGCGGTCATCCGTCCCATCATGACCTATGCTTGCGTTGTCTTCGCACACGCAAAGCCCCACTATACCCACAAGCTTCAGGTTATAGAAAACCGTTTCCTCCGCAAGATCACGGCAGCCCCCTATTACGTCCGTAATGAGGAACTCCATGTTGATCTGAAATCCCTACTATCCAGCAGTTTATGAAACGCATTTCAAAGCGTTTTTTCGACTCTGCTGAAAATCACAGTAACCCCCTTATTCAAGCGGCCTCCCGCTATGAACTTTCCCGTATCTCTAACATTCGCCGACCGAGGCTCACTCTCGCCACCCCCGATGACGCCACTACCCTGCTCCAAGAGAGCAAGAAAGAGACCAGCACAACTCGTAAACACAGACCGCCTTCGTTCCGTCCTCGCCGACGAGGCCCGCCGCGACGTCCCCGTCAAGATTTGCAAGCCAGCCCGCGTAATGCTGCGCCGTAGTTAAATTCTAGTAGTTATTGATTGGAGTTTCTTGTCCGTTCTTCTCCACGTAGGCTTTTCCGAACGGATGGTAGAATCACTTTATTAAGATCCAGCCTAGTTAGCTGTCCCCCCAGCGACGCCCTGAGCCGAGGTTCGACCCCACAGGGGGTAGCCCTCAGCGTTGTCGCTTAGGTTTAGAAATTTTTGCCTGGCTGGAGGCTATATAGCTTAGTCTCCACAGGAACGCCCGGTTAAGCAGTAGTCGGTCACTTTGACTGAGCTGTGAGAAGCCCCATAGAAAAAAAAAAAAAAAAAAAAAAAAAAAAATATTACTAAGCTAATGGTTGCTTGTGTAAAAATAATAAATTCAATGCCCTATTGCCCACAATATAAGATTTTACCACAGACATAAATCTAACTAGATAACGCAAGCCCCTCCATCTGTATGAAAACCAAGCGTGCCACTTTTTCACAAACAATTGAAAAATAAATTTACATACCAGTGAAAGAAAACATTTCCAATACCTAGGCCAACTTTTTCTGTACAGTATTTACAGCTTAAGACGGTACCCTGACCAAAAAATCGCCATGAGATATGAGCATTCCTATTGGTCTAGCGGCACTGGTGGCGCATGAATTACAGTAGTGAATACGCCCAGATTTTAGAATAATATCTTTATAAAATCGAAATTAGGTCTTTCTTCAAAAAAAAAAACTACAAAAATGTTCGTTATTAAATTGTCTATCCATTAGTGTTAGTACAAAACATAATTAATGAACACTTTACGAGGAGATGCATAATACCAATAATTATATCAAATTTTTATGTTTTTTTGGTAGGAGATTAGTGAAATATATACAACATTTAAAAAAAAAAACAAATCTACTATTTTAGAATCAATATTATGTAGAAATTTAATGTATTTTTATTAATTGATATTTCTTTTTAAATAACGAGTAGATAGCTCCTAAAAACAACACAAAAAATGGCTTGCGTGGCGTTTTGCTCGGGGTACCGTCTTAATATGGCATAATTAGGCATTTTTCTAGATTTCGGTGAATCGCCGATGATAATGCTAAATGAAAGGCTCAGATTACGATCATTGATCGTAATTTTACTCCGTTTTTGACACGCGAAGTAGATACATACAATCGCGTCATCTAGTTAAGATTTATATCTGTGGATTTTACCAATAACACCATTGAGACAAACTAGAGTTAAACCTACACTTAGCAAATAGATTGGTTAGATGATATTTAAAAGAAAAATAATGATTATTTGAAATGGAAATGAAGTTCCGGGATGAGGAACTAATGAATAAAGTAAAAGTTACTTTCCACACAAGCGACGACGGAACCACATAATAGGTACGTACTTCCATCAGATACCTACATGAAAATAAAAGTTAATTAAAAAAAACATAAAATCCGACTGCCTAAGAGGAGGGTACTCTGGTTTTGGTCAGCCAGCTCGTGAATGTGTATCCTCCGACTGCACAGTATGATTTTCTTCTTGTTTACGTCTTTTTAGTTCAACTTTTTTATTTATAACTTTTAGATATTTTTTTTTTTTGATTTAGGTTCATTTAAACATATAACTGTTATATATCTTTGAAATCACCTATTAACAAGCCTTTATTTTAACACCCACACGATGGAATTGGAAGAAAAAAAAATCCCCACAATATGGCGCCCAAAAGCCGTCATTTTTCTATTTTGCAATGTTAATGTAGCCAGTGACACTCACAAGGTTAAGACGAATCGATCGACCTAAGAATCATAAAAATCGGCAAACACGTTTGGTCTTTAGTACGCCACATAGGAACAAACATGCATAGACTGATAAACATATTACCCTCTTTCGGCAGTCAGTTAAAAAGATATCAAAAAAAAATTACTGTTGCAAAAATATTTTTATATTATGCCACATAATCAAACAATAATTCGTCTATTTATGACGAAAGTGTGAGCACTATTAACTGATTTCATAGTTTATAAATACCTAGTACGTCTAGCAGTCTAGCTAGAAAATGAAATCGTTTTCTAGCTTCAGTTTACATAACTTTACCGCTTCTCTAGTGACTAAGCAGTAAAGCAGCCTTCAGCTTTCTTCTTGTGGGTATATAAGCTATACCTAGACATAAACAAGGTTGTCGCTTCGATAAATCTACGGTTCATAGATTAAACTAGGGTTGCCAGAAGGTCCGGATTCGTCTGGTTTGTCCTGACATTTTAAAGGATCTCCAGACTCCCGACAAAACTCAAATCCTCCAGACAAATAAGTTCTCGAATAAGTTCTTTCTTTGGAATCATTTGTGTAAATAATTCCTGCTGTAAGCAAATGCTTAGGCAGTGTGCAATCATGTTCAATTTGGTAAAAAAAATGATAATAACACCAAAGATAGAGATTGAATTTTTATTAAATAAAAGCTGAGTTAGTAATTAAATAGAAATTGGAAGAAAATTGTTTGATTTAAAAAAAAACAATACTTCTAAAGGATCTAAATGGTGGTCTCAGTAAAGTCCAATGCCAAATACATGTGGCAAACTAAAAATTAATTTTAGGTACTTTAATTTGTTATATTGTGTCATAAGCTTAATTTAAAAATAATAATGATATTTCATATTTTTATTTTAATACTAGGTGTCCCACGCGGCTTCGCTCCCATCAACTGGCTACCTACCTACCCATCTACTCTACCTACCCTACATACATGATTGTACGTAGCGCACGCAACTGAAGCTCTTAAAAAGGAATATTTTTTACAATGCATGTCCTCGAAAAGAGCGGTTTTCCAAGCAGCCAAACTGTGCGGAAAGTGTCACTTTTTTTCACTAGTGCTTTTTACTATCCTGTACTTTTTTAATTTTTAACTCCAACGTCAGCCGTCGGGCTGACGTTGGAGTTAAAAATTAAAAAAGTTAGACATAGAGTTAGCATAGAGTTTTTATTATTTGAGAAAAGTTTTAAAAATTAGTTATGTGCAGATTATCATTCATAAAAAAGGTAAAATAAAACTAATACTTTATTTTAGGCGTTTTTAATTACTCTAGATTTAGATTTTGATTAATAAATTAATTTTAAATATTCATTAAATATGTTTGGCAGAATGTATATTTTGCTTGTGCCTTATTGCGTTACGATGTGACAGCTATTCGCACATGCGCAGTAGATATGCCCGAGGAACTATTAGTTAATCTGTGGATATGCTGAACGCGCTTGAATAAGCCCGCCATTTTATTAATTTCATTTGATTAATTTATTTATTTTCTCGCACAATGCATAGTAAAATGTTGTATGATACACGTACGTAAGATGATTTCCGACTCGTGTCGATTTATCCACTCACTCGCTTCGCTCGCTCGTGAATAAAAATGCCACTCATCGGAAATCACCTACCTTCCGCACTTGTAGCATAAATAACTATTCCCGTTCTTGCAACATTTTTCATTTATGCTCCGCTCCTATTGGTCGTAGCGTGTTATTATATAGCCTATGACCTTCCTCGATAAATGGACTATCCAACACAAAAATAATTTTACAATGCATGTCCTCGAAAAGAGCGGTTTTCCAAGCAGCCAAACTGTGCGGAAAGTGTAACTTTTTTACACTAGTGCTTTTTACTTTCCTGTATTTTTTTTTAATTTTTAACTCCAACGTCAGCCCGACGCACAGTTATTATTATTTGAGAAAAGTTTAAAAAATTAGTTAGGTATGTACAGATTATCATTAATATAAAAGGTAAAATAAAACTAATACCTAATTTTAGGCGTTTTTAATTACTCTAGATTTAGATTTTGATCAATAAATTAATTTTAAATATTCATTAAATATGTTTGGCAGAACGTATATTTTGCTCGTGCCTTATTGCGTTACGATGTGATAGCTATTCATTCGCACATGCGCAGTAGATATGCCCGAGGAACTATTAGTTAATCTGTGGATATGCTGAACGCGATTGAATAAGCCCGCCATTTTATTAATTTATTTATTTCCTCGCACAATGCATAGTAAAATGATGTATGATACACGTACCTACGTAAGATTATTTCCGACTTGTGTCGATTTATCCACTCATCGGAAATCACCTACCTTCCGCACTTGTAGCATAAATAACTATTTCAATTCTAACCAATAGTTCCTGAGATTAGTGCGTTCAAACAAACTCTTCAGCTTTATATTATTAGTATAGATTTATTTAGATGAAGCTCAGCAGATGAAGTCCCGGCGGAAGGATTCAACTCATTCAAATGTAGAGTTATACTTATAAGTATTAGCAGCTTCGAAAGATAAATCACATCTTAAAAATTTGACAGTTTTACTTAACTTTACATTTACTTAACGCACTTTTTGACCACAAATGGACAACTAAGCATAAAAACAAATGATGCAGTAAGTAACACACAAAAATGATGTCACAAGTTAAGAAGTTTACCACAATGCCTTGCCTTTTTGTATCGCAGAGACTAGATCTTTAAAACAATCTTTAGTTTACTTCACGTACTTTATTCTGTAGTATAGAATCAACAAATCCATTTGCTAAAAGAATTCGTAGTTTTCCGTTCCCCAGCATACGTTTACCTGCTCACCCACATACTAGGCTAGCGTGAAGCTACAGCTACTAGCAATTAATGACGAGAACTCGACCGTTACAGGCATTCTGCAGCTTTTTATCTCGCCGTATAATTCTTGCATTTGTTTTTAAAATTTCTTGTTTGGTTTGAGCAGTTTTAACAGGTTTTGTTGAGACTGAGGCATATTGCAAATGAATCCGGTTAGACTGAATGCCGACCCCAAAATAATTGGGAAGGGGCTAGGCAGAATTTTATAGAATTATTTTATAAGTACTCCTAGGTCAGAGGCTCTTAACTTATCTTGTGGAGGGGCCAAAAAATAACTCGGACACTTCGACCCATTGAAATATTTTGTGGTCCCCTAGATAACTTACTCCTCCCCAATCTCGTTGAAAACCTTATTCATGAGTTTTGCAACGAGATTAGGAGATATGAGTATATAGTCTTATGCCCCCGTTTTTTTTTAGGTGTAAAAAATATCAAGGGTCCACTGTTAAAAAGGGACAGATGTACAAGTTATATACATATATATGTACAAGCTGTTGCCCGCGACTTCGTCTGCTTAGCATTAGCAGGTATTTCAATTAGCCTATATTTTCATATCGCGCAATAATATTGTAGGTGCGTGGGACGTGGGACGCCTTACTTGAAATATTATTATTTCACCATACCAGCTGCCCCCCATTTCCACCAAGGGGGTGGAAATGGGAAGGATGATTTCCGGGATTAAAAGCTACCCTGGACGCCCAGGGTCTCAAACTATCTACATACAAAATTTTATCTAATTGGTTCAGTGGTTTAAGCGTGAAAAGGTAACAGAGAGACAGACCGACAGGCAGAGTTGCTTTCGCAATTATAATATTAGTATGGCTATAAGACCCATACGCACACTAAAATAACCTTGCTCTAAGAGCTTATGGTCACTGGTTTTGGATATTCTACCCCTAGAAGACTCATTCGCTTACTAGCCAGTGCAGCGCATGTGCACAGAAGGTGCTACATGCGTTCCGTGTGTTCCCCACACAACCTGCACATGGCAGACGCAGTTAAACCATCTTCATGACCATATCGTTGGTTCCAAAGTGGCCAGTAAAGGCCCCAAGCATGTAGCGGATTTGCCCCCTGCTCATATTCCAAAATGCAATCCCGTCCTTTGAACGTAGAGGGCCAGCAATTTTTTGGAGTGTTTCAGACCGATATTAGACAGCCAATGTGTTTGTTGACTGTGGTCGACAGAGGCTGGATGATTTGATTCTTATCGTTGGTATACGAACGAGAACATGATCCATTAGTTTTAATGTTTTTTACACTGGCCATCTGTAAAAAACAGCACTTAAAAGGAGAATGCCCATTTTTTAAGGAAACTTAGGCCCCTTTGAAAAATGGTTGTATCTTGATGTATTTGGTTGTATATTGTAGAAAAAAAAAGTTATACATATTCATAACTAGAAAACATTCTTTATTCATTTTTTGGGGTTCACGAGATATAACGATGTTTCTGTTCTTGAAATGAACCCTTATTACAATGGAATAAGATGTCCAAGTGAAGGAACCATATATTTTGCTGTCTGTACATATAAAGTAAAGGATACTGACGGAAAAAGACACAAAATATAAATCTTATTTTTGGATAATATTGGAATCGCAGACACGATACCTCATAAGGGGCCTGTGCATGGGCAATCTCCTTTCAAATATCGAACTATGTTGGTCGGATACTTTTTCCCGTGAAACTCCCAAGTGAAATTGTTCCAACGACGACAAGGCAAAAAATGTTCGATAGCGATCAGCGATAACGATCGTTGAAAAGTCAAATGTAAGAGACTAGCATTCTGCCCATGGCTTGGCTTCCGTGACAAACCCACAGAAACAGTGTATTTTTCTTAATAAAAAGCCTATACCACTCGAGGAAAGTATAGATTTCTATCAGTCTTCTTCTTAGTCGTATCGATGATTCCAAAGTTATATATATTTTGACTAGAATTCAGCCACGCCAATAGCGTTGTCATTTGCCTCACAGAGGTCTTTTAAGGTGCAGGTGTTGTTGCACAGAGAGCACGACAAAAGGTGAGGCATTGTTTGCGACCTGACTCCGCATTCACACTGTGGGTCATTGGAGTACCCCCATCTAACTAGGTTGTGCCTGCAGCGACCCAACTGGCTTCGTAGTCGGTTTAGAGATTTGCCCCAAGGCAGTTGGTGGCCCGCAGAGAGGTTACCTGCAGGCTCAATATAGTCAGCTGGAGGGGGGTATTTGAGGAGCCATAGATTTTTATTTGTTTCGCTTAACTTATTGCCGTTAATTGATTTGGTGACCGACAGGAAGCTTTTCCGACTTTTTAATCTTCCCCTTGGTTTCTCCACGGAAAGGATCCAAAGGATGTCGTTTGTCTGTCTCTTGTTTGTGCTTCTCTGAATAACATGCCACTTCTCTTTCTATCAGTAAGAGTTTATTAATCGGATCAATACTTTCAGAGATTTCTTTTTATAAACATATCATTTTCCGTTTTCATATTTATTATAAAATTAGGTTTTGATTCAGGTCGCAATGTTTCATGACCCCGTAGAAAATTTGGATTTTCTTACAAATGTCACTAGTTATCTACAACCTGTCTCAGGTGTTTTCTAAAAAGGTATGGCCTAAATTATGACCATTGTTAAAAATAAACTTTATAATTTTTTTTTAATATACCTGCCTACGGTATTGACGCTTTCATATATGGCCTCCGTCATATTTGGAACAATGCGAGGATTCCTTTATAGCTTTTTTAATTTATGAATGTTGCTTTTTCACAGTTCATTATTCATTTGCTGTTATTATGGCTTGGTACCAAAACCTTACTAAACTCCGCCTTTTCGATGTCTTTTAAAAATACGGTATCGTATTTTGTAAGTGAGGCCACTGTAGGCCATTGTCGAATAAGAATTTTAGAATGACTTAGATGACTCAATCAAAGGAGGATCTAGAAATGAGAACGAATGCGTTTCTACGAGTTTTGTATGAGACTAGCATACATTTTTATTTCAGTTTTATGAGTTTAGCGAAAACCTATTTTTTTTGTATGTTTGAAAAATACGCATTTAAGCGGCCCCAAACAGTTATTATTTGAGGACCCCTGTTTCAATCAATTTCATTCATAAAGTTAAAGGAAATAGAAGAAACAACTTTCATTCAAGCTTTAGTTTCCGAAAGAAACTTCTAAATTAAATGTACAAGAAAAGTATATTTAAAAAAAGTAAACACTCTAATTAATACACTTACCGATTTATAAAGAGCAAAACAGCTGTAGAAACAAGAAATATGTAGGATACCACGTAAAAAAACGATCCACTGTTTTCTTATATGAAGGAACTTTCACATTTTGCCACACACTTCCACACGCGATTTCCGTGTCCACTCTTTTTGATTCACTACAGAAATATTCTTATAAAATTTTAAACACTATTTAGAATTGAAGAAAACTGTAAAAAGTCTATTTTTCGATAAAAAGTAGATGTTATGTATTTTATTTACTCGAAAATACCGCCATCTTATTTTCAAACATGCGCGCGCAGTACAGTCTGAAGTCAACTGACGCGGCGACTCGAAATTTACTCCGATTCATACGTGTAAACGAGATAGCTAATACACTTTCTGCGAGAAAGAGCGAGACAGCTAGAGGGTTTCTGGTAGCGGTAATTTTTTCTCCTTTCGCGCGTCAACTTTCTAAACGCCTTGAGGTGTTCGGTGATTCGGTCATTTTGTTTTGGTGCTAAAAATTGTAAGGATTTTAAAATTAATGGATATTTTATTTTCTATTTCATTTTACAATACCAGGACTATTTTTACGACAAAAAAAAAAACCAGAAGAAATTTTAAATTAATGAGAATAAAACGTGTACTTAGGTGAATCGTAAATTGATACAAGTGATAGTTTTCGCTGTTACCCATCAGACTGCTATGTTTGTCTGATAAATC
Source organism: Orthosia gothica (assembly GCA_949775005.1). Lineage (NCBI taxonomy): Eukaryota > Metazoa > Arthropoda > Insecta > Lepidoptera > Noctuidae > Orthosia > Orthosia gothica. The sequence goes on from OX459035.1 coordinate 20,731,210, forward strand.
ATTAATTAGGTAGGTACATCTTTCATGACGTCAAAATGAAAATTCTGATCATTCCCATAGTGACGTCATTACTAAGAAATTATGAGCGTTAAATTCGCTTGACATTAACACGGCTCGTTGGTCTAGGGGTATGATTCTCGCTTCGGGTGCGAGAGGTCCCGGGTTCAAATCCCGGACGAGCCCGTAGGAGAATTAACATTCTTCTTTTTTGTATATTTATCATTGTATTTTTTTTATGTGGTTATTATAATAATTATATTTTTTTTATAAATTGACAAAAGTGTGGCAATAATTACTATAGCACAATTTTAGATTTAAATTTTTAGTATATGAAAATTTCAAAACGCATTTTTATTTACTTTCTACTGTCGACAAACCTTGCAAGTTTGCAACAGGAGACCTCATAAAATATTAACTTAAGATTTAACGCCATCTATCAGCTATTAGGTAAATTACCACAATATAGCCTAACTAAACTTACCAACAGATGGCGCTGTATTTAGCAACAAAATTCCACTTATATTTAAACTCGACCTTGTTAGGTAGGCACAGAATGTAAACAACCGTTTTGTTTATATTGATACTTTTTAATTCGGTCGCTTAACCGGCAGGTGCTCGATTTGGTCAATGACTTTTCCCGTCCCCTCTCACCCTTCAAAAAAAGTTTACAGACAAAACTAAAACTTTTCAACACGTGTTTTGTTTTAAAATAATGCATATACTTTTTAATTACGGACTCAAAACTGTTTCATAGTGAATGAAGAGTCGTTAAAAGCAGTTGTGAAGTTAGAAATAGTGTTATTTTTGGTTAAAAATGTCGGGAGCCAGTACATCATCGCAACCACCGCCAATGGCTTCGATTACCGATGTTAGTGCTTTATTTCAAAATGCCAAGAAGTATGAAGAGCTAAATGTAATAGGAACAGGTAAGAGAGAAATTTGCTTTGTAAATAACCTAATTTTACATGTGTGCCGGGTGATAAGGTTTTCGCGCAATTTATGTTAGAAACTAGGTAAACTCCGTTTGTTTGTTTATTTCTTGTTTTCTCTATTTTAGAGTCATATAGGATACTTTATGAGGCTTTCTTTTCGTCTTTCAATTTAAAAGTGTTCAATTGATTAATTATTCAATCGAATTCTGAAAAAAATACCATTCTGTTGTTCTGGAAATTAGATCATGTTCCTATTTTTTTCTCTGACCTTATTCCACGAAGGCTTTGTCTGCATGTTATTCTTACAATTTTAGAGACCAGCCTATTTTACCACCTAGATGAAGTCCTATTTTATAAACTTAAATTATGTTGAAAGTAGCTGGGTGCAGTAAACTTAACTTCTTGTTTAGCTTACACCAAATGACATTTTTAAACCATGGCTTTTGACAACGAAGTGACTTTTGAAGGCCGTATAGCTAACCAAAGTGGTATTCTGTGTTTGGTCAAATCAATAGGATTAGCTTTTCCCCAACTATTAACATAGTTGGCCAAAGACTAGGTCGGCTTTTAGTTAAGCAGGATGCAGCTACTAGTAGGATTAGTATTTTAAATGGAGCAACTACCTATCTGACCTCCACAGCCCAGTAACTGGGTAACACTATACCCCTTGGAGTCAGGTACCAGATTTTTCATTTTGTATTGAATCGCCTCACCTCACACCATGATCACCAAGTGACCGATATGGTTGTTATAAGCTCTCAATCACAACAAAATAACCCAAACAGCAGTAGCAACAAAATCTGTTATTTAAATCACCAACGCTTGAGATAGTCAGCAACAGCAGAGCACTGCTGGCCTTTTTTGAGGATCTAATGTGCTTGATGAACAACAAATAATCACTACATAGTATAAAACAAAGTTGCTTCCCGCTGTCTGTCTGTCCCTATGTATGCTTAGATCTTTTAAACTATGCAACAGATTTTGATGCAGTTTTTTTAATAGATACAGTGATTCAAGAGCAAGGTTTATACGTATAATACATGCATAATATAGCACTGTTAATTTTCTTTAACTAGTTCAATAAGCAGGTGCCCTAGGGCAACCTGTATCTTGAGAGACAAAACTATATGTCCCACCTGTATGCAAAATACACCCTTGGAAATGGAGTTTCGGACACCAGCTTGTTAAACATACACACATCACTAAAATGCTTACATTACAGGAGCATATGGCACAGTATACAAAGCCCGGGACCTCCACAATGGAGGCAACATTGTTGCCATGAAGAAAGTGAAGGTGGCACTCACTGAGGATGGCATCCCGCTGTCTACATTGAGAGAAATAGCTCTGCTGAGGCAGCTGGAGGCTTATAGACATCCTAATATTGTCAGGTAATTAATGATCTTACTATATTAACTTGTTATCCTGGGCTTTAAAGCCACATGTCTATGCTCAGCAGTGGAGCTTGCAACCACGGTAGTCAACCTTATCATCATCACCATCAGCCTATAGCAGTCCACTGCTGGACATAGGCCCAATTGCAAGCCATTTGGTTTGAGTTTCTTCTGTCATCCAGCTGCTACCAACCACCCTGCGAAGATCATCGCTCCACCTAGTCTGAGGGCATCCTACCTTATGTTTACCAGTTTGCGGTCTCCACTCAAGAACACGTTTACCCCTAAGGTCATGCGTTCTATGACATATATGGCCGGCCCATTGCCACTTCAGCATGCTTATTCTGTGAGCTATGTCGACAACTTTGGTTTTCTGCTGAAATCTTCATGCTGTGAATGTGTATAGCCCTCAAGATATAGCTAATTTTTATAAGCGAAATTAAGTACCACTGCTCATGACTTGACAATCTGGAGTTTCATTGCACCAACCTCCATGATAGAGACTCTCTTTTCTGCATTTGGTCTGTTGTATGTAGATCCACCTCCATTTCTAGTATTGAATCCTATGACTTTTTCATAACTTATAATCTTCTCTTTACAGACTATTAGACGTCTGCCACGGCGGTCAGTCCCTGGAGAGAGACCAGCAGCTGGTTCTGTTCCTAGTATTTGAGCATGTTGATCAAGACCTAGAGTCCTTTCTGAAGAGATCTCTTTCACCTTTGTCACAGAATACTATTAGGGTGAGTTTCCTATAGTGTAATAATACATACCAGCCTGTTATTCGCCCACTACAGGATAAAGTCCTCTTCTTATACTGAGAAGGCGATCATTAATCATCATGCTTGGCGAAATCCTGGACAGGATCAGGGTATTAGGGGCCAGCAGACGCGGATTGGTGATTAGGCCAATCACCAATCCGCGTCGCCTGGCCCCTAGGCTTGATTGACATCTTAAACTTTAACATTTATAATATTAGTAGGGTATAATGAAACCTTATTCATGTCAATGTTTAGTATAAAAATTAAATTTAAAAAACCGGCCAAGTGCGAGTCGGACTCGCGCGCGAAGGGTTCCGTACCATATTGCAAAAAACTGCATAAAACCACGTTTGTTGTATGGGAGCCCCATACAACAAACGTGTCCATTTATTTCATTCTGTTTTTAGTATTTGTTGTTTTAGCTGCAACAGAAATACATAATCTGTGAAAATTTCAACTGTCTAGCTATCACGGTTCATGAGATACAGAGATCTCATGAACTGTGATAGCTCTCTCTCACTCTCTCTGCTTGGTGACAGAGGGATAGACAGACAGACGGACCGGTCTTAGTAATACGGTCCCGTTTTTACCCTTTGGGTACGGAACCCTAAAAAAACCCCGACACAAAAACCTATGAAAAGCAAAAAGTAAGCCTCGTACTCGCGTTGGGGAACCGCTAAGTAACCTGCTGTTATCGTCGTTTTTTATAATAAAATTTTATTTCATTAAACTTCATTTATAATAATTATACTTAGTAGTACTCGCTTCAATTGACATTCTATCAAAACACATAATTTCGTCGCGCGTCGTCGACATCGTCTTGCGTAAAAACCCAGATTCAAAGAGTAAAGTTCGGGTAACATTAGAACGGCTGAACCGATTTTTTATTTCAAATCAAATCAAATATGTTTATTTGTTCGAATAAGGTAAAATAGATGTTACAATATTGGTTCCAGCATAATCTGCCATAATATGGCGTACAAATATTGATTAATAATTATGAATTATAATCTGAATCTGTTATAGTTAATTAATAAAGATTGAAAATGTATTGCAGTAATAATAATGAAGAAAAAATAAAAAATTGTTTTAAATTAGTAACGACTTAACTTCTAAATATTCTTGAACACTGTAATAATTTTTCGCCAATAACAGTCTGAACACTGAGTATTATTTGGTAAATGATTATATATAATAATTGCCATGCAGTAAGTATTTCTTTTAAATAGCGTTAATTTTATTTGGGGTAATTTCAATTTGTCTTTGTGTCGTGTTCTACTATTTATTTTTAACCCCCGCCGGAAAAAGAAGGGGTGTTATAAGTTTCACGTGTGTTGCTGTATATCTGTGTATCTGTGTGTCTGTGGCATCATAGCGCCTAAACGGATGAACCGATTTTAATTTAGTTTATTTTGTTTGAAAGGTGATTTTATCGAGAGTGTTCTTAGCTATGTTTGTATAAAATCGGTTCAGCCGTTCAAAAGTTATGGGCGTTTTAATGTTTGAATGGGGTGTTTTCGCAAGATAAATGTGTCGGGGGTTTTATAAATTTTGAAATTTTACTTGTAATAATTATACTTAGTAGTACACGCTTCAATTGACATTCTATCAAAACACATAATTTCGTCGCGCGTCGTCGACATCGTCTTGCGTAAAAACCCAGATTCAAAGAGTAAAATTCGGGTAACTTGAGAACGGCTGAACCGATTTTTTATTTCGGAAGCCAGTGTCAAAAAAAAAGAAACGAAAACAGGAACACCAACTTCCGAAATTGTTTTATTATCAGGCGGTGACTTTAAGCAGATGTTCTTCGTCTTTTCAAGTTGATGGAACACTTAAAATAATTTGGGCCCAGGTGGTAAACTCAAGCCTCATGATGACCAATCATCTCCAATAAAAAAAGTTAAATCAAAAAATCAAAAAACCCGACTGCTTCAAAAGCGTACATATTCGCGGGCTGGCTGACCAAAATCTGGTGTATCCTCCGCCTGCACAGCATGATTTTTTCCTTGTTTACGACTTTTTAGTTCGCTTTTGAAGCAGTCGGGTTTTTTGATTTTTTTATTTAACTTTTTTTATTTATAAGTTTTTAGTTAAGTTTTTTTCGAATTAGATACATTTAAACATATAAGTGTTATATATTTTTGAAATCAACTCTTAAAACCCTTTATTTTGATACCCCACACACTGGGTTTGGAAGAAAAAAAAAATTTGGGACCCCACAATTTGGCGCCCAAAATCCGCCATTTATCTATAGTCCAATTTTAACGTAGCCTGTGACACTCGCAGGGTTAAGACGAATCGATTGACATATGAATCATCAAAATCGGCCAACGCGTTTGGTCTCTGGAACGCCACATAGGAACAAACATACATACATACATAGACTGATAAACACATTACCCTCCTTCGGCAGTCGGGTAAAAATACTAATCCAATATCCCTCATTTCCAGAGCATGTCCTACGACATCCTCTCAGGCATCGACTTCCTCCACTCACACCGGATAGTGCACCGAGACCTGAAGCCCCACAACCTGCTGGTGACCTGTGGCGGGCGCGTCAAGCTCGCTGACTTCGGGCTCGCTAAGACTTACGATACGGATATGAAGCTCACTAGTGTGGTAAGTTACTCGTGGCTAAATAATAACAGCCGCACTGGTCGATCATCAAGGTTAAGCAACGCTTGACGAGATCGGGCCGTGCATAGGTGACCATTACAACATACCGAGTTTCCTCCGTGCCTCGGAAAGTACGTTAAGCCGTTGGTCCCGGCTGTCATTTGAAGATCTTTGACAGTAGTTACGGGTAGTCAGAAGCCTCAAATCTGACACCAGTCTAGCCAAGAGGTATCGTGTTACCCAGTTACTGGGTTGTGGAGGTCAGATAGGCAGTCGCTCCATGTAAAACAGTGGTTCTCAGCTGAATCCGGTTAGACTGGAAGGCGACCCTAATATAGTTGGGAAAAGGCTAGGCAGATTTATTGTAGTAAGTTAAAAAATATAGCCTTTTTACTGAGACTTAGAAATAGCTTCGCCCGCCTAAAAAGTGTTCATCATTCCAAGGGAACCACTACCTGGATAAAAAAAAAACATTAAAGACTATCCTATGTCCTTCCCAGGGTCTTAAACTGGAGATAATTTGAGACCTATCATTATCTATCTATATATATAAAAATCAATTGCTATTCGTTAGTCTCACTAAAACTCAAAAACGTCTGAACCGATTTGAATAATTATTTTTTTGTTATGTTCGCCAGACAGAATACAGGGTAGGTATAAAAACAAACAAAACATGGTAGGTTGAATAGGGTAGGTAGGTAGGTTAGGGTACCTACAATGAATTCGAAATATGAATGTTTGGTGTTTTGTTACTTTTATGGCAAAACAACGTTTGCCGGGTCAGCTAGTATTAGACATAATTTCATTTAAATCTGTTCAGCCGTTTAGTTGTGAAAGGTAACAAAACAAACAGACAGAGTCACTATCGCATATATAATACTAGCTGACCCCCGCGGCTTCGCTCCCGAGAACTGGCTATTACCTACCTACCATAATTACCCTACCCTACCTAACCTAACTACCCTACCTACTGATAAAAAAAAAACATAAACCATCTACTAAATAGTCCGAACAAAGTCTAAACATTTGGTTTGGATAGGTGAGCCCGTTCTTGAGTTATAAAATTACAACGAAAACAAGAAACCGTGCCCTTTACAGCGATAATGTAGGCTTGTGCATCAATTGTTGGAGCTCTCCTGTAAATTAATTATTATTATTATTATTTTGGTATGATTATTAACTAAAAATGTTTTGTTTTCTTTCTGGCGGGACACAGGAATGCACCAAGTAAGTTTACCCTGTGTTCACTAAATAAAGTCAAGTAAGAACAGCTCACCACTGCTCTCAAAACGGTGAAGGAAAACATCGTGAGGAAACCGGCATGTCCTAGAACCAAAAATTCGAAAAAATGTGACATCCACCAACCCGCACTGGGCCCGCGTGGTGGATTACGGGCCATTCCATTTTTTTTTTATATATTTGATACTGGCTATCAAATAAATTAATTTTAACCGTTTACGCAGCGCACGCAATGGAAGCAAAAAGGAATAATTTTGCCCGTTTTTGCAACATTTTTCATTTATGCTCCGCTCCTATTGGTTGTAGCGTGATGTTATATAGCCTATAACCTTCCTCGATAAATGGACTATCCAACACAAAAATAATTTTTCAATTCCAACCAGTAGTGCCTGAGATTACCGCGTTCAAATAAACAAAACACACAAACATTATATGCTTATATACTAGCTGACCCAGCAAACTTTGTTTTGCCATAAAAAGACCAAACATTTATCTACCCTACCTACCGTACCTTAAACTACCTACCCTACCCTACCCTAACTACCTACCAACTCGTTGAACTATTTATTTGAATAAGAAATAAAATACTACTATACGAACGAATGTAATCAACTTTTGTTTCTACCGGCAGCGGCGATCTAATTAAAATTTAGAACATAAAAGTTGCTATTGAGTCAATCTTAAAAGATAGACATGTGCTGTCGCGGACTTTTTTGTAGAACTTTTAAAGAGGAACATTTCCATCATACATGATATTTGCGTAACTTAAACCGTTTACGCAGCGCACGCAATGGAAGCTCTCAAAAAGGAATATCTTTGCCCGTTTTTGCAATATTTTTCATTTATGCTCGGCTCCTATTGGTCGTAGCGTGATGTTCCTCGATAAATGGACTATCGAACACAAAAAGAATTTTTCAATTCCAACCAGTAGTTCCTGAGATTAGCGCGTTCAAACAAACAAACAAACAAACTCTTCAGCTTTATAATATTAGTATATTTATAAGAACTTGATTGAATTAGGTAAAGGAGCGGCGGCGGTGGCCCATGGGCTAACCTTGAGCCGCGAACATGTTTTTCTTATTCCAATGAACATTATGTGCAAATATCATTATGCGTTTATAAACATTATGGTTTATTAAATTATGCATCATTATTATTATGCCAACAGTATTTATAGCAAAAAATTTATGCCTAATATTAGTATGCGTAATGTTCATTATGCTGAATTCATTATGCCATTAATAAACCGTTAGTAAACCCTATCTATGCAGTCACCTAGGAACTAATGACCTGACGTCACACTAATCGGCGCGATTTGAACGTATACAACAGTCCGACAATAACCGTTGGAAAGTTGTCTAGACACAAAACCGGTCTAGTCGGAGGACCCTCCCTTTTCTATGGAGGTTTGTGGGAGTTTACACCCTGTTCCGCATACCTCCAAACCTCTTTATCAGCCTTGGTTCAAGGATATTCCCCTAATTCAATATTTTTCTCCTATCCAGGTAGTAACCCTGTGGTACCGTCCTCCAGAAGTGTTACTAGGCACCTCATACAACACCGCTGTAGACGTGTGGTCTGCGGGCTGCGTACTGGCACAACTACACACTAGGTGAGTCAAATAATTTATTTTATCACAGGACTAGCTTCAGCCAGCGGTTTCGTCCGCGTTATAAGTGTTTTATTATCCCGACCGGGATAAAAAGTGATAAAAAGCCTATGTGCTAATCCAGACTATAATCTATCTGTGTCAATTTTCATCCGGATCCGGGAGCGAGAATCGAACACGCGACACGCAGCGCAGCAGTCAATCGCTCAACCACTGCGCCAACCGTGCGCCCGTTATTATAACATCCTATTGTATTGAAACCTACATTTACGAATAAATGTGATTTTATTTGAGCCGAAAGATGTCCAGTATTCAGTTGGACATGGGGCCTTCCTCCAAATGTCGCCACGTCGATCGGTCCTGTGTGTTATGCGTTCCAACATTATGCTATCCATTATTTACTTTAGAATTAAATGTTATTATTTACTAACTAGCTGACCCGGCAAACTTTGTTTTGCCATAAAAACACCAAACATTTATGTACCCTACCTACCCTACCTTACACTATCTACCCAACCCTACCCTACACTACCCTACCCGACCCTACACTACCCTACCCTACACTACCCTACCCTATCCTACACTACCTTCCCTACACTACCCTACCCTACCCTACCCTATCCTACACTACCTTCCCTACCCTACGCTACACTACCCTACCCTACCCTATCCTACACTACCCTACCATACTATGGTTCATCGTGCATTCATCTTCTTGTATACTGTGTGGGTTTATTTAAATAACTACGGGCATTTTTATTTCAATCAGATTAAAATTCAATAAAATATACATATGTCTGCGAGAGGCATGAAAGAGGAATTGTATGAAAGAAGTTTGCTAAGAATAGGCGCCAATTTCGTTGTTGGGGATTAGAGTAATTAAAAAAAAAAAAAAATACTACCCTACCCTACACTACAATACCCTACCCTACCCTACGCTACGCTACACTACCCTACCCTACACTAACCTACCCTACACAAAGCAAAAATAGCTTATACAATAGCAATAAAGCTCAAATTGACTCTACTTTTTAGTTAGGAAACTTTTGTATGGGAAAAAAAAGGACTGTTTTTATTTTTTTCCGTCAATTATTAGAATTGTTCTCCCTGTAAAAACCATCTTTGAACTTCAACGAACATTAAAAAAAAAGAATTGGTCCAGGCGTTGTTGAGTTATGCGCTTACCAACACATTTTGCGATTCATTTTTATATTATAGATTAAGTTCTATTTTGTTCTAGAAAACCTCTGCTGCCGGGAGCTTCAGATTCTGATCAGCTGCATGAGATATTCAGGTAAGAAATACTGCCTTAGGAAGGGTATCATTGCCAATGTGACCCGCCCCGGCTTCGCTCGGGTAGTAGAGCATTACCTATATGTTTTTTACAAACTTTTATTTAACTTGCAATGTATGTATGTATGTAATTGTGTTCGGGTCAAATCTTGCAACTGAATTTTAAAGCAGTTATTCTCCACCGATTAAGATGAAATTTTGCATACATGTTTATTTTGGATGACAATACATGGTTAGCTAAGTGACGTCATTCTAAATTCAATATGGCGGACGGTCCAAGATGGCGGACTAGTTATTTTTTGTGCAATGCCATGATATAGGTATCAAATGAGAGGGTTTGCTATAATATGACAAAAAGCTTCTTTTAAAAAGCTTTTTTTCATATTATAGCTTTTTTTTTGAAATTAGAATTGGTTTAGTAAGCTATCATTAAAAGATAGACATATGCCATGCCCGGACTTTTCTGTAGACCTATAAAAGAGGAAAAATTCCATCATATATTGTTTTGTTATATCTCAAAGGGATTAGGCAGCGTTTTCTATGAAAGCTCCGAGGCGGCTTGATTTTTTCCGAAATTTTCAACAAATTTACACAAAACCAACAAATTATACAACACCTATAAACCTTTTTCATGAAACATTCTGTCTGTATTGGTGAAAACCGCATGAAAATCCGTTCAGTAGTTTTTGAGTTTATGCCAAACTAGACAGACAGACGCAGCGGGTGACTTTGTTTTATAATATGTAGTGATAAATAAATGCTAAAATTGTAATAAATGAGTTAAAGTTATGATCTTTTCTGTTTTCCCAGATTAATAGGCAGACCGTCACGTCAAGACTGGCCAGAGAACGTGTCTATAATGCTGGACAGTTTCCCCGAGTACCAGGCCCAGGACCTCGGAGAAGTTATACCCAGGATACACCCTCATGCGTTAGAAATGATCAAGGTAAGAAATTATTGTTACGAGCTGGGGTTCAGGGCTAAATTATTTAAACAGCAGACTTTAATTGATCACTTTTTATTACTAAAACACTTCTTAAACAATTCTATTACTTCGCACTATTTTCATTTTGATCGCTTTTCATTCGAAACTTACTCACGACGAACACGACCGCTCTTTATATAGTAAGGAAGATGTTTCTAGAACGTTCCATACTGTTCTAGATACTTCGAGAATCTTCCAGAACGATCAATTTTCGAACCCAATGTTCTCGAAGCGACGAGAAACTTCCAGAATGCTCGGCTCGAACATTCTGAAAAATTCTATTCGACACGAGCTTTCGAGAAGATTAGTTCCGCTATCCGATACTAGATGGCGTTATTCCTCTTTTCACTAGATGACGTTGCCCTATCTTGTAACAATACTATTATACATACATATGACGACACGGTTGGCGAAGTCTGAAAATATAATTCGGCGGCCGCCGCTTACATACTTTGTGGCGTAGTATTTGACGCCAACCGTCACAATTAAAACCCATTAATGTTCCCACTGCTGGGACACAGGCCGTAATCCTCCACGCGGTCCCAGTGCGGGTTGATGGATGTCACATGTCTTTAAATTTTTGGTTCTGGGTCATGCCGGTTTCCTTTTTATATAACGGTATCTAAAGAATTGACAAAATACCCATTATAAGTCAATTGACACATTCGTGCTGTTTGTCCCTAAGGAGTTCGGTTGTAAGCTCCATATCTTGAGAACTGCTTGACTGATTTTGATGTAACTTGCCCTATTCCCTAAGTTGAGAGATACTCAATCCAACTTTAACAGAATGATCACGATCCGATGAGTAGAGGAATTGCGTGGACAAACATACATATGTACATACACTTATGAAATTTGGCATACGTGTTTAGAAGCCCACTTAAAATAAAATATGTGTATATTGTGCAGTTCCAACAATATTACATAAATACGTGTCGAATTGATTACCTACTTCTTTTTTTTTTTGAAGTCGGTAAAAAACTAATTTTATTTTTTCTCCATTTCCAGGGTATGCTGATCTTCGATCCTGCCAAACGCTTGACCGCCTTAGACTGCCTAGAACATCCGTACTTCACAGATGAACCTATATTATAAGCCCGAAGCCCATTGCTGGGCTAAACCTGGTTAACCCACCTACTTATCTTTACATATTGCAGTTCACGATCTTGCGTCTTGTTACCCTTAAACTCTATTATATTAGGTACTAGTTATACCCGTGGCTTCGCCTGTGTGCAGGCTTGAAATGACATAATTTAGAATTCTCTGAGTCTTGTGTTTCCTGATAGCTACAACCTGGGGGTCTTGAAGTCTCTAGTGAATAGGTTACTTCTAGACAAGCGTGCTTCATCGTCGACCACATCATCGCTTACCAACAGGCGAGATAGTAGTCAAGCGCGAGCCTATTTTAAATTATAAAAAAAAAATGTCGATGCCGCTTTGTCGTTGCGACTATTTTGTAGTGACGATTTAGCGGCTGTACAAAACAAGTATGAGCTTGTTGACGACACGTTGGTAAGCGATGATGTGGTCTACGGTGAAGCACACTCTTGACTTAAAGATCCCAAGGTTGTAGCTACCAGGAAACACAGACTCCGGCAGGGAATTCCACTTCTTAGCTGTACTCATAATAAAAGTGTCCCCAAAACGTTTAGTGCGTATGGGTGGGATGTCCACCATGTACCGATAGCGCATCGCCGTACGTCTGGTACATAGCCGAAAATCCGTTTGTAAATCGTGTTGCTTTTAGTGCGGTGTACTGCAATGAAAAAACGGTCCATACAAATATATGGAGCTCTGAATCATGACCACATTGTGTCGTGTGTCGCGTTGTGAGCGAATTATTCCAATTTATACCTAAAGCCGTTTGCCTTAGGTATAAATTTAAATAACTCGCTTTTTCGTCAGTTGCAACATCTATACCAACTATATATAATAGTGTCATCGGATCTTTGTGTCTCTGAAGTTAGCTCTGCTAACCATTCCGCAAGAAACAGTTTGTCATCGAGTATACTGCATACTGTGATATAAAAGTAGATGTAGTGACTGAAATTGAAAAGAGTATGTTAAGATGGTTTGGCCATGTTGAGAGGATGAATGAAAGGCGAGTAACAAAAGGTATTTACAAGGCAGACGTGAATGGAAACGTCGGGAGGAGACGCCCTAGAAAGACATAGATCTTATAGGTGATGTTCTTTAGAAAGGCCAAGTGCGCAGTACCCATAACCGGCGTGTGTGTATGACTAGATGTATGAATGTGTGTGAAGCAAAAGAAGTAATGAAGGATCGTAGCAGGTGGCGTTATGTAGTTTCTGCCTACCCCCATGGGAAAAGGCGTGAGTTTATGTATGTACACTGCATACATAACGAGACGATTTATTTTTTGCATCGGAGCTGGACACTCACAGAATAAAAAAAAAATGTTTTGGTCCACTTCCTCAAAAAAGTTAACTCAGAGTTACTTGCTAACACAAGGTTTAATTGACAATATTGTATTATCATCAGCCTATTAATGTTCCCGCTGCTGGGACACAGGCCTCCTCTCTGCGAGAGGGGATGGGCCGTTATCCACCATGCGGGCCCAGTTGGTGGATGTCACATGTCTTCGAATTTTTGGTTCTAGGACATGCCGGTTACCTCACGATGTTTTCCTTCACCGTTTTTGAGAGCAGTGGTGAGGAAAATGATTTACACAAAGTAAAGCGCCTGCCTGGGTTCGAACCTACAACTTGTAAGTCGCGGCCAATGCCACTGGGCCTCCATTGCTCTCAATACAATATTGTATGATAAGAATAAATTTATTAAGCCATTGTTACAATCATTTTCTTAATCTAACTTAGCGCTATTAGTAATCGTTACAAGTTATATTTTAATAAAGTAAAGAAAAAACAAAGGTACCCAAACTAGGCTGCGCCAGTATCTTGGAGCCCGGAGTTGCGATATCTTAAAGTTAAAACACAATTTGTGACAAGCTGTTAATTTAACCGCGTGTTAGCAACTAACTATGAGTCAAGTTGTTCATAGTACGTATTAGTTAGGTTATAAGCCTTAATCACAGGACTACTAAGATCTAACTAAACAATCGTTTTGTTTATGTTTATTCGTAATTTTAGACCAAACTCTGTTCGCAATAGCGGGACAATTTTTGTCCTCGATTTTCCAGCCTGAAAGCGGGCTTTTCCCGCCCAAAACGGGACGTAACGTCACGTTTTGCATACAGTAAGCGGGATAGGAAGATGCGACGCACGTAAGGGAGTGAAAGAGACAGTTATACAATGCTATCTTCACCTCCAATATTGACACAAAAATAGCTACTGCGCAAGGTCTTGCAGCCAACTTCAAAGACACAAAGATCCGTTGTGAGCATTATACAGTACACAGCCGTAAATATGTTACATCAAGTTTTATAAGCAGTTCATATTTATCTTACGTCATGTCTGTCTCACTTAACTGTTTGAAAGTCTCTTTCTGAAGCTTGAAGTGTCGTGTCACACAAAAAAACTGCATCATTGGATAGTTTAGTAGTAGCGGTGTTGTTTTTTTCTAAATCAACGGGTTCGATTCCTGGCTAGCAATATACATTTGTTCAAAAATCCAATGATGTAGTTTTAGTTTTCATCAAAATCGGCCTCGTGACTCCTTTGGGTGTTTTCCGCTATTCCTTAGAAGTTCGGATTTGGCCATCCACGCCCACTTAAAAACTCAACCTGTATACTTTCCACTCACTTTAAGATTTCAATAGAATTAAAGACTCCATGTTCCTTTCTTCCTCAGTTCCTTTTCTATGATTTAGGAATAAAATAGTTACTATAATAAGATGGTATTCTGTACAAATGTTTCAAGATATCAGTATAAATATGTAGAATAAGAATATTACGGATATTCTTTATTGATCAGCTAACAGAAACTGCGTTTCAATCTATGAGCCATAGTATATATCCAGCAGATCTATTCTGTAAAAAAATCGCCATAAAAATTTAGGTGAAGTGAAATTGAAGCGAATTGTCATTCCAAACTGATTGGACCGATGGACAGCTCATTTATTTATTGATCAAGGCACACCATCCGGAAATAACATTCAGAAAAGATCCTGTGTAAGCAAGTCACTTACAGGCATGCGCATAATTGTCATATTAAGTCGCATAAAATAAAAATTAAACAAACATAAAGTAAAATCAAAAGACATAAAATTAAAATTAAACAAAAATTAAATAATGCCAAAATAAAATTATACATGTCGTTGATTAAATTGGTATTCAATAAAATTTACTTTAATAACTAAATTATATTATTAACAGAAATTATATAAAATGTCAAGTTACATTATTAGCATTATAACAACTGTAGTAACATTACCAATATAATTTTTTCACACAATAATTTAAAATACAATATTGCTTATTACTTACATTATTTAAATCATTGATAAGACACATATATATATATATATATACATTAATTAAAATTACATTGTCAAATTATATTAAATTATAAAAAAAAATGGAAATTATCTTCTTATATATAAAATTCTCGTGTCACAATGTTAGCTAACGACTTGACCGATTTTTATGAAATTTTAAATGCATATTCAGTAGGTCTGAGAATCGGCTACTATCTATTTTTTAATAGGTAGGGAAGGGTAGGTAGGTATGGTAGGATAGGGTGGGTAAGGTAGGTAGGATAGGTAGGGTAGATGAATATTATGGTGTTTTTATGGCTAAACAAGTTTGCCGGGTCAGCTAGTAACATTATAGATTAGCAGCAGGAGTAGGCAGCTGTTTAAAGATCAATGTCCACAATTTTAGTATTAGCGGAGTATCAAATATTCTTCGTGTTCACTTCAACTAAGTTTTCACGTCAAGAATTTAACAAAATAGCTCTACAGCCGATAAATTCCATAGACACCTCACCGTTATGACTAGGTGAAGTGAGCTCGAAGTGAACTGTCATTCCAACCGACGACGACGCCAGAAATTGACAGCTCACTTCACTTAAGTCATCACGGTGAGATCTCTACAGAGGCCTTAGTGCGAGTTTTTACTCACGCTCACTCGTGAAACGTAAACGTCAATTTGTATTGCACCTGGATAAGCGCCGTCTGAGAAACCTCTTTTTTTGTATATATATAAATCATTTCAAGGTGCATTTGACATTAAAATACTATAAATAATTAAATGGTTCTCAATTTCTCATAATAATAAATATTTTTAGATGATTTTTTTTTTACTATAAGTATTATTAAAAACGAAATGAAGTACATATTTTACAACGTTTCGTCGCCAAATAAAATTGTTTTTTTTGAAGATCTGTGTTTTTTATTTCGAAGTGTCGTGGTAGCTTAGTGGCTAAATTCTCGCCTCTCTTGCAACGTCGTGGGTTCAAATCCGGGCAAAAAAATTCACTCGTTCCACTAGAATCGGTCTACAGAGAGGATTACAATGACGTAAATAAATATTTCTAAAACAAGTTAGATGTTGAAAAAAAGCACCAAAAGCGTTGAAGAATTTCGCAAGTTCGACTAGTGCAGCATCTCGGTGGCGTTGGGTTCGAGTCCCACCTAAGGCGTACGGTTTTTTTTCAACTAGGTCACATTGGTCCTTTTAGTGGGAGGCCTTAAAAAAAAAAAAAAAAAACGGAAAAAACCGAAAGCCTTAGGTGGGACTCGAACCCAACGCCACCAAGACGCTGCACTAGTCGAACTTGCGAAATTCTTCAACGATATTGGAACTTTTAAAAAAAAAATAAAAAAAAATTCATTTTACCTCAGTAGACCGATTTTAAATTCTATGTATTACATATTGTTATTTTATAGGTGGCTTTTTTATTTAGAAGGGACTTTAAAGGAAAATAACTTATTAGTAGTTAAAGAATCCCCTGCATAGGGGATCGTAGTGGAACATTGAGTGCTGTAGAATCCCCTGGGGGACTGAAATAGGGGATTCTAGTGGAACGAGTGAAAAAATTGCCTTCTTCACTTCATATATTATGTACTTGTTAAGTCTTATCTTGTACATCAGCTGACATCGATGAAGAAACCTGGAAATAGGGTAGATGACACAAAAAAATCTATAAAGTCCGTCAGTTAGATTACCTGAAAATATTGACGACACGGTTGGCGTAGTGGTTGAGCGATCGGCTGCTGCGCTGCGTGTCGCGGGTTCGATTACCGCACGGAACAAATATTTGTAAGGCCTACAGATAGTTATTCTGGTTCTGGGAGTCTTGTGTATGTGAGTTTAAATGTTAGTAAACGCACCCACGATACAGGAAGAAATTCCTAGTGTGGGGCAATGTTATTAAAAAAAATATTGGACGCGTATTTTTTCTTTAGTCACGTAAACAAAAAATAATGACGTCACGGTGTGCTACACTTTATACTGACAAAGTGACGTCACAAGCCCCCACTCCTGAACTTTGGTGCGCTTTATCTTTGTCAGTTTTTATTTATTTGATAAAGCAAAAAATACGTGTCCAATGTTATTTGATAATCTCACTGACGAACTAAATAGAATTATATTTTGTTCTACCTGACAACATCCTTTGTAGTTAATGTTAGTTTGAAATTACCAACCCGCATTGTGCGAGCGTGGTGATCAATGCCTTCTCTGTACGAGAAGAGGCCTTTGCCCTGCAGTGGGACATTAATAGGATGGTGTTATCATAAGAATGTTTCAAATAGGTACTTATCACAATTGTTAACAGCCTTCAAAAGGAGGAGGTTCTCAATTCGACTGTATTTTTCTTGTGTGTCACCTCAAAACTCTTTACTAGGTGAACCGATTTTGATGATTGTCCTTTTATTTAAAATCTGGTGCTTCACATGTGGCTATTTATATTTGGTGAAGATCTAATAAAGAACTTTGAAGATATACAACAGAACTCTTCAATAAACAAAGGCAAATCTCTCGGGATTGCTGCAATCGCATGTCTCTTTATTGTTTACGCCATTTCATAACATAACATCACGCCGGTACGCTCTAAAGGGGTAGGTAGTACATAGATGTGTACAGTTCACCCTGGTCATTTCACCGGTTATGTTCAAGTTGTATGTTATTCGGGTAATCTATTCTGGCATAACTTTGTGCAGCTTTAATGCTAAGGACCTTACCTTGCTGTTGCTCACTATGTACCACAACTAAAAAGTGAAAAATAAAAACCTATTTACAAAAATAACCGACTTGCAAAAAAACACTACAATACTTCCGTACCTAATCGAAGTTATTTTCACTTTGTAGTGTTTTTTTTGAAGTATGTTGTGTTTTTTGTACAGAAGTTTTTATTTTTGTAAACGAAGCGAATATTCAGCTAAACCTCTAATCTGGGGCAACGTTGGAAATAAATGTAATAAAACCCAAAATATACAATTATAATTTTATTATACAAGTATATAAAAATCAGTCTCTTAACTCTAAAGAGAATATTTTAAATTCGTTTATAATAATATCAATTCATATTTCGCAGTATATTCACGCTTATAACAGTAAAGAGCAGACAGAAATGACTAACTCAGTCAAACATTGTGAAAATATTTTGTTGTAGGTACACTTACAAAACTTATAACAAAAAGTACAAACTTATTTGAAACTAGTGTACGAAATTGGTGGTCTTACGATACAACTAATATTCTGTAAACGAAAGCGTATTTTATATATAAATAATAAGTATTTGGAAGTCGGTCAAAATCAGACAAGATAGGTAATGCGAAAAATATAACATAAAGTATTTCTGAACAAAATAGGTAAAACATATTGACGTAGGCGGTGTTTCACCACCACAGTTTATGATTATAGTATTCCTGAAAAAATATTTCGTTACTTTCTAGAGATCGAGAATCAGATTTTGTACAGAATAGAGCGGGTCCTTAGTTTTCTTATTATAATGAATCACAGAAACTTCCTCGTTGGTCTAGTGGTAGCAAACGCGGGTTCGATTCCCGGGTCGTTAGTGTTTTAGGGTTTTTCATCTGCGGCTATAGGGGGACTATTTGGTGCATAGGACTTAAACATGCCTAACTGGCGAAGTGTGGGTTTTAATATAGGTCATGCCACGGGCTCCCAGCGCTAATAAAGAAAATTTGGTTTAAATAAATCTCACTAGATGGCGCGACATTGACCGTGTTGTTATTGAATTGTGTGTAAAATTAACATTTTCTTGAACATAAAATTGTATGTTCTTACTTAATCAACTCTCCTAATCACAGAATTATATTATAAAACAAAACTTCACTGTATTTAAAGAAAAATATTCATGCACCGAGTAAACCCTATTACTTGCAAGTCGCTACTAACACCATCTATCTATCGCCATGAAACGGAACTGAATGCGAACGATGAACACAAAACAATCGGTTTAATCAGACAACAAAAAACGCTAGTTACGTCGGCACGGTTTCTTTGTATGGGATGAGGCATCTGTATGCTAGTATTATATTATCTGTGGTCCTGCCCTGCAACGCTTCGGGGTATAAATACTGTCGTGATGTTATGTAATGTGATTCACTGTTTTGTCACAAAATTTTGCCTAATTTGGCAAGTGCTAGGTTCCCATGCGAGAGCAGTGGTGGCCCAGTGGTATTGGCCGTGACTTACAAGTTGTAGGTCGTGGGTTCGAACCCAGGCAGGCGCTTTACTTTGTCGCTTTCATCACCAATGCTCTCAAAAACGGTGAAGGAAAATATCGTGAGGCAATCGGCATGTCCTAGAAACAAAAAATTCGATGTTTGTGAACATGATGTGACATCCACCAACCCGTACTGGGCCCGCGTAGTGGATTACGGCCCATTCCCTCTCACAGAGTGGAGGCCTGTGTCCCAGCAGTGGGAACATTAATTGATGATGATGACGTTACCATGTTCAAAAACAAATAGGTTTATTTTTGGTTTCGAAGAATAACGGTCGGTCGGTAACACAAAAATCGTTGGAAGAATGTTACGTGTGTTGCATAGTAAGTAGTTAACTAGTATTACCAATAGGTATTATCTAAATAAACGGTATTGCTAGAAGAAATCGTTAATTACTTCATTAATCCAATACTAGTTGTTGCCCGCGACTTCGTCTGCGTCATGCGTGGCTTTAGTACTTCGAATGGCCTATTTTTTTATATCGTGCAATAATATTGTAACGAGCAACTTTTGAGAGCGCACGGTTGGCGCAGTGGTTGAGCGATTGACTGCTGCGCTGCGTGTCGCGGGTTCGATTCCCACACGGAACAAATATTTAAAAACTATCCTATGTCCTTCCCAGGCTTAAACTATCTCCATACCAAATTCATCTATATCGGTTCGGCTGTTTAAACGTGAAAAGGTATTATTATATAGTTATTGCGATCCTTTGCGTGGCAAAAGAAAATACGTGTCCAATATTTTTAGGTAATCTAACTGAAGGACAATTTTATTTTTGGTCATCATGCCAATTGCCCCAATCTAAGGGACCCAAACCCCATGAGTAGCAGTCGCGGTGGAAAAAAGCAATTTAAAACAAATAAATCGTATTGCCAAACCTTTTACATAATCATTACTTCATTAGTACCTAAGGTACCTATTTATATAAGCAATAATCTTTATAATGATTTAAATCGATTAAGAACGTTTCTACCTTATCAGCTACGGTTTTTATTGCCATTTGCGTCGTTATTCGTAAAACCGTTGCTTTACTATGTAATTTAAAAAAAACATTGCTGTTACCTATATAAAAAAACTACAATTTAGAATTTTTATAATTCTCAATTAACATTAGGCATACATGCGCAAGTAACTCTGACTGTTTGTTTGTTAAGTTTTCACGCCTAAACCGCTTAACCCATTTTGATGAATTTCGAAGAAGAGAAAGATTCGACCTAAGAGAAGGACGTAGGATACTTTTAATCCCTTGGGATAATTGCAGACATTCACGCGGCCCGCAGGCGAAGGCGTTGGCAAGCTAGCGTGTAAAAGTATTTACAACAAATAAGCAGTCTTATGTGTCTTCATAATCACCATCACCCTTTTAATATTACCACTGTTGGGTCCCAGGCCTCCTGTCTGTAAGAGTGTATCTTGGGCCCAGTGCGGGTTGGTGGATGTCACATGTCCTCGAATTTATGGTTCTAGGACATGGCGATTTCCTCACGATGTTTTCCTTCACCGTTTTAAGAGCAGTGGTGATGAAATAATTTACACAAAGTAAAGCGCCTGCCTGGGTTCGAACCCACGATCTACGACACGTAAGTCGCGGCCGTTACCACTGGCACAGATAATATTATTATCACATCACAGATAATAATATTATCTGTGCCAGTGGTAACGACTGTGACTTGCGCTAGCAGTGGTGCTACCACTGCTCTATAATACGAGTGCCTACTTAAAAAGAAACAACCACAAATCGCATTTAAGAAACCGGTACTGTTTTCTACAGCGTAAAAATATAATTGGAAATTCACTCATTTATAATCGCAATAAACCGAATAAGAAATAATCGATTCTCGCAGTAAAAACGAATCGAATTTTAGTATGAAAGATTGTGAGTTGTATAAAGCTGTGCGCATACCGGGGGGCATTGTCGTATTTCTACAAAATTAAAAAGAAAATCATCGTGTGGGATACTGGCCTTATTTTGGATGTGTGTTACACAATCATCCTTAGATAAAGTACCTATAGATGGAGCCATGGCGTGGCCGCACATGAAACAACAATAACAATAACACTTTGGCATTTACAGCCTAGAACACTTCAACCCACCATCGCACTGACACTTATTATCTATAAATAGCCCAATTCATTGTCTCAATAAACACTTAATCCCGCGAAATCACAAAAAAATCAAACACGACGTTAGTTTGTCAAACCTGCCATAATATTAGCGTTTGACAAACAACAAAAGCCAGCCAAACTTTTGTCCTTATTATTTTTACATAGGGCTGCCAATTAGCGATCTCGCTCTATCAATCAAGCTCATTTTAATGCTAAATCTATAGGTACTTTATCTAAGCAATCATCCCTACACGGATCTCTATGAAATTTGGTACAGAGATACATTATAGTCTGGAATAGCATATAGGTTTATTATCCCGGGAGTATTTGGCCTTGGGATCATTCCGAACTTAACGCGAACGAAGCCGCTGGCAGAAGTTATTGCAAAAAATTGTTCTGTCCACGGGAAACTAAACTTTATTAAATCCAGTCTGCACCCAGCCTTAGCAACGATAGCAAATTGTTTATATTGGCAACGTACCATAAAAATTGAGCATTGTCTTAGTTCGTACTAGCCTTAGTCGGTCATAGCTATGAATTCAATATTAACTGATTGGCGGGAGACCTGTTTCAATTTAACACAATCTAGGATGCTTTCTGGTGGCCTGAACGACATGTACCTATGACGTACGAGGACCATACGAATATAGAGGCACAGTAATATAATACTAGCATACAGATGCCTCATCCCATACAAAGAAACCGTACCGGCGGCGTAACTAGCGTTTTGCTTCTGATTAAACGGATATTTTTTATAAGAACATCGATCGCGTTCGGTTCCGATCCACGGTGACAGATGGTGTTAGCGGCGACTTGCAAGTAAAAGGGTTTACTCGACTCGTGGTTTTCACAGTTTCATTGCACCAAAATGTGTAACAGTACAAATACAATACAAATTGAAACAAAATTTAAGGCCCAATATTCCATAATTTTGAGCTTATGAGAGTAGATTAAACAAGAAAATACAATTTGTATGATCAATTCTAGAAAATGTTAATTTTACACGCAATTCAATAACAAATCGATGCTTATCGCCCCATCTAGTGACATTTATTTGAACTGAAACTTTTCTTTCTTAGCGTCGGGAGTGTCGGGACCCCGTAATAGGGTTATGCATATGCACCTGTATTTTAAGTCCTTTTGAACAAAACTTCTTATACTCCTCTTAACTCAGCCGCCATGATATCAAGAATTGTGAAATTGTAGGTATAGAATTTGCTCAATTGGATGTAAAAAGGGCTGGGTTTAAAAGAAGCATTTTGAATATCATTGCTTGTTTTTACACGCGATACCAAGCTTTTTAAAGACGGATGAGCGATTTCAGACTTATATTAAGGCATACTAATATTATAAACGCGAATGTTACTCTGTTATCTTTTCACGCATATACCGGTCAACCGATTTAGATGAAATTTGGTATGGAGATAGTTTGAGACCCTGGGACAGAGGATAGTTTTATCCCAGAAATCATCTTTAAGGGGGGTGAAAAGAAGTTTGGAAGTTTGTATTGAAAATCTACAAAAATATTGCGCGTTATAAAAAATAGGCTATTAGAAGTACTAATGGCACGCAGACGAAGTCGCGGACAACAGCTAGTTAACTATAAGTCCAGGTTTCCTCACAATGTTTTCCATCACCGTCGTCAGTGATGTCCAAGATAAACTTAAATAGCACTTAAGATTTTGAAAAAGTCTACTTTACTTTGACAGATTACTATGCGATAATGCGAATGTTCCTTAATAGAATTGGCCCTCTGTGACTCTGTGCGTATGTGAGTGACCGACACAAGGGCAAAGCCCGCATTCTTGAGCTATACTAAACTCTAGTAGGTACAATCCGGAGAAGTTCTAAACTTTGTTAAAGTCAATATTAGCATTAAATAACAAAACATGACGTCTGCATTACCCGAAGGGTTAACCTCCAGTGTATTTATAGTATCTACATTTCGCCAATTATCGAGCCTATTGCCAAACATCGATCTGCTACTCTTGAGACATTCCAGTAGAAAAAAAATACAATATAACTTTGGCTGACCTGAGAAACGAACCCAGAAAGTTATCAGCAGTAGCGCTTATGATCTCTAGACCAACGACGCAGCATTAGGTAGTTAAATCATAAGATAAAGCACAAAATCTGTCAGGTTAAGTCAAAAATTTACGCTTGACCATCGTCTTATGAAACATAGGCTCCAAAATGTCCAAAAAAACTTTCTAAGTTTCGTGTAATACAAACGTAAAATAGTACAAGATTATAATAACAATAGCTAAACAATTAGCATCAAAAACACAAGTTTTACTAAACTTCGCGTGTCCGTTCACTATTTTCATTGTCAATTTCACTAGCACGCACTATTCTCCATTCACGGTCTCACTTTTATTCTGTTTCGGCTTAAATTTAAATATTTTTTCCAAATTTAACGTGTTCTGGTTGTAGACTGTATGATCGGGAGTATCACCCCAGCTTATGGGCGTCATACGATCCCTTACTTCGATGACAGGCTCTTGTATGCTAACCTCTACAGTAACACCTTCAGGTATCGAGTTTAAAGCTTCAGAATGCACGCTGGAAGAGTTCTCTGGGTTCGAATGCCCCTCCAAAGAGGCACAACGGTTCAAGAAGTTCATCATCCGTTCTTTATAGAACTCTGAGCTTGTCTCCGTGTTCTGTTTCGCTTTGTTTCCTTGATTTTTCAAATAGAACCCGTTGTCTGACTGCGCGAGGAAAATCCTTTTTATCTTCTTGCTTGGATAGTGGTCTATCAAGTCTGGTTTCGGAGGTAAAAGCTTACCGTTTCTAGGTAATTTTCGCGTATCATTACCTTTAATTTTAGTGACGACTGATATGCAGTTGCCTCGTCGTTCGTTGTCCTCTTTATAAGTATTCCTCATGCCTTTGTACGAGATTTTCACGCTCAAAATCGACCACAATAGCTCAAGGAAAGCTGCGATTAATATGTTTATAGACAGAACCCGTTTTGTAAACAAATTCGGTGTTTCATCTTTATCCACGGTCGTGTTAAGAGCAACAATCATATGAGATTCGTTTCTTATAACAACATCAGTGTGTTTTATGACAAAATAGTCTTTGAAAGGTACTTTGTCCTTGTAGAACTCGGTGATATCGCCTTCTGACGTGGTTATGAACCAGACAGCGATCATGATGAATGATGTAAGAGAAACCAGCGTGGAGAGACAGGATATGACAAAAAGCCATGTTATGTTATGGTCTATGTACCATCTGACCGATGCTAGAATGCTCGCTATACCGGCCGCTAACCCAAATATCGTGATCAAAACCGGCGCTAGAACCAATATGTAGTTACTGCCATTTTTATTTCCGTTAAATTCCGTTGTTTCATTCGAATTTAACGGATTTCC
Source organism: Orthosia gothica (assembly GCA_949775005.1). Classification (NCBI taxonomy): domain Eukaryota; kingdom Metazoa; phylum Arthropoda; class Insecta; order Lepidoptera; family Noctuidae; genus Orthosia; species Orthosia gothica. Next base: position 20,756,142 of record OX459035.1, read on the forward strand.
GTTCCCACTCAATTTAAAATTCGATTCATTGTTCGAATTTATTAGAGTTCCATTTTCAATTTCGAAATCATTCACATAGACTGGACTATTTTCGGTTCGGTTTCCGCCATTCGTTAGAGTGCTATTGTTGACAGGGTTTACATCGGAATTCGGGTTCACCAACGCTAAACACGCAAGAAGAAAGGACGTTGCAGCCAATGCAATATGCACCCACGCTAGTCCCGATACTGTTGACGCAGAATATCGCCTCTCCGACGGATATAAGTTCCTTGTATCGGGTTTCGTTTTAACTTTAATTGTGTATACCTACGTCTTCCATAATGGCTAACCAATCATTGTTTACAACAATTTCAAAGTTTTCTTCAGAACAATGGTCGTTTTAATACCACAAAACACACTTTAAACCACTTTTTATCATAAAAACTTGGATTGTCACAACACAAACTCACTGAGAACAATTGTTTTTGTAATTTCAACGTTGAATTTTTTGTTTTATTATTTTCCTTGAACGCGACGTGACCGTTACGGACCGCGGTTGGAAGCGCACTGAAGTTGGCAGCAGGCAGCAATGGTGATACCAACTTTACGAGCACAGCCATCTTGGAAAATCTTTTTAGTCAAATGCAAACCTTATTACTTTCACATACGGGTTAGAAACGAAGTTATTCAAGTTAACAAACGGTAGAAAACCAGTATTAAAGTTTGTTTTGACTTTGATGATGGAGCCATTGGAGTAGGTTTGCGCACGCGATTGTTTTTGCGATAAATCTGAGCGCGTCGAAAGTGCATTCTGATTGTTCTATCAAAATAATTAGCAGATGTGGGAACGTAAATGATATGCAAGCGTTATTTTATGATTAATTGGCAAAGATTTTTTTAATAAGCGACTTAGATATATCCATTGTGATTCTTTATGCAAGTATCTATTGTTTTAGAAACAATTAGGTGTGTCTAAAGAATGAGTTGCTAGCGGCGTTAACCGCTAACTTAATTAGTTAATAATAATAATTAATTGCTTAATAGATAAACACAAATAATTGTGGATTGTGATTACCGAATAGTCGATTTATGTAGGCTTTACCTACCATTTTTAAATTAATATATCATAAATGCCTCATTTCTTAAGTGTGACTGATGAATATGATGACCTCTGTAATGGCGGTAATGGGGTTCTCATTTGGAATTTCTCAGTAACAACCGATCACAGGGGGATGCCCATTTTGTAAGGGAGCTTGGGCGCCTTGGAAAAAATGGCTGTATCTTGATGAATTTGGTTGTGTAATGTAAAAAAACACGTTTTAATCTTAATTACAAAACATTTTTGATTTCTTTATCGGGATTTACGAGATATAACGATGTTTCTGTTCTTAAAATGAATCCGTATTACAATGCAATAAGGCGCATACAAACGTCCAAGTGAAGGCACCTCATATTATTATGTTGTTGTCTGTACAAATAAAGGACACGGATGGAAAAAAACACAAAATGTAAATCCTATTTTAGGATAATATCACACTCACAACTTTTCGTATGGCGAAAATCGTTTTTGGGAAAGAAACAGATTGTTTCCTTTGCCGAATTTACTTACACAATTAGGCCGCTGGTCTCTAGAACGCCACATAGGAACAAACATACATACATAGACTGATAAACCCATTACCCTCCTTCGGCAGTTGGGTAAAAAGAAAAGTCTTCAACACCTGCATACTACCCTGCATTACATACGGCTGCGAAATATGAGCACTCACAAAACAAAACAGAAACAAACTGCAATACTGCCAAAGAGCCATGGAATGAAGCATGACAAACATACAATTTTGACATTGTAATTTCAGTTTATATTAAATTTTGACATAGTGATTTTTTATTGAATTTAAACTTTTGACATTGTATTTCAGTTTATTTTAAATTTTGACAAAGTGATTTTTTATTGAATTTAAACTTTTGACATTGTAATTTCAGTTTATATAAAATTTTGACATAGTGATTTTTAATTGAATTTAAACTTTTGACATTGTAATTTCAGTTTATATTAAATTTTGACATAGTGATTTTTTATTGAATTTAAACTTTTGACATTGTAATTTCAGTTTATAGTAAATTTTGACATAGTGATTTTTTATTGAATTTAAACTTTTGACATTGTAATTTCAATCTAATTTAAATTTTGATAGAGTTGTTCTGTTTTTTTTTTGCGTTGTTTGTAACAACTAATTTTGTACGCCATAAATGGCAAAACATGTAGCCTACTCATATTAATATAAGACCTTTATACTGTACTCATGTTTTACGAAATATCTTATCTTATCTTATCTAAACATACGGAAGGCAGACCATGTAAGAAATGGACAACTGAGAGCTAAAACTAAACTATAGGACATCTTGACCAGAATGAACCAAAAAAAATGGAGTTGGACTGGCCACATGAGAGATCAAGTATGGGGTAAGGTGACGAGCTGATTGGTATCCAAGGGATATTAAACGCAGCAAGGGGAAACAGATAAGAAGACGGGAGAACGAGCTGAAACAAACAGCGGGCTCCAACTGGAGATGAGTGGCTCTTGATAGAAATCAGTGGAAACAGCTTTTGTCGAAAGACATACTGAATTGAGAGACAAATTATTATTAGACAAACTCTCAACAAATTATTATTATTAGCGAGTGTGCTGTGCTGCGCTATACGTAGAAACGCATGTCACAGTTCAAAGATCTACAGGCCATCTTCGCCCACTGCTGAAATTAAGAGGAAATGTGTGAAGAGCTTGATACTGAATTTCCTTAAATTAGGTTTGGCTCTCGCCTATTTCCTCCTGCAATATTGGGAAAATTTTAATGATATTTCATAAACTGGAAAAGAATAAAATATACTTACTGTGGCCCTATGTTTTTCATTTTCATTTATAGTTTTTAAATTTGTACACTAGGCCTGTTGACAGCGCAATTTTGAGCATGTTTGACGGTTCTACGAGTATCTAGTGCTTCTAAAGATAATGTATCATCAAAAAGGAAAACATAGGGGCACAGTATACATCTTTCTTTTTCGGTTTATGGAATATCTTTTAAATTAGTCCAATATTGGAGCAGGAAATAGGAGCTGAGTTGAGGAGCTCGTGGCTAAATAATAACAGCCGCACGGGTCGATCTTCGAGGTTAAGCAACGCTTGACGAGGTCGGTCCGTGGATGCGTGACCATTTCAGCATACCGAGTTTCCTCTGTGCCTCGAAAACACGTTAAGCCGTTGGTCACGGCTGTCATTTTAGCATCTTCGTAGTCAGAAGCCTGAGATCTGACACCAGTCTTGCCAAGAGGTACCGTGTTACCCAGTTACTGGGTTGTGTAGGTCAGATAGGCAGTCGCTCCATGTAAAACACTGGTACTTAGCTGAATCCGGTAAGACTGGAAGCCAACCCCAACAACAATTGGGAAAAGGCTAGGCAGATGATAGGAGGAGGAAATAGGCGAGAGCCAACTCTCGAATTACGACTTTTTACTTAGGATATTCAGACGGGGATTAATTAAGATCTCCTCTGCCTTACTATACAGGGAACAAAGGCGTAATATTATCCGTCAGCCAAACATGGTACCTAATGTTCTCATATTTTATTATATTACGTGATAACTTTATAATTATATTTTATCACGACAATTGCAATGTTTTGAAATTCGATTCGGGTTATCATCAAATAGGGCATAGATGCGGCCGTTAAAAGTCGCTCAGATCGGTTTTTATTGTGAGGTCTTTAAGTTCGATCACAGTTCGATGTCTAGCTGTTGGTTCTAATGTTATAGTCCTTACATTTAAGTATATTTCTATAACACTGAGGTTTGCTGGTTTTAATTTGGTAATTTTTGTATTTTTCTGTTTTACTAGACGCTTTTACGTGCACGACTTTTTACATCTTTCTCACATATTTTTCCAACAAGAATAATGTTACCAAATATTTGTAATTTTATTTTACGCCGGGAGGGGACACCCTAGAAAGACATACATAGACCTTATAGGTGATGTTCTTCAGAAAGGCCAGGTGCACAGTACCCATAACCGAGGTGTGTGTATGACTAGATGTATGAATGTGTGTGAAGCAAAAGATGTATGTAAGGATCGTAGCGTGTGGCGTTATGTAGTTTCTGCCTACCCCCATGGGAAAAAGGCGTGAGTTTATGTATGTATATTTTACTGATGGAAAAGAGTGCCGTGCAGTTTCTTGCACGTTCCTCTCCATAGAGACCTGCTGACGCTTGCAATTGTGCAACTAGATTCATATTTTGTTTGAAAATTCAAAACTAAAATTTAGTTGAAATAAAATATTACGATTTTGATTTTGCTGGAAGAGAACCCAATTATGGGTTAAGCTCGCCTTTCTACATAAGCTGACCTACTGTATTTGTACATATCTCATATATTATATCAACTATCGAGTTCCTACAAGACGAAGACACGTTTGCATGCCTCGGAAAGTACATTAACCCCCAGTTTCCCAGCTCAAAATTATCGGAGAATTAATGTAACAAATTGTCAAGCACGCGTTATCTGCTGTGATTGGCTAATTAAAATTCATTCAACCAATCACAGCAGATAACGCGAGCTTGACAATTTGTCACATTAATTCTCCGATAATTTTAAGCTGGGAAACTGGGGGTAAGCCTTTGGTCCTGGCTTTCATTTGTAAACAGTCGATACGGGGTAATCAGAAGCCAGGCAAACCCTGATTGACTGTCAAAAAGCAAAACCATTTTTATTTATTTCACACAGGCCTACTTGGGCACTTATAAAACGTCGACAAAATGTGCACGGTTCGGGTTGGTCGATTCCTATGGAGAAGAACCGGCAAGAAAATCCATGGTTACTCTTTTAAAAAATGGTTTGGTTTTACAATATTTCCATGTTACAGCATTAGTACTTTGATATGGGGGGAAAAAGTAGGCCCGACAATAATACGTAAGAAAAAAAAAGAAGATTTATTTTAATAAATAAACAAAAGAAAATAAACCGAGTTAAAAAGTTAACAAATGTTAACAAGCATCTAGAAGGCCTACAATGTTCACACATTTACAAAACAATCGGTAAAATAATCTATACAAAGTATAACAAGACTTAATTTAACATGTGGCACAAATGTTGTTATCAGTGCTGTAACTATTCTTAGCAAAGGGCTATAAAGATGATTTAAAACCGTTGTAAAAAGTCTAATTAAAAGAAGGAAAAAAAATACAGAGAAATAATGATGCAGTTAGACTGGAAGCTGACATTCTAGAAGCATAAGTTTGACTTGTATTGTTTTGTTGACATTTGCGCGACATTTTTTTTATTTTTTTAATATTACTAAATATGACATTCTATAGGTATTTTGATTTGTTGTCTTTATTAATATTTGCATGCCATTTTCAAAGGTAAACTTAACGTTTTGACATTTTGTATTATAGCGTCTCTTCATGCTGACAATTTGTTATGTATGGTACCTACTCATGTTTGAGCAAATATTTTTTTTTTCATTTGATTCGATTTATAAGTCGGGACCGTTTTCATTGGGTCACCACTGCTCTTTTAAAATTGCTGTTACTTAACAATATTTAAGATACTTATATGTAGCAAGTAATATAAAGTACAAATCCAAATTTCTTTCTGCAAGACCTTGGAGTCAAATCTGAAGTCAACAGTTTTTTTTTCTTAAATGTAGGCTGAGGGCAGCGGATTGAGATCTCCACCTTGAACACGAGGTGAGATTATGTATTTAATACATTTATACCGTTTACAATGAAAGTTGTTCGAATTTTAGTAGATATATGAATTAAGTCAATTACTGTCAACAATCTCGGGACCCTGGGGACCCGCAGGCTTTTTACGTATTTTTTTGCAAGAGCAAAACGATAGCGATTTTTGCGCAATACAAAAGTTTTAGAGTTGCTGGCGGTTTTTTTTTATATAAGTGCATTTGACAAACAGCAAGCGATTAGCAAACGATTGTGTTGGACGGGTTGGACCTACCATACCTACACTGTAGATAATTCCGACTTTTATGACATAAAGCGTTTGATTGCTATCGTTTTGCTCTTGCGAAAAATACGTAAAAAGCCTGCCGGTCCTCTGAAAGGCGTGCGAGGGGCCGAAGCCAACTCGCAGAGGCCTTGTTAGGCATGTATCAGGTAATGTGACACCAACCGGTGATTATCCCTGTATGCACTGCGCAAGTGCACCCAAGAGCAGTCTCCGATTGGAGCAGAACTATTGCAAAATATGGAGAAAAAACCGGCCAAGTGCGAGTCGGACTCGCGCACGAAGGGTTCCGTACCATTGTTGCAAAAAACGGCAAAAAAACACGTTTGTTGTATGGGAGCCCACATTAAATATTAATTTTATTCTGTTTTTAGTATTTGTTGTTATAGCAGCAATAGAAATACATAATCTGTGAAAATTCCAACTGTCTAGCTATCATATTCATGAGATACAGCCTGGTGACAGACAGACAGACGGACCGCGGAGTCTTAGTAATAGGGTCCCGTTTTTACCCTTTGTGTACGGAACCCGAAAAATGCATTGGACTATGGGTTTGGTAGGTTTAGTGGATCGATTGGCTAAAACTATAGGAGGACTAACTGGCCCCTGCCTGGCAGGGGGTGACTGGCACATTCAATTAAGGGGCCCCCATAAAAAGCTAGTTTTTATTATTGTTGATATTAGGTATTGTTCTCGCCAAACTACTGGGCCGCCATGAAGTTGGCTTTTCGAAGCGCAAGGCACGGATCGGTGCTGTTTTTGTATGAGATTTACTACTGCGCAGACACTGTAGCCAACTTCAGGGCGGCCAAGAAGATTGAGGCGAACTAGATTCACGTTTGTTCTACCACAAAAATGATGGTAGAGTGATGATGTTTTCGACGGTGATGCACGCTTGCCTAGAAGTAACCTATTTACTCTTGACTTAAAGACCCCGAGGTTGTAACTATCGGGGAAAACAGACTGCGGCAGGGAATTCCACTCCTAAGCTGTACGTATAATTAATGTATTCCCAAAACGTTTAGTGCGTATGGGTGGGATGTCCACCATGTACCGATGGCGCATCGCCGTACGTCTGGTAGTCCGATGATGGAACGGGCTAAGCGGAATTAGATCATGCAATTCCATCGCACACTCACCGAAATGTAACCGATAAGAATGACAAGCTGGCAACTCGGCGACGATGTTCAATGCTCTTGAGCTTGACTTGACCAGTGCCTCATTGCTAATGATATTTCCAAAATGATTTTTTGCTTATGGGTGGGAGGTCCACCATATGGGGAGTTCCGCAACGCCCTGCCTACCTCATTGGTCCAGTGGTTGCAAGCACTACTGCTCACCATGAGGTCCTGGGTTCTCTTCCCAGGTCGAGCAGTGTTATTGGGTCTTTCCATCTGGACTTTCTCAGTAGCTCGGTTGAAGTTGAAGATGTTCCTGAAGTATGGATATGTTGAAAGCAATAGACTCACGCCCTATCAAATGGAACTTAAACACAACTGTCGAAATATGGCTAGATAGATAGATACGGTACACTTCTGTCTAACCCTTCTAAAAATACAGCCGTGATGTTATTATTATTATTAATGCGTTTATTTCAGACATACGCAGTCCATACTACATTTATAACACAACGTAAAATTAAAAAATAAACAAAAACAGATAAAAAAGCCAGCGTACCATTGATCCAGAACCAATTTCAAATTAAATTTAAATTGGCCTAAAAAACACAAAATAAAACAAAAGTTTCAAAATTATTGTATGAAATATAAAAAAAAAAACATAAAATATTTATAATAATAATTAAAATGTAAATAATAGGGATTACCCTTGGGTGCAGTTGCGTAGTGCATACAGGGATAATCGTCGCGCGTCGGTTGGTGTCACATTTCCTGATACCTGCCTAACAATCTCCGCGAGTTGGCTTCGGTCCCTCGCACGCCTTGCAAAGGAACGGGACCCCAGGGTCCCGAGATTGTCAAAGTCATTAAAATGTCGAAACAATAGAATAATAATTAACAATTTCAATAAATTAAATTAAAAAAAATACATTGCTCATCCTTAAAAATACTATGGCATCAACATTGAAAAGTTTACCTGCCCCAAGCCCGATACAAAGGTGCATGTAAGGCCTGAAAATGCTTCATAAAAGGCCTCTCCAACCTGTTGGAAACCAGGGTAAGAAGAAAGAAAGAAAAGAGGTTATAATTGCTATGTAGTTTTAACACCTATTCCGCTAAACATAACACACTACAAAGAATACATAAAATTAAATAAATAATAACCAAAACATGTAAAACAAATTATTGCAAATTAAGCGGTTAACTCATTTTACAAGCATTAAATTACACACTTAGATATTATCTACATGCATAATTTATTTGCTTAGCAAAGCTTAAAATGCTTCCTACTTCCTACCTTGGAAACAAAATAATGTTATTTTATAAAAAACTTAATAACAAAAAACTTCTAAAGCAAAACACTACAAAGCGAAACATAACTTTTTATCCGAAGTCGGTGTCTTTGGTACCTACTGCATTTCGTTTTTAGACACCGACTTCGGAAGATTTTTCTCTTTGTAGTGTTTTGCTTTAGAAGTCGGTTTTATTTTTTTGTAAAAAAGTTTTTTATTTTTCACTTTTTAGAGGTACACAATCGACAAGTTCTATAGTAAGGTCCCTATAATGCCCACAGTGATGCCAGAATAGATTACCCGAATAACATGTAACTTGAACATAACCGGTGGAATGAGAGTGTACCAGGATGAACTGTACACATCTGCGTACCCGTTTAGAGCATACTGGCGTTATAGTATATTATGAAATGGTGTAAACAATAAACAGACATGCGATTGCAGCGATCCCGAGAGATTTGCCGTCATTTATTGAAGAGTTATGTTGTATATCTCCGAAGTTCTTCATCAGATCTTGATGAACTTTAAATGGGACCACATGACAAGCACCAGATTCCAAATAAAAAAAGAATGATCAAAATTGGTTTACATAGTAAAAAGTTCTGAGGTAACAAACATAAAAAAAAAATTAATAAAAAAAAAACAAAAAAAACCCGACTGCTTCAAAAGCGAACTAAAAAGTCGTAAACAAGGAAAAAATCATGCTGTGCAGGCGGAGGATACATATTCGCCGGCTGGCTGACCAAAATCTGGTGTATCCTCCGCCTGCACAGCATGATTTTTTCCTTGTTTACGACTTTTTAGTTCGCTTTTGAAGCAGTCGGGTTTTTTGATTTTTTAATTAATTTTTTTTATTTATAACTTTTTAGTTAGTTTTTTCGAATTAGATACATTTAAACATATAAGTGTTATATATTTTTGAAATCAACTCTTAAAACCCTTTATTTTGATACCCCACACGATGGGTTTGGAAGAAAAAAAAAAATTTGGGCCCCCACAATATGGCACCCAAAAGCCACCATTTTTCTATTATCCAATTTTAATGTAGCCTATGACACTCGCAGGGTAAAGACGCATCGATTGACGTACGAATCATCAAAATCGGCCAACGCGTTTGGTCTCTGGAACGCCACATAGGAACAAACATACATACATACATACATACTTACATACATACATACATAGACTGATAAACACATTACCCTCCTTCGGCAGTCGGGTAAATACAGTCGAATTGATTTAACCTCTTCCTTTTAGGCAAGTCGGTTAAAAAATGAAGTAAAATCTTGTTCTAGTGGTTTAGTCAGCAGATTTTTGCAGACACCAAAATACATATTATATAATGTTAGTTAACATTTTGTAATATAATAATGCAATGTAGTAATGTTAATAAACATCAGTGTGGGAGCACTCAATATCTTTATCAATTCCCAACATGTTTTTCTCTTTTTATTTAAAGTAGTCAAATTCGTAAACTAGGCCTCTGTTGACAGCACAATTTTAAGCATTTTTTGAGGGTTCTAATGCTTCTAAAGATAATGTATCATCAAATAGGAAAACATAGGGGCACATCTTTCGATTTTAGTTCATGGAATATCTTAAAATTGATACAAAATTGGAGAAGGAAATAGGCGAGAGCCAAACCTCGAATTACGACTTTTTACTTAGGAAATTTAGTGGAATGTCTGCGACCGCATTTCCTCTCAAGATGATAATCACACCAGATCACACTAATATAGTAAAGGCGAAAGTTTGTGAGTGTGTTTATGTATCTGTTTGTATGTTTGTTAGTTCTTTACGCTCAAATAGCTGGACAGATATTGATGAAATTTGTCACAGAGATATATTATAGTCTGGAATAGCACGTAGGATACTTTTTATCCCCGTATAATGTTCCAAGGATGATAAAACGGCGAAGCTGCTGGCAGAAGCTAGTAATATTATAAAAGCGAAAGTTTGTGAGTTTGTTTATTACTTTTTCTCTCAAAACTACTGAACAGATCTAGATTAAATTTGGCACAGAGATATATTATAGTCTGAAATAGCACATAGGATACTTTTTATCCCAGGAACATGACCTTTGGGACAATTAGCTAGTGTTAATATGTATAACAGGCGAAATCAAAATTAATATACTGATATTCCTCTGCCTACGTCATCAGTGAATACCGGCTTTCTACACTAATAAAATTAGTCTTCATAAACAGAATGGTAACCAAATGAAACTTGATAGCAGTCTGCAAATAACCAGACTTGTTATGAGCTAAATTAAGCTCGTTAATTATATACTAACAGGAGAAACCGGCAGGAGGCGCATTTTAATTCAGATCATTTAGTAAATTACTGTGATGACAACATGATTGGTAGTGTTTAAACTGTATGACGTTTTTTGGATTGTATGGGGCACGCTTGGTCCCCTTCTGATGGGTTAGGTCAGTGGCTCCACCGCCTACCAGTTTTCAGCCGCAGGGGATAGGGACGTCCCCTGCGGCCCCGCCGCGTCCACCATCAGACGGTGGCGACCCCGTCCAGGCCGGGGAAGATAGGGAGAGCGGTGTACCGCAATACTGGCACTCCTCTCCCGCCGCGGTCTCCAACCCTCAGCCGCGATATCGAAAGGGTATGGGAAGCCTCATACGACATCGCGGCCCGCCTCAGTTGCAATGTCGCCCAAGCGGCACCGCACCCTACTTGTTGACTGGTACGTCGTCGTCGGCTTATTTGCAAAAGGTACTGTCTAGCGACCCCTCCTCGGGTTCCTCTTAGCTTCACCGTGGGTGACCAAGTCACGGCTACTGAGCCCCCCGCCTCGACAATGCGGGAACCCACCGGGGGGGATCACTCAACCGCCTGCCAACCGAATCACTCACCACCAACGGGCCGACCTCGGCAAGCGATGCTTAATATTGAAAATCCACCCCTGCGGCTATTTATGATTTAGCCACGAGCTCCCGAGCTCAGAGGCCTTAGTGCGAGTTTTTACTCACGGTCAATCGCGTTAACGTAAACGCCAATTTGTATTGAAACTGGATAAGCGCCGTCTGGTGACGGTAAGGAGAAACCTCTTTTTTTGTGTACATTTTGACATAAGAGATCGTTTACGTTTCACGAGTGAGCGTAAACGATCTCATATGATCTCATATAAAAACTCGCACTAAGGCCTCTCGAGCAATCGGTGTTTTTTTCACTTAGTAGTTTTTTTATTTGGAAATCGGTTGTATTTTTATGTAAAAATGTTTTATGTTTTCACTTTTTAATGGTACATAATGGACTAGTTCTAAAGTAAGGTACAGACCAATAATGCCCACAGTGATACCAGAAAATATTACCCGAATGCCATGTAACTTGAACATAACCGATGGCATGAGGGTGTAACAGGGTGAACTGTGATGCATTATCTGTGACTATATACAACTGCGTATCCCGTTGAGTTTTTGGCGGGATCTTGTCGAGTGAAGTTCAGTGGCTGTTAATATTATTTGCAAATTGATTCCTAGTGGATATTGTGGTACATTATTGGTGTAGTTTTGTGTCTCAACTGTCTACGCAACTGGACAATTTGTGAAATCATTGACAGAAGCGATCTCGGGATAGTGGAGCGGAGTATTTTATTGTAGTATTGACTGCCTCCGCAAAGCTTACTGGGAAGACTGACTCGTTACAATTTGCTGCCAAATACTCCAAAAAACATTAGAATCTGTTACATCCGCATTCTAATGCAAAATAAAGAATAACAGCGAAATAATAAAATGGATAAAAGGTCCTAGCAACCAGGCCATAAAATTAAATATATATAAAAAAAAAAAAAACGTATCCCGTTTAAAGTGGTATAAACAATAAACAGACATGCGATTGCAGCAATCCCGAGAGATCTGCCTTCATTTAATGAGTTCTGGGGGGGTAACCACAAGCTCTTAGAGTAAGGTTATTTTGAGATCGAGTAAGTGACAGATGTATACAAGTCAGATACATCTGTCCTTTACTCGATCTCAAAATAACCTTACTCTAAGAGCTTGTGGTCACCCCCCTGTTGTATCTTTGCGATGTTACCAGATGTTACCAGATGTTACCAGATGTTACCAGATGTATCCAGATGTTACCAAAAAATGGGACTATTTCGGAATAAACGTCTTTCGAACCATAAAAGAATTTTGCCAATCTGTTTATATATGACCGAGTTATAACAACATACAAATAAATAATTATAAAAAAAAGATCCGAATTGAGAATCTCCTCCTTTTCTGGAAGTCGGTTAAAATTTATTGGATTTGTTTATTTTTATTTTTTTATTAAAGATAGGCTCGCGTTTGACCACTATCTCGCTCACCTGATAGTAAGCGATGATGTGGTCGACGGTGAAGCACGCTTGCCTAGAAGTAACCTATTCACTAGAGACTTAAAAACTAACTTGACTTGAAAATTCTACCATTGCCATGTATGTATATTAGAGATATCTGGACTTTTACAAAAAACCACATGAATTATTTTAAGCAACATAGGTACCGAGGTTATACCACGACAGAAAAGGGCTAAGTTTCGCAACCTATTATATCAGCCAGCTGCACACAAAGATATTTATAAGAAAAATGTGTTCAATATGTGTATAATCATTTATAATACGATACCAAACGAATTGAAATTGTTGCACGGGAATGTTTTTAAAACTAAAGTGTCAGAGTGGTTAAAAAAAAACTGTTTCTACAGCATTAAGGAATTTTTGGAACAAAAATATTTGTTCAGATTATTAAAGTATTGTAAATAAATTGATTACATTTGTATGTAATAATAGTGTGTGATAGTAATGTGATAATAATGTGACAATAATATGATAATAATGTGATAATAATGTAATAATAATATTTCTGCATAATAATGCCATTTAAACATAATAATTTGCACGCTTGCTTGCAGGCAGAATACAATGACGTTAAGGCTGTAAGATCTTCCCTTGTAAACTGTGTATTTTCTTGCAAATAAACAATTTGAATTTGAATTGAATAACAAAAACTAACGACCGAACTGATCTTTTTAATAAACCTAGTTATCCAAGCAGGTATCATATCGAAGGTTAATTCCACATAAGTCTATGTTATATAAGGCCTAGTGCCATAAACTAGTACAGTTCTGAATAAGGGGATAATCCTTATAGGGAAACCAGCATTACGCATAATACTTATGCAATAATGCAATGAATGACAGATTCGTAGAAAGGTTAAAGAAGTTTAGCAAAACATTTTCACAAAAAGCGAACCGACTTCTAAAGCAAAACACAAAAAAGTGCAAAAATAACTTTCGTTTCGGAAGTCGGTGTTGAAAAACGATAAAAACAAGAGTTACCAAATACATCGACTTCCGAAATGAATGTTATTTTTGCACTTTTTAGTGTTTTGGTGTAGAAGTCGGTTTATTTTTTTTGAATATGTTTTATTTCTTTCTTGTTAGTTTTATTAGTACCCAATCACTAAAAGTCAGCGAGTTCTATAGTAAGGTACCTAAAGGCTTGACAAAATATCCATAATAACTTAATTTACACATTCGTGCTGTTTGTCGCTGGTATGTTCCATATCTTGAAAACTGCTGAACCGATTTCAAAGAAACTTGCATTGTTCCTTAAGTTAGTGACACTCAATTCAATAAAGGAATGATCACGATTCGATAAGTAGTTTCGGGGAAATGCGTATAAAAACACACATACACTTAAGAAATTTGGTGCAGAATATGTTTAGAAGCCCATATAGAGTAACATTATATGAATATTATGCAATTCCAAGCACATTAAATACATACTTATCGAATTGATAATCTTTCCCTTTTTTCGAAGTCGGTAAAAATATGTAATAAGTATTTAATAGCATTACGCCTGTATATATTCCCTGTAGGAGTAAGGCAGTACAGGTGTGCATATAATATCCTTTTAGTCTATAATATATAATTATACGTATATATCAAGCTTTGAAACAAGTGTGAGTCCATCTATAAAGATGGACTCACACTTGACTACGGGGCACAAATCTAGACTGTGGGCTGCCACTGAAAAACCACTCCTTTATCGTGGGTGCGTTTACAAACATATATCCCACCCATACGCACTAAACGTTTTGAAAATACTTTTATTATGCGTACAGCTAAGGATTGGAATTCCCTGCCGGAGTCTGTGTTTCCCGATAGCTACAACCTGGGGGTTTTTAATTCAAGAGTGAATAGGTTTCTTCTAGGCAAGCGTGCTTCACCGTCGACCGCATCATCGCTTACCAACAGGTGAGATAGTGGTCAAGCGCGAGCCTATAAATAATAATAATAATAAAAAAAAACACATACACAAATACCCAGAGCCGGAACAGCTATCTGTAGACCATACAAATATTTAGTTCATGCGGGAATCGAACCCGCAACACGCATCACAGAAGCCGATCGGTCAACTACTGCGCCCAACTGTGCCATCATATTGACAAAGTGTTAATTCCGATTACCTATAAACTGACTTTGAAACAAGTAATTGATTTAAATTGTATAATTACAGATTTCATACATAATTTGGTCACGACCACGCATAACTGTGATTGACTTGCGCGTGAGTTCGAAACATCATCTTGCTTTTGCCTACAAACATACATACAGACTGAGGTAGTTGGTTAGTCGCTTAGCTAGCACCCGTTTATGTGAAAACTAGCACTCCTCCCGCGACTACGTTCGCGTGTGTGTTTATTATACAAATGATTTGTTTATGTGCAGTTAGTGAAGGCAACCAAAACTAAGCTATTGTTAAATCAATAAAAATGGGATGTCTTAGATATATATGGGTTGGGACGATTCGTTTTTAACCGACTTACCAAAAAGGAGAAGGTTCTATGTTCGACTTCTTGTATGTTTTTTGTATTTATGTTTGTTTTGAGGACCGATTTTGAAAATTCTTTTTTTGTTTGAATGAGTATGTTTCGAAATTGGTTCCATTTTAATTTGGTGAAGATCTGATAAAGAACTTCGGAGATAAACAACAGAACTCTTCAATAAATAACGGCAAATCATTCGGGATTGCTGCAATCGCATGTCTGTTTATTGTTTATACAATTTCATAACATACGCCAGTACGCTCTAAAGGGGTAGTTACGCCGATCTCTCATTTCACCGGTTATGTTCAAGTTTCATGATATTCGGATAATCTATTCTGGCGTTATAGGTACCTTACTAATCAACTTACCTATTTTTAGGTAGGTACAACTCCACAGGGATCGGTTATGGGGCCGCATCTGTGGGACATCGGGTACGACTGGGTGCTGCGCGCCGATCTCCCTATTGGCGTCAGCGTGGTTTGCTACGCTGACGACACGCTGGTCCTGGCGCAAGGGAGGTCGCACCAGGCGGCGGCTGAATTAGCGACACGCGGGGTTGCGATAATCGTCTAGAGGATCCGGCAATTGGGACTCGAGGTGGCCCTGCACAAGTCCGAGGCCATGTGTTTTCACGGTCCTCGGAACGCGCCACCGCCGGGATCCCAAATAACGGTAGGAGGGGTTCACATCGGCGTCGGGTCGACGATGAAGTACCTGGGACTCGTCCTCGACAGCCGGTGGAATTTCGTTGAGCATTTCCGACGTTTGGCTCCCAGACTGGAGCGGGCGGGGGCTGCCCTCAAGCGGCTGCTGCCCAATCTAGGGGGTCCAAACGCCTCCTGCCGGAGGCTCTACGCGGGGGTCGTGCGGTCCATGGCCCTTTACGGGGCACCGGTATGGGCGTGTTCCCTGAGGCGGCGACCAGCCCGCCGGTTGAGCGCGTCCCAAAGGATAATGGCCATCCGGCTGATCCGGGGATACCGCACGGTCTCCGGTGAGGTGGCGAGCCTCCTTGCCGGATTACCACCATGGGATCTGGAAGCAAAAGTCCTCGCGCAAATATGGGAGTGGCGCGAGGAGGCCAAATGCCGGGGCGAAACTCTGTTACCGCGACAAATCGCGGCTCGGCGGACAGAGCTCCGGCAGGATCTCATGGTGACATGGAGTGGGCGATTGTCGCAACCCAGCGCTGGGCACGCCACAATTGCGGCGCTAAGGCCCCTCTTTGAGGAGTGGCTAGAGAGGCGTGACGGCGTCCTCACCTTCCGCCTGACGCAGGTCCTCACCGGTCACGGCTGTTTTGGGAGGTTCCTGTTCAGGATTAGGCGGGAGGAAACGCCCGGGTGTCACCATTGTGTGGACCGCCCAGAGGACACGGTGGAGCATACGGTGGAGATCTGCCCTGCTTGGGCGGAGCACCGCCGTGTCCTCGTGGAGGCGATTGGCGGTGGCGACCTCTCGCGTCCGGCCCTGGTCCAGGCCATGGTACGGAGCGAGAGGGCATGGGAAGCTCGCAAAGGAGGAGGCGGAACGCGTGAGGGAGACGCAAAGGAGACGTCCTCACGCCCCTAGCCACCGCAGGAGACGCCCCGGGCGTTGGGAGAGGCAAGCCGATTCCCGGCCACCGTAGGCACGGGTTTGCGGACGGCAAGTTATGGGTAGCTTACCGTCTGATAAGGAACAAGCCCGAGTTTACGGCGCGTAGTGTTCCACGCGCGCCTCAAAGAGATGTCAGCAAAAGTGACGGGGCCTGATAGGACCGATGCCTGTCTGGGTCGCGGATAAATTTGAAAAAGAGTTACCGCGGCCCTGGCGCAAGCAACTGAAGGAACACGGGTGGGTTTTAGTCAGTAAAAGTCTGACATGCCCTCCCGCTTCACCCAGGGCGGGAGAAGTCATTGGATGATTTCCCACCCAAAAAAAAAAAAAAAAAGGTAGGTACAACTAAAAAGGGAAAATAAAAAACTTTTTTACAAAAAAATACTTTGAAAAAAATACTTTTTTACATAGAAAAACTTTTTTGCAAAAAAGTACTACCGACTTCCAAATAAAAAACTACAAAGTGAAAAATTAATTTATTTTTGGAAGTCGGTGTCCATATCGCAAACAAATGGGAAAAACAAAGACACCGACTTCCAAAAACAGATTATTTTAACTTTGTAGTTTTTTATCTGGAAGTCGGTAGTACTTTTTTGCAAAAAAGTTTTTGTTGACATAAAGTATAATTTAAAATTAAGGTTAGTTACCGACGAGGGCACAAAGTAAAATCCTCCTCTAAAAACTTAATAACCCCTTTTCGCCCCATTCAGGTTCGAGTTTTTAACATTCCAAATATGTTATTCAAAATCACAGGCAATGTAATGAATACTGATTTAAACTTCAATATTTATCACATTGTCTGGTCATTATGAATATTGCTACGTAACAGTTGGGCTATTCGATAAATGGTCAATGAATTAGTCCAAGAGCGAGCGAAACGAGCTCGGGAGCTTAGGGTTAGGATTGAAGTAGATGACGGGAGCTGAACTGAGCGAGCGAAAAGACTAGCGAACTCAGCTCCCGTCATCTTTTTCATGTACAGTGGTGGATGGAGCTTCTTGTGCGTTCGTCTCCATAACAATCTACTTTCCGAATGCACGGTAGAATCATTTTTTATTACTTGTAAATTTTAATTTATTTGACGTTCAAAAGTGCCGTTTATTGGCCTAGTTGAATAAATATATTTGACTTTGACTTTGAGTGAAAATATTGACTACTAAAAAGGTTCGAATTTTAAAAACTCTGTCCACGCTACTAGCGGTTCAGATTTCGAATGACAATCTTTCTGAGGTTGTGAGGTGAAACATTTATTACTGGTCTCATATGGTTTTCCCTTTTTTTGTATAAAACAAATTTAAACTGTAAGTAATATTCATTATTTTAATAATCGCAGAACTCACAGGTAAATTGACATAACTACCGTATAAGGAAAATAAAAGTTTTGGTTTTTATTCAATAAATTCAATATTTAATTAAATATTGAATTTTTATTTAATTTAATTCAATAAAATTATCAGAACTTTGATTTCCCCTATACGGTACACAATGGCGTGCGATGTGCATAATAAAAAAAAAACTTAAAAAATCAAAAAACCCGACTGCTTCAAAAGCGAACAAAAAAGCCGTAAACAAGGAAAAAATCATGCTGTGCACTCGGAGGATACATATTCGCGGGCTGGCTGACCAAAATCTGGTGTATCCTCCGCCTGCACAGCATGTTTTTTTCCTTGTTTACGGCTTTTTTGTTCGCTTTTGAAGCAGTCGGGTTTTTTGATTTTTTGAATTAAGTTTTTTTATTTATAACTTTTTAGTTAGTTTTTTTCGAATTAGATACATTTAAACATATACATAAGTGTTTTATATTTTTGAAATCACCTATTAAAACCCTTTATTTTGATACCTCACACGATGGGTTTGGAAGAAAAAAAAAATTTGGGCCCCCACAATATGGCACCCAAAAGCCGCCATTTTTCGATTATCCAATTTTAATGTAGCCTACTCAGATCAAGTAAAAAAAGGTAGATGACGCACGTAGAACAGAAAAATGTAACCACTTTTTTAACTATGTGTGAGTCACTGGAGTGTTGTCACTTTTAAAAAAAAACTCCCTCAAGTTATTTAAATGGGATTAAATATTAATTTCATAATTTTAAGTACTTTATATGCAAATATGAGAGAAAATCTGTCTGTTTGTTTGTTTTTAATAAACGCGTACAGTCGCCCCTGTCGTTGACATGTGTCGTTCGTGTGTAAGAACATCGAGCAGCTCAGAACTCGTTTTTTTTACATAAAAATAAAACAAAGGTTATGTGGAACATGTTTATTACAACTAAATACATTTTTATTACAAAAACAACCATTCCATGGAATTTAAAATATACTTTTTCAGATAAAACAAAAAGTGTAAGTACAAAATAGAGCATCAGAATACTAACAAACTTAGTGAACTTTAAAAAATATTGAAACAAGGTGACCAATTGCTGTTGTGCAGTCGGAGGCATCTACTTTAAGGTTTTTGTTGAATTTAAGAAAAATGCCACTGACTGCATGTCTGAAATAGGTTGTACTTTTTGTGTATTTTTAACATACTTAATCATATTTTTTATACAAACGTATACGTATTATGAACGAGTCCTAAAGTCTAAAGTCCTTTATGCTGTATGAGTTTTTCAAATTTTTGGCGCTTAGAACCCAGTGTCATTGTCAAAGTACGCATTTTAGAAATATGATGCAGTCTTATGTTTAAATGTTTCTATTACTAATCGTATTAAATTAACTTTATGCCCATGGCCAGCATAGTCGTGGTCATTTTCCAAGTGATTAAAAGTTCTATTGTTACCTGTAAAAGAACCTAAAATTTGCGTGACTACCAGGCCCCTCAGAAAGTATTGCGAAAAAAAGTTTTTATATATGGGAGACTGGCCAGTTATAATGTTTTTCGAAAATATGATTATTTATAAGTAAAAATAAGTAAGTTCCAATTTCAAAATTTCCCTCCACATTTTTTGCGAGTTAATTCAAAGTATTGTGTCTCACTGAAATATGGATCTGCGCCGGGAACATTTTAGAGCTATGATTTTATACGATTTCAAGTGTCGCCTGAAACCGGATGAATCGTACGATAGACTTCAAATGGCATTCATGGATGAAGGCCCTTCCAAGGCAACCGTGTATCGTTGGTATAACGAATTCAAGCGCGGTCGACCAACTTTGGGGGATGACGAAAGAAGCGGTCGCCCTTTGACGGCTGTTACCGAAGAAAACGTGCTAGCAGTGAAAAATTTAATCCAAGACAATAGGCGAATTACATATCAGGAGATTCAACACATATTGAAGATTGGATCGGGAAGCGTTCACGAGATTCTACACAGCCATCTTCGCGTGAGGAGGATAGTATCACGCTGGGTGCCGCACAACCTCACCGATGCTCAGAAGCAGGCCCGGGTGGAATGGTGCCGTGATATGCTTAACAAATTTGAAGCAGGCTCGTCTCGGCGTGTTTACGACATCGTTACAGGTGATGAGTCCTGGATTTATCAATACGACCCAGAAACCAAGCGCCAGTCGACTGTTTGGGTGTTTCAAAATGCGCCAACGCCTACCAAAGTGAAGCGATCTAGAAGCGGGGGTAAGATTTTGATCGCTAGCTTTTTTAATTTGACTGGCCACTTGGTATCAATTCCCTTACGGGATCAAAGAAGCATTAATGCCGAATGGTATACTACCAAATGTTTGCCAGAAGTTTTCTCTGTTATAAGCAACAAGCGACCAAACACAGGGCTCCGCGGGCTACTGCTCCACCACGACAATGCACCTGCGCACACCGCACTCAAAACGAGGGACTTCCTGGACAGCACGCCAGTCAAACTCCTGGGTCACCCTCCTTACAGCCCTGATCTAGCACCGTGTGACTTCTTTTTATTCCCAAAAATAAAAAATCAGCTCAAAGGGATACAATTTTCGTCGCCGGAATATGCGCTGGCTGCGTTCGAGCAGGCTGTAAACGAGGTGTCTGCGGCGGACTGGAAAAAGTGTTTTGAAAACTGGTTTAGGCGCATGAATCTTTGTATAGAGGCTGGTGGAAAGTACTTTGAAAAGATTTAATAAAAATATATGTACGTATAGAACAATTTTTTTTAGTTTCGCAAAACTTTCTGAGTGTCCCACGTATATAAGTGTGCTGGCTTTCTCTCACCAAATTTATGTTTTCCATTGAGAGTTTTCTTAGTATGATTTCGCAAGTTGAGCATATATCGAAAACATCTTGGGAGGGAAAACACAATCCACCTTTATTTCTCGCTATGATTAATTTGTGGAAATCATGTTTTTCTTTAGATAGTAAGCTGTTCAGACACTTTTCACATTTTAATATTTTCGAAATGTAGCACCAGCGATATAACCAATTTTTTTTTTTTTTAATCTTCGAACTCTGCAACATGCAGGGTGCTTGCAAGTTCTGCCGTGTCTTCCTGTATTTTACGGAGAAACTCTAGTGAAGCTAATTCTTGTTCTATTGGGCATTCCTGCTCTTCATGCCTATAAGAGGTCGAGGTTGAATTTATAGTTGTAACAGCGGTAGATGTACAATTTAAAATGGCTACATCTTCTAACGGAACACAGTTCCCAGTGGTTAAGCTAAGTAAGTTAGTTAAAATAGGAGGTACTTATGAATTTAAACAAAAATAAATTAGTTAAGAACTAAATATTTACCTTGACTTTAATTTATGTAACATACATAAAATCATGTGATTTAAATAGAAAATAAACATTAATTAGGTCAACTCTCTACTTAATATTTTTTTTTTTACTTTGCCTACAATTTACTTACCCACATTTAAGGCAATTAGAAATAAGAATTACTGGCAACACTCTCCTAATATGTCAATTACGGGGAAATAACATTATCTGTTCCGAATAACCTCAAAATTGTGTTGGAAAACCAAAAAACAAATAGTTCTGTGTGTACTTACGTGTGAAACGATACTCCCTAAAGACTTTTTGTTCACTATGGTGTTGTTTTTGCACCACTTGACAACACAGGACGGCATTTTTTTGGCAAAGTTATTGTACGACGCTCCGTGAGATACTAACAAAAATCAGCGTAGTTTTGTTGCTTGTGTGTGCGTGAGCGCGTGTGTTTACACGAATCGGCGGAGTTTTGTGGCTTCACCTAAACTATAGGCCGTGCGCTATCTACCTTTTTTTACTTGATCTGAGGCCTATGACACTCGCAGGGTTAAGACGCATCGATTGACGTATGAATCATCAAAATCGGCCAACGCGTTTGGTCTCTGGAACGCCATATAGGAACAAACATACATACAAATATATACATACATACATACATACTTACATACATACATACATACATACATACATAGACTGATAAACACATTACCCTCCTTCGGCAGTCGGGTAAAAACCATTGTATTTTGTGGTCGCAGCTGATTGTATGTGCGTATTAACCATATTGTATGTTGTGGTGGCCCAGTGGCTAAGACCTCGCCTCTCGTGCTTTTCGGTTTAAATCCGGCAATGTGACTTTATAAAATTGTACATATGTACTTTGTAAGTTTAACATGGACATCACAGGCAACGGTGAAGGAAAACATCGTGAGGAAACTTTGGACTTGGACTTATATAGTTAATGTAAGTCTGAAATAGCCAAGTCAGAGGCTTCCCAGAGGCGGCTTAATTAACTCTGACACCAGAGGTGGCCACATCCTCACACGAGAAGAAGAAGAAGAAAGAAGAACCATATTGTTATGGGTTTTTAATTTCGTCAATGTTGTTGGTTATTCTAAAATCATATCTCGAAACTATAAAAACCTTTTTCACTAAAAAATACAACCGACTTCCAAAAAACACTGCAAAGTGAAAAATAACTTCAATTTCGGAAATCGGTGTTCCTGTTTTCATTTCTTCGTTTTATAACTCTTTAATCAACAACAAATTAATCAAAGAACAAATAAACCGAAACTGAATTGGAATCTTACAATAATATAATACTAGCACTTCGCCCGCGACTTCGTTCGCGTGATTTCATATTTTTTCCTACAGATGACTTCCTTATGAGCAGATTAGTGAAGGCAACCAAAAATAAGCTTAGTAAGCTTTAAATCAATAAAAATGGGGGATCGTATCATCGTAGATTTCTACGGTTTATTGGTTTGGGGAGATTCGCTTAAAGAACAATGGTGCCCATACATTGTTTTAGCTGAGATTAAATTCCTACGATTATGATTAATCTGGTTTAACTCAGGGTGATGTTCTGAATTAGTTTGTGCAAGAATTTTCGTTCGAGAATGTCGAGAATAATAGATATTCAGTCAAAAACTTTTGTAGGTTATGTCTGGGTAACTTTTAAAAATGTGTTTAACAGGTAATATTATTCAATTTCGTGGAAGTAAAAGGGCAATATCGCATTAGTATTTCCTTTAACTAGGTATTTCAGAATGAAATGTATAATATACTCTTTGGCAAGAGTATATTTATTTAAACTAAGCGACTTTGACGTGTATCAAAAGGTCGTCGTCAACAACCAAGCTGTATTTGTTTAGACTTGGATACTAGTCCTTTTGCCAATCATTAATTAAAAGTAATTTATTTATTTCTACTACACTACAATATTCTTACCTACCTGCAAGGAACATCTTCTCTTAGACATAAACTGTATTGTTTACTTATTTACTGCAATAAATACAATTATGATATTATTACTTAATATAGTTACTACTTGTCACTTATCAGATATAATATATAATGACAACACAACACATCATCATCATCATAACATCATCAGCCTATTAATGTTCCCACTGCTGGGACACAGGCCTCCTCTCTGTGAGAGGGAATGGGCAGTAATCCACCACGCGGGCCCACTGTGGGTTGGTGAATGTCACATGTCTTCGATTTTTTTTGGTTCTAGGACATGCCGGTTTCCTAACGATGTTTTCCTTCACCGTTTTGAGAGCAGTGGTGAAGAAATAATTTACACAAAGTAAAGCACCTGCCTGGGCTCAAACCCACGACATACAACTTGTAAGTCGCAGCCGATACCACTGGGCCACCACTGCTCCTCCAGCTACCAGCTACCAGTTGTTGCTAAATAAATTAATCTATCTAAGAAATCAAATAACTTTTTATTTATTATGATTTTCTTTTATCCGTTTTGAACCAGCCCAAAAATACTTTAAAAAAACGTAGACAATTATTAGAATGTCTTTCGTATATAACTCACTTTCAGACGCTCAAATTTAAGTCAGCTAAAATTTCGCCATTGTTCTTTTAGGTTACCTCCACAAAATAAAATCCTCCCATAAAAACTTAGTGACCCCTTTTGCCCCACTGAGGGTTGAGTTTTAACAACCCAAATATGTTATGTGTAAGTACTTAATTTTGTATTTTTTTGGTTAAAAGTGTTTTTTTCGATTCATGGATCCGTTTGCGTAAAGTTAAGCTTTATGTAAGAGCAAGTGTCCGCCCGCCCCGCTGCACAGCTAAATGGTTGCTTTTGTGAAAAAAATCACGGCAGTATTATACAGGGTGGGCCAAAAATCGTGGGTGGATCAAACAAAAAAGGGCGATATTTGGGGCTATTTGGAGTAGGTCAAAAAGAACATTTTTTTATTTCCAACTATCACCCTGTTTCGTTGGATCTACGATTTTTGGCCCCCTGCCTCGGGTTTTCGGTTTTAAGGTTTTCTTTAGACAGACAAGAAGACCAAGGGGTGATCATAAGCTTTTAGATATATACAAGTCATATAGATTTGTCCCAAAAATAACCTTACTCTATGAGCTTATTGTCACCCCCAGGGCTGGCTTGCCACACTTCGCTGACGCCCGCTATGACTCTCTCGGCCTATGGGCAAATACGCTACTGCGTCTAACGGCTAACTGAAACGGTAGAACGTAGTAAATTGAATTAGTGTTGTAAGAGGCGAACTAGATAGATAGGAAGCAAAGACGTTTGAGAAACATGTACAGGCAAATTAAATGCTTTAGCATTTTACAAGCGAATTTGTTAACTAATTTTGTAAAGGAGAATGCTCATTTTGTAAGTGAACTTGGAAATAATGGTTGTATATTGATGAATTTGGTTGTATATTGAAGAAAAAACACGTTATATTCACAATTAGAAAACATTTTTAATTTATTTTGTGGGGATCACGAGATATAACGATGTTTCTGTTCTTGCAATGAACCCTTATTACAATGCAATAAGGTGCATACAAATATCCAAGTGAAGGAACCTTATATGTTGTTGTCTGTACATATAAAGTAAAGGACACGGATGGGAAAAAACACAAAATATAAATCCTATTTTAGGATAATATTGAAATCGCAGACACGATACCTCATAGAGGCCCTGTGTATGGGCAATCCCCTTTCTGTAAATAAGTGGGTCTTGCATAGGCTAGCTTGGCGCCGCCCCCCTCGATCTTCGCACC
Source organism: Orthosia gothica (assembly GCA_949775005.1). Classification (NCBI taxonomy): domain Eukaryota; kingdom Metazoa; phylum Arthropoda; class Insecta; order Lepidoptera; family Noctuidae; genus Orthosia; species Orthosia gothica. The sequence continues at coordinate 20,781,367 of OX459035.1, forward strand.
CAGGGCCTAGCCTCCAGTTCGAGCCTAGCCTAGCGTCCTTAGCCTGTGGTCAATCAGACCCTGATATAGTTGTCGGCACGTAACTTGGCAAGAGTCGCTAGACGCGCACAAGTCGTTTATGAGGTCTCTTTGGTTATCAAGCGGGACGCGGGGGAGGAAGTAGCACCGTTCCGAGCGCGCGATTGGCTGATCTATTGACACTAGGAACGAATGACCAATCGTGTCGCGACCACGTTTCGTTTGCGTTTCCGTTCTTCTATATTGGGCACACGGATGGCGCAGTGGTTGAGCGATTGACTGCTGCGCTGCGTGTCGCGGGTTCGATTCCCGCACTAAACAAATATTTGTATGACCTACAGATAGTTGTTCCGGCTCTGGATGTTTTGTGTAGTGAGTTTATATGTTTGTAAACGCACCCACGATACAGGATAAATTCCTAGTGTGGGACACCATTTTATAAAAAAAATAAAAAAAATATGGTCGTTGGTCAATTCGCGTACTATGCGCGAACTTATCCCCATTACACCAAAACCTTGCCAAGTTACATGTCGGGGATTATAACACCGCAAACAATTTGCTTTGTGTAAACAATTCCCCAATACTTTACAATGTTGTGTGTAACCTCTTTTATCTGTTCTGTGGTTGTAACAATAAAATATGCTTCGGTCGGTTATCAGTTTATTTAAATGTTTAGCTTTGTTTTACAAACTGCATCTAATTGTTATTGACTTACAAATCTGCTTCATTGTTTTGCATTTTTTTTTAAACTGAATGCATATTTATATCATCAAGCTGAGTTTCAATTACCAGACAAATCTATTCGTCATACATAGGTATTGCTTGCTCAAGCTGAAGGACAATTACGAAAGTTCTAAGTCAATTGACATCTACCAAGTTACCAACCTCCACTTTGCCCGCGTGGTAGATTCCGGCCCACTCCCTCTCACAGAGAGGAGGCCTGTGTCCCAGCTGTGGGAACATTATAGCCTGCTATTATACTATGAATGCTCGGAGTTTTGCAGCATTATCCAATCGGAAATATAAGATTAAAATATACCCAAATTCGTGTCTGACTCATGGAACGTTCCAGTACCACAAAACATTAGACAACAGCTTTATATCGCTGCAATATAACCCGCAGGTTTATTACGTATCTTTTGCAAGAGCAAAACGATAGCGATCAAACGCTTTATGTCATAAAAGTCTGCATTACCTGCAGTGTAGGTATGGTAGGTCCTACACAATCGTTTGCTAATCGCTCGCTGTTTGTCAAATGCACTTATTTAATAAAAAACCGCGCACAACTCTAAAACTTCTGTATGGGAAGTGCAATTATTGCGCAAAAATCGCTATCGTTTTGCTCTTGCAAAAGATACAAAATAAGCCTGCCGACGAAGTGAAATTGCTTGTTAATTTCCTAGTACACGTATTTTGATTTTACTCATTTGTTGCTGATTGAATTGTCGCTACAGAACTTAGTAGAGGGTAGAGGTTCTTAATCTACAAAATGTATAGCTTCTCGTGACGGGGACTTTAGGTGCAATGGAATTTGAACCATGTCAGAAACTCATGCATGTGTTCCATTTTCAAATTACCTCGAACCTTTGCAAGCGGCTTCGCTCGCGTGAATAATGGTTTTCTTATACCAAGGGAACGTCATACCGGGATGTAAAGCCTATGCCTAGCCTATTCTAGACTATAATCTATCTCTGTTTCAAATTTCATCCAGATCCGTTTAACCGCTCTAGCGTGATTGAGTAACAAACATACATCATCCATCCATCAAAACTTTCGCATTTATAATATTACTAGCTTCTGCTCGCGGCTTCGCCCGCGTAAAAAGTGTTTTATCATCCCAAGGGCATACAAACTATCTTATGTCCTTCCCAGGGTCTCAAACCATCTCCATGGCAAATTCATCTAAATCGGTTCAGTTGGTCCAGAGATTACTACCTACAACCTCACAAACTCACAAACTATACCTCTTTATATTATTAGTAATTTAGTATAGATATATAGATCTTTGACAGTCGTTACGAATAGTCAGACGCTTGAGATCTGACACCAGTCTAGCCAAAGGGGTACCGTGTTACCCAGTTACTGGGTTGTGGAGGTCAGATAGGCAGTCGCTCCATGTAAATACTGGAACTCAGCTAAATCCGGTTAGACTGGAAGCCGACCCCAACATAGTTGTGAAAAGGCTAGGCAGATGATGATGATATAGCAGGATTCTGAATCAAATATTCAGAAATCGGGGTAACACTAACGTGTTTTTTTCTCCGAGGTCGTTAGTCTGACATAATATGCGCAAGAGTCGCAGACGACGGTATGTTTTGCTACAATTAGTTATCTGTACTGCAATTAGGAAAATCGTGAGAACCGGTCGACCTTGCCATTATGTACCAATGACCTTGTAGATAGACTACGTTATGTATTACTTATGTTCATGGATGAATAATACAAAGCTTTTTCGTCTACGTTTTTAGGGTTCCGTACCCAAAGGGTAAAAACGGGACCCTATTACTAAGATTCCACTGTCTGTCTGTCACCAGGCTGTATCTCATGGACCGTGATAGCTAGACAGTTGAGATTTTCACAAATGATGTATTTCTGTTGCCGCTATAACAACAAATACTAAAAACAGAATAAAATAAATATTTAAGTGGGGCTCACATCGTGATTTTTTTACCGTTTTTGCGATATAGGATATTTTGAGATATGGAACCCTTCGTGCGCGAGTCCGACTCGCACTTGGCCGGGTTTTTAATGATACAATGCCGGCAACTCGTAAGTGATTTATTTAAAACTAACTTTTGCGCCTTCGCCCGCGAGAAATCCGGCAATTATCCCACAGGAACATATCCGGGATATGGTCTATCTAGTAATATGTATGCCAAGTTTCATCTTAATCCGTTCAGCCTTTAGACGTGAATGAAAAGGTAACAAACAGAGTCATAATCCAAGACTGCCTAGTGCCTCGTTGGTCTTTGCTAGAGGCCGAAGTGGAACTGGTGAGCGTAGGAACCTGGACTAACCAGGTTGGGCGAAATGTTTTTAGTTTTTTATCAGGTATTTCTCAACGAAACGGAACGGGGTCAAATTGAGATTTAGGGCCACTTTGATAATAACTTATTTTTTTACGTTTTTAAAGCTAACGCCGTGAAAACGGAACGCTCCTCAATTTTCTTTTTGACATTTGCAACACTGACATGTCAGCCATGTTTTGCGAGTTTTCGGCGGGCTTTTATTGAGTGAAGTTCAGCGGCTGTTAATATTATTTGCAAATTGATTCCTAGTGGATATTGTGATATAAAATTGGTGTAGTTTTGTGTCTCAACTGTCTACAATTGTTCAAGTTCTAAACCTTTATTTACGTATATTAACTTCAACGTAATTCACATGTTTTGGCATAGATGGCGTATATTTAATTAGTACCTAAATTAATGCCTAGATGGCGTTGTGCAAATACGTCATCACGGTGAATCACGGTGTTAAGATTCTCCGAGTGTTCATGACCCTCTGCGATATGTTCGATTTTTGTAAGTTTAAATAAGGTGCATTAAAGATATACATCTAGTAATACAGTGTATTATTTAGTGTAGATTCAGTGCCGCGTGACCAGGTCAAACATTGGTCCTTCGAGCCGGATAGTGACTATTGTCACAAGGTTAGGGTCGTCGGAGAAGGGCGCCGACACAGTAGTGGATCGCTGCTGATGGTGCCAAGGTGCTGGTGAGTATCGCACCGAGGTGGAAACACCCAGTTCGAGAGGAGCGGCAGCGAGATCAGCGGCAGAGAACAGTTCGAGATCAGCGGCAGAGAACAGTTCGAGATCAGCGGCAGAGAACAGTTCGAGGGTAGCAGCGGCCAGTACGCGCAACTGCTAAGTGCGTGGTCACGGGTGCCGGTGCGGCGCGTTCAGCAGCAGTGCCAGTGCGCGCGCTCAGCAGTGCCAGTGCGCGCGCTCATCAGTGCCAGTGCGCGCGCTCAGCAGCGCCAGTGCGGCGCGTCCATCAGTGCCAGTGCGCGCGCTCAGCAGTGCCAGTGCGCGCGCTCATCAGTGCCAGTGCGCGCGCTCAGCAGCGCCAGTGCGGCGCGTCTATCAGTGCCAGTGCGGCGCGCTCAGCAGTGCCAGTGCGCACGCTCACGAGTGCCAGTGCGCGCGCTCACGAGTGTCAGAGCGGCGAGTCCATCAGTGCCAGTGCGCGCGCTCAGCAGCGCCAGTGCGGCGCGTCTATCAGTGCCAGTGCGGCGCACTCATCAGTGCCAGTGCGCGCGCTCATCAGTGCCAGTGCGCGCGCTCATCAGTGCCAGGTGCGGCGCGTCCATCAGTGCCAGTGCGCGCGCTCATCAGTGCCAGTGCGCGCGCTCAGCAGCGCCAGTGCGGCGCGTCTATCAGTGCCAGTGCGGCGCGCTCAGCAGTGCCAGTGCGCACGCTCACGAGTGCCAGTGCGCGCGCTCACGAGTGTCAGAGCGGCGAGTCCATCAGTGCCAGTGCGCGCGCTCATCAGTGCCAGTGCGCGCGCTCATCAGTGCCAGTGCGCGCGCTCATCAGTGCCAGTGCGCGCGCTCATCAGTGCCAGTGCGCGCGCTCAGCAGTTCCAGTGCGGCGCGTTGAGCAGTGCCAGTGCGCGCGCTCACGAGTGCCAGTGTGCGCGCTCAGAGTGCCAGTGCGCGCGCTCACCAGCGCCAGTGCGGCGCGTCCATCAGCGCCAGTGCAGCGCGTCGCTATAGGCAGAACAGAGTACGTGAGTGCAGTGGAAAATTGGGATCTGACGCAGAATGTCCCATTCGCAAAATGTCACGGTGAAAAAGAATGTCCTATTCGCGAAACGTCCTATTCGCAAAAAGTCCCATTCTCAAAAGGTCCCATTCTCAAAAAGTCCCATTCTCAGAAGGTCCCATTCTCAAAAGGTCCCATTCTCGAAAAGTCCCATTCTCAAAAGGTCCCATTCGCAAAAGGTCCCAATTGCATAAACTCGTATATTATGTGTCAAATACCAATGCACGATACAACCCAGATGGCGTCACACGCCCTGTACGTCACTAGTCTCCGATTTTGTTGAAACTTTTTGAGGATATTGTTCTCAAATTGTTCTATTCAGTACCTTCAATGAAAAAAAGTGTACCTCTCGGGTTTCGCTAAAAAATGGCAAACAAAAAATGACGTACAGGGCGTATACGCCCCGTAATTTTTTTTCTGTCAGAGTTAGAGATGCACAGTATAAATCAAATAAATGTTCCCGAATATAAACCTACGAATACTGAATATTTTGTAGTACATGGTACTTACGTATATTTAGCCACTACCCCAGCTTACGCTTTTTTTGCCGACTTACTTTACAAATCCGCCCACGCTAGAGAAGTCGACATGGTGCTAAATGATACATACCGCATCATAACTGGCTGTTTGAGACCTACATCGCTCGTAATGTTGTATCCACTGAGGTGGCATAGCTCCACTAGATGTTCGGTACAGTCGCCATCCCTTATTTAAACATCAATTCCAACCAGCACGCCTAAAAATCCACAAAAGCTTTTTCAGACATACGTCCTCCTTGGAAGCCAGCGCAACAGACGAGAGATCTCTACACTGTGAAAAAACGCACATCCTACCCCTCCATACTCCATCACTCCGGCAGAGAATCTGCCTCCTGGACACGAACTGCAGTGGCCAATCTGGAAATCCCTAAACCGATTGCGGGTACAGGTTGGTCGCTGCAGATAACATCTGGCGAAATGGAGTCACAAACACTGTGCCAGTGTGAGGCCCGGTCGCAGGATATGCCCCTCCTCCTTGTCTGCCCTTCGTGCCCAGCCACCTGTATCTTTCAGGACCTGAACGTGGCAAATGACAGAGCGGTCCAGGTGGTTACATACTGGTCAGACAAAATTTGAGAATAGTTGAGTAAAAATTTGAGTTTCTCGGCACGAAAAGAAGAAGACTTTACAAGAAGAACTTGCCCATTAGTGCCACAACTAAAATGTGTTTTTTTTTTTTAAAATACAATAAAAATACAACCGAACTCTTAATAAAAACAATGCAAAGTGAAAAATAACTTCAATTTCGGCGCTGTCGCTTTCTTTTTTAACGTATCTTTTTGATTGTTAAACACATTACCCTCCTTTGGTCTCGTAGGTATAAAACGAAATCATTGTATGGAACAGCCGATTTCCTTTTTTATGACTGGTGCTCCTAGGACATTCTGCGAATGGGACATTTTGCGAATGGGACATTGTGCGAATGGGACATTGTGCGAATGGGACATTGTGCGATTGGGACATTGTGCGAATGGGACTTTGTGCGAATGGGACTTTTTGCGAATGGGACATTCTGCGAATGGGACCTTCTGCGACAACGGGACTTTTTGCGAATGGGACATTCTGCGTCAGATCCGAAAATGGATCTGACGCAGAATGTCCCATTCGCAAAATGTCACGGTGAAAAAGAATGTCCTATTCGCGAAACGTCCTATTCGCAAAAAGTCCCATTCTCAAAAGGTCCCATTCTCAAAAAGTCCCATTCTCAGAAGGTCATCATTCTCATTGTGCGAATGGGACTTTGTGCGAATGGGACTTTTTGCGAATGGGACATTCTGCGAATGGGACCTTCTGCGACAACGGGACTTTTTGCGAATGGGACATTCTGCGTCAGATCCGAAAATTGTGAGTAGCTTTTAATTAGTTTAAGATTTGTAATAGAACTCTAAGACACTCACCTATACTGTTTCGTTATCATGGAGTCATTAATAAGGTTGCAACTTGATATTAAAAACACAATAGAGAAAGGGAAATCTAATTTCAAAAAATCCCCTAAGGAGAGAATAACTCGGGGATATATTGAAACCCGATTAGAATCGTTAGAAGTACAATGGACAAAGTTTAGTGATAATCATAGGAAAATAATTGAAAAATCCTCAGACGATAAAAATGCATATTTTACGTCCAATATTTATGATGAAACCGAAGAGATCTATATTGCATACAAATCGGAATTAAAGGATACTCAATTACAATTAGTACAGTCTGTAACAACAGAACCACGAGAACAAACAATAGATACCAATGAGAGTAAAATTTATAATGTCAGATTACCTAAAATCAATATTCCATCGTTTTCTGGAAAGTATGAAGAGTGGACTAGTTTCCGTGACTTGTTTATATCGCTTGTTCATTTCAATAAGACCTTAGATGATGTACAGAGATTGCATTATCTTAAGGGATGTTTAACGGGTGAAGCGGAACAGCTGCTCAGACAAATACCCATAACTGCGGCTAACTATTCATTAGGTTGGCAACAGTTAGAACGTAGATATAATAATAAACGACACTTAGCGAATTGTATATTGCAACGATTGTTTGAGCAGAAAAGAGTGAACACAGAGTCAGCTGTAACGTTAAAATATCTCTTAGATACAACCACTGATTGTATGAGTGCGTTAGGTAATATGGGGATTGATGTTACCACCTGGGACATAATTGTAATTCACATTGTCTCAGCTAAATTAGACCAGGAAACCCGCAAGCAGTGGGAGTTGAAGGTTGCCTCCGAAGAGACAAATGACCTACCAACTTTAGGCCAGTTCAAGACGTTTCTTGAAAGTAGATTTAGGGCTCTGGAGTTTGTCGAACCTCAGAAAGCAACGTCACAGTGGCGTAGTCGTTCACGGATAGAAAGATCAGATCAGAAGGTCATGCTTGTCACAGATAGTAGGAATGCCCCCCCTGCAGGACAGGAAAAAATAGGTTGTGAAAATTGTGGTAAAGGTCATAAACTATGTTTTTGTGAGTCTTTTATAAAGATGGATGTCTCTCAAAGGAGACAGTTTGTGCAAGGTAAAAAGATTTGCTTTAATTGTCTAGGCGGTAATCATTTAGTTTATCAATGCAAAAAATCAACGAATTGTAGAATCTGTAACAAGAAACACCATACGCTGTTGCACATAGATACTCATAGCTCTAATAGACCGAGTTCTGAGTCAGCTGACAGTGGTACCTCAGTTGACCCAACACCAGTAGTATCCTGTGTTTCTACTAGGGAAACAATTAGCACTAGACAAGTATTATTAGCTACAGCATTGGTTCAGGCACAAACAGCTTCGCGAAATTATCAGGTAGTTCGAGCGTTGTTAGATCAGGGGTCCCAGGCTTCGTTTATCACTGAAGCTACGGTACAATTTTTACGGTTAAAAAGAGTTCCGGTTAGGGGTGTTGTGTCAGGGCTCGGTAGTAATAAGACTACAATAGCCAATCACATGGTCACATTAGTTTTGCGATCGGTGACAGATCCTCAATTCAAGTTTGAAGTAGAAGCATATGTTTTGAAAAACATAACTACGTATCTTCCTGAGAAACAAGTACCGCCTCTTGTGTGGTCTGAGTTAAGGCAGATATCGTTAGCAGATCCTCAGTACAGTGAGCCCAATAAGATTGACATTTTGTTAGGCGCAGATATTTATAGCAAAATAATCAAACAAGGTCTAAAGAGAGCGCCCACAGGGTCGGTAGTTGCACAGTGTACAAGATTAGGTTGGATTCTATCTGGTGCAACTCAAGCGGATAACGAATCACCTTTATTACCCAAAATTACTTCTTTGCACGCCCACGTAGAACAAAATGAACTCTTGAAACAGTTCTGGGAGATTGAAGATCAACTGCCCCACAGTGAAAGGTTATTTACAGAACAAGAGCAGAGATGTGAAAAGCTGTTTACATCTACAACGATAAGGTCTACTGATGGTCGTTACATAGTGCGGCTGCCATTCCAAGAGTCCAAACCGTCTTGTGTGGGTGGTAACATAAGAGAAATAGCAATGCGACGATTCACAGCATTAGAAAGGAAGTTTGGGAGAGATCCAGATTTAAAAGGAGAATATACAAGGGTCATAGAGGAATATCTACAATTAAACCACATGAGGAGAGTACAGAAACCAGACTGTAAATTAAATGAAGCGTTTTACTTACCACATCATGCCGTAATTAGAGAAGACAAGTCCACTACCAAGGTCCGCGTGGTGTTCGATGCTTCCTGTAAAAACAGCAAAGGTATATCACTTAATGATACGTTGATGGTGGGCCCTACTTTACAGTCTGATTTGAGACACATTATACTTCGTTGGAGACTTCATCGTATAGCACTTACAGGGGATATAGTTAAAATGTACCGACAGGTGAGAGTTGCTGAAGAAGATGTGGCATATCAACGCATATTGTGGCGTCAGAGTCTAGAGGAAGAAGTACAGGATTACGAGCTACTTACCGTGACCTTTGGCGTTGCTTCCGCTCCGTACCTGGCAGTAAAGGTTTTGCATCAGGTCGCGTTAGACCACCACAAAGAGTTTCCAAATGCAGCTGAAAGAGTTCCCACTAGTTATTATATGGATGATCTAATGACAGGATGTTCTACGGTAGAAGAGGGAAAGCAATTGTACCTAGAAAGGAAGGAGTTAGTAAGTAAAGCAGGATTTCAGCTACAGAAATGGAATAGCAACAACCAGGAATTACTTAGGGAAATAGAGTCATGTGAGAGTAAGGAAGAGAAAGAGCTAATGGTAGATCATACTAAAATATTAGGACTTACCTGGTGTCGGAGTACAGATGAGTTCAAGTATACAGTGCAGCTTCCATCAAGATCTGAAAGGGTAACTAAACGCAATATTATCTCTGATATTGCGCGTCTGTTTGACCCCTTAGGCTGGATAGCGCCCAGTATAATACTGGCAAAAATACTTATCCAGAAACTGTGGTTATCAGGAATAGGTTGGGACGATGAGGCACCTGAAACGATAAAACATGAGTGGGATACTTACCGTAACGATTTAATACAGCTTCATAAAGTGCGAGTTCCTAGGTGGTTAGGAGTATCAAACAAGGCTCAAGTCGAATTGCACGGGTTTAGCGACGCGTCAAAGGCAGCTTATGCTGCGGTGGTCTATACTCGTTATGTAGATAGTTCAGGCAAAATTTATATTACACTTTTAGTCGCCAAGACAAAGGTCGCACCAATAAAAACAGTAAGCATTCCGCGACTGGAACTTTGTGCAGCAGTGCTTTTGACCCGTTTGTTATCGGATGTGGCTAAAGCAATGAATATTGAAAGGGATAAGGTCCATGCTTGGACAGATTCAACGGTAGTCCTCGCATGGTTAAATAGTCACCCCAGTCGATGAAAGACCTTTGTAGGGAAGGGAACCGAGTGTCAGAAATCTTAACAACACTTGAAGCAGATCAATGGTCGCACGTGTCATCAAAGGACAATCCGGCAGATCATGCATCAAGAGGTGTATTACCCACATTGCTATCCGAAAGGGAGCAATGGTTTAAGGGGCCAAATTTTTTATACAGCACAAATATTACATATAATAGACCAGTTAATTTAGATATACACTTAGAAGAAAATATCAAGTGTCATTTTAGTTCTAAGCAACGAAGATTCTCCATGGGTCAAGTTTAGTTCATTAAGGAAATTATTAAGAGTTGTAGCGTTGTGTAGAATTTTCGTTCAGATCAAATGTAAGATTAGAAATGAGAGGTCTAAGTATTTAAGTAAGTCAGAGTTAGATGAGGCGTTAAAATGTTGCATAAGACTGTGTCAAAGAATAGAGTTCAAAATCGAATATGATCTGTTGAAACAAGGAAGACCATTAACAAATAAAGCAAGTAAACTTAAATCACTGTGTCCGTTTCTAGACAAGGATGATATAATCCGTGTTGGTGGCAGATTACAACAAGCCTTTCTGTCCGATCAACAAAAGCATCCTATAATACTTCCACATAATACGCATCTTACAAAATTGTTAATTGCTGATGCACATGACCGTACATTGCATGGTGGTCCTCAGATGATGACCAACTTTATTAGATCAGCGTATTGGATTATTAGATTGAAGAGTGCAGTAAAAGATCACGTACGTAGGTGTGTAGTGTGTGTAAAGACCAAGGCTGAAACCTACAATCAGCTGATGGGATCACTTCCCGCGGCACGTTGTACTCCAACTAGAGCATTTCTACATAGCGGGGTGGATTATGCAGGTCCAGTTCAAATTCGTACGGCCAAGGGTCGAGGTCATCGTTCACATAAGGGGTATATTTGTGTGTTCGTATGTATGGCTACTAGGGCCATACATCTGGAAGTAGTAAGCGATATGAGTACATCAGGTTTCATAGCAGCATTCCGTCGATTCGTAGCTAGACGTGGCCATTGCGCACAATTATGGAGCGATAATGGAACCAATTTTGTCGGAGCTGCAAGAGAGCTCAGAGAGATACTTGCTGTCCAGCAAGACAGTGCAACGTATATAGAGGCACATGGAACTACGTGGAATTTCATACCTCCCCGAGCTCCTAATTTCGGTGGACTATGGGAGGCAGCAGTGAAATCCACGAAGTTTCATTTGAAGCGCGTAATCGGAAACACTACTCTGACGTACGAGGAGATGAGTACTCTATTAAGTCAAATAGAGGCTTGTCTAAATTCAAGACCGATGACCGTCATTAGTGGAGAAGACATTCATGAACCTATGCCATTGACCCCTGGTCACTTCTTAGTTGGGGAAGCATTAATTAATGTTCCTAGTCCTGATTATACAAATGCCAACGTTGGTTCGTTGTCTCGGTGGCAACACATACAAAAAATGTTACAAACCTTCTGGCAGCGTTGGTCCACAGAGTATTTGAGTGGTTTAGTTCATAGATACAAATGGTCTGTTCAAGCTCCAGAGCCTAAAATCGAGGATATAGTACTAATTAAAGAGTCAGACTTACCTCCTGCTTGTTGGTTGCTTGGCCGAATAGTAGAAAAACATCCTGGTTCGGATGGTATAACTAGGGTGGTAACATTGCGCACTAGTAAAGGTCTCTTGAAGCGACCGACTTCAAAACTATGTATCCTACCGGTAAATGAATAAAACTTTACAAATTAATTCTTGGAATTCTAGTTTGATTATTGTCATCGCAAGTGCTTGTTATACGTTAATTGAGTTTATATTTGTTCTTAGATTAAGTATTTGAAGAATGGTACTTGTTGTAACATTATTAAGGTTTAAGTTCACTGTAAAAATTACAATTAGATGTTAAGAACTGTTTGTATTGTAATTTCTAACGGGCTGCCACTTACCAAAGACACTATTAAATCCAATAAATAAAAAAATAGTCAAAGATCAATAATAGTATTCGAGTTTACATTTCTATTGATAAGGACATTCTGCAATAATGTCCTTGGTGGGCGGCATGTTCAAGTTCTAAACCTTTATTTACGTATATTAACTTCAACGTAATTCACATGTTTTGGCATAGATGGCGTATATTTAATTAGTACCTAAATTAATGCCTAGATGGCGTTGTGCAAATACGTCATCACGGTGAATCACGGTGTTAAGATTCTCCGAGTGTTCATGACCCTCTGCGATATGTTCGATTTTTGCATGTTTAAATAAGGTGCATTAAAGATATACATCTAGTAATACAGTGTATTATTTAGTGTAGATTCAGTGCCGCGTGACCAGGTCAAACAACAATACTGGACAATATGTAAAATCATTGACAGAAGCGATCTCGGGATAGTGGAGCGGAGAATTTTATTGTAGTATTGACTACGTCAGCAAAGCTTACTGGGAAGGCTGACTCGATACAATTTGCTGCCAAATACTCCAAAAAACATTAGAATCTGTTACATCCGCATTCTAATGTATTCTATAGAATTTTAAAATCCATCTTTTTATCCGACTGATAGACTTGTATGGTCATGAACTTAGATTATATAGTATAATCTAAGGTCATGAATAATAGTAAAAAAAGCCATGTTTTGCACCAACGTCAGCGCAAGAATACTTATATTTGTTGCAGACAAAACATTATAAATTGTACAGTGACAATTCTTTTTACCCGACTGCCGAAGGAGGGTAATGTGTTTATCAGTCTACGTATGTATGTATGTTTGTTCCTATATGGCGTTCCAGAGACCAAACGCGTTGGCCGATTTTGATGATTCATACGTCAATCGATGCGTCTTAACCCTGCGAGTGTCATAGGCTACATTAAAATTGGACAATAGAAAAATGGCGGATTTTGGGTGCCATATTCTGGGGACCCAAATTTATTTTTCCTTCCAAACCCATCGTGTGGGGTATCAAAATAAAGGGTTTTAAGAGGTGATTTCAAAAATATATAACACATATGTTAAAATGTATCTAATTCGATAAAAACTTACTAAAAAGTTATAAATAAAAAAACTTAATTCAAAAAATCAAAAAACCCGACTGCTTCAAAAGCGAACTAAAAAGTCGTAAACAAGGAAAAAATCATGCTGTGCAGGCGGAGGATACACATGATTTTGGTCAGCCAGCCCGTGAATATGTATCCTCCGACTGCACAGCATGATTTTTTCCTTGTTTACGACTTTTTAGTTCGCTTTTGAAGCAGTCGGGTTTTTTGATTTTTTGAATTAAGTTTTTTTATTTCTATTTTAACGCTGATAGGTTAGTTTTATTTTTATATTCACCCAAACTATTGAAAAATGTATAGGTAGGTGATTATTATTAAGTAGAGAATATAAAACTTTAAGTAAAGTCGCCAACACTGCATTTTTTCAAAATATAATAATTGAAGTACCTAATTATGTCAATTTTGATTTCAAAATTAATCAATTTAACCCTGTTTTAGTAGAACTTATGCCCAGTTGATTTTCAAATGCTCATCTCCTATTACATACAGTTGCATAATTATGAATTAACTACGCTTGCTAAATGCGGGTTGGCGATTTCAAACTTATATTCCGATATTAGACCAAGTTTCCTCACGATGTTTTCCTTCTCCGATGTCAGCGATGTCCAAGATAATCCTAGAACATAAGGTTATTATAATAATATTTGTTAAAACATCTAGGAATAATAAGTGACCCAACTGTGTATTCGAGCAATCTGGTGTGCCTTGAAATTAATAAAACATAAATATTCAGAGATCATGTCTGGTTTCTTGAGGACGTCTCGTTGGAGGCGTCTAATTATATTTTAATGAATTCATATTTGTATGAATGTTGCGCGTTATGTAACGAACGTTTTCTTTGCTATTTAATAACTACGCAACATAAGGATAAGTCTGCATTTCCCGAAGGTTTGGGCAGAAGAGGACACTTTACAGCAGGGGTCACCAAATGGCGGACCGCGTTCCGCGCGCCCCTCCCGCCGCCGCCGCCTCCTCTGCTGCCCTATCTTGCGTGGAATTGACTTGCACACTGTTCGTTGTTTTGGAATTAAGTAATTTACCTATGTTTGCAATATTTTAAGTATGTGAGAACCATGTTCCTATTTATCAAATGAATTGTTTTTCCTGTTAATGCTTGTAATACTTTATATCTATACGTAGTATAGTAGTGCTGGGTGCATTGTCCTCACGTATATGTATTAATCTATGTATAAAAATGTTGTAAAACACATAATAAAAATTAAAAAAAAAATGTGTGTGTGTGTAGGGAGTTTCTTGTCCGTCCTTCTCCATAATAAGCTACTTTTCCGAAAGGACGGTAGAATCAATTGTTATTACTTTTAAATTAAAGTTTTTGACGTTCAAAAGTGGCCTAGTTGAAATAAAGATTTTTTGCCTTTAATTGATTGTGTTACTTGAGTACGTAATTAAATAAATTATCACGCGGAATCATCTCATCAAAATTTTTATTGATATTGTATCTATATTTACATAAGTATATAAGTTTATTAGGTACTTACTTATGTCAATTTTAACAAAGCCATTACCCGTGAAGATGTAAGGGGGTTCTTTTCTTTACGGACCTCGATGGTATTTTTTTTTTAAACTGTGTCTTAAATGAACGTAATAAAATTGTAGGCCCCTGAACTACAGTATAGGTACCAATTTTTCGCCAGCTATAAATAAGTCCCATGTAAATAGTGGGCGAGTGTATTGATAACAACCGCCTTAACTCACTGGGCTCAAATGCAGACTCCGAGCTACTAATAAATTTCCAGATAAAGAATCCCAACAACGCTGCCCGACCCGGGCATCGAACTCATGACTTAGATGCTTGTTAACATTTGTTAACTTTTTAATTCGCTTTATTTTCTTTTGTTTATATAATGGATAATCTTTTTTAGGGTTCCGTACCCAGAGGGAAAAACGGGACCCTATTACTAAGACTCCGTGGTTCGTCTGTCTGTCTGTCTGTCACCAGGCTGTATCTCATGAACCGTGATAGCTAGACAGTTGAAATTTTCACATTTGATGTGTTTCTGTTGCCGCTATAACAACAAATACTAAAAACAGAATAAGCTAAATATTTAAGTGGGGCTCCCATTCAACAAACGTGATCTTTTTGCCGTTTTTTTGCGATAATGGTACGAAACCCTTCGTGAGCGACTCCAACTCGCTCTTGGCCGGTTTTATTTTTATTTTCTTACGACTTATTTTGTCGGGTCTACGTTGTCCCCCCATATCTAAGTACTAATGCTGTAACATGGAAATATTGTAAAACCAAACAATTTTTTAAAAGAGTAACCGTGGTGTTTCTTGCTGGTTCTTCTCCATAGGAAACGACCAACCCGAACCGTGCACCTTTTGTCGACGTTTTATAAGTGCCTATGTAGGCCTATCTATACCAATATTATAAAGAGGAAAGATTTTTTTGTTTGTTTGTTTGTACCGAATAGGCTCCGAAACTACTGGACCGATTTCAAAAATTATTTCACCAATAGAAAGCTACATTATTCCTGAGTGACATAGGCTATTTTTTAATCCCGAAAACGGGTCCTGTGAGGTGGCCCGCGGGAGCGAAGCCGCGGGGAACAGCTAGTGTGAAATAAAAAAATAATGATATAGATTTTTTTGGTTTTGACTTTTTTAGCAGAGTAAGCGCTTACGGCCATTAAACCAACGAGACAATATTTGCTATAATAACATAAAAATAAATATAAACGCAAAGTTGAGCAAATAAACCAACTGTTAACGATCACACGATAACCCACTATCGCGAATTCTCAACGGTCATTTATTCAAATCAAAATAACGTATTTCAACGTACACACTTCGTTGTTTATTGTACACCGGTATTGGATACCGGTGTACAAGGATAACGTGTTTTTAACAAGGTCAGACGGTATTATAAAAGTTAAAGCAAGTAAGTTTGGATATAATAATATGAGGTAATCTTCAAAATGACTCAACCGATAAAAAATATATTTTACTGATAAAGAGCAGTGCATGCATATAGCAGTGGTAGCCCAGTGGTATCTAACGGCCGCGACTTAAAATTTGTAGGTTGTGGGTTCGAACCCAGGCAGGCGCTTTACTTTGTCCACTGCTCTCAAAACGCTGATGAAAAACATCGTGAGGAAACCGGCATGTTCTAAAACCAAAAATTCGAAGACATGTGATATCCACCAACCCTCACTGGGCCCGCGTGGTGGATCAGGCCCATTCCTTCTCACAGTGAGGAGGCCTATGTCCCAGCAGTGGGAACATATACCAGTAGCATAAAAAAGGTTAATAATAATCGTACCTACCTACCATACTGATTCTTTATTAAAATTAATGGCAACATTAAAATAATTGAATAAAACACATCTATCGGGCCACGTGCATTCCGTTATTGCACAATACTGAGGACTAAGAAACGGCCTGTGAACCTGCCGGTCTATCGATGAACAAAACCAAATGTAAAATGATGTCTAATGGGGAAGTAAATCAGATAGTTGTCGACGGCGATAATATAGATTATGTGAAAGACTATATCTACCTAGGACAACTTGTATCCTTCCAAAACCGACAGAGCAAAGAAATTGAACACAGAATAGCTAAAGCTTGGAGGAAGTACTGGAGTCTGAAGTATATTATGAAAAGTGAATTATCGATTGAGCTGAAGAAAGCAGTCTTCAACTCAGCTATACTGCCAACCCTCACTTATGGAGCCCAGACTTGGAGCCTCACAAATAAACAGGAAGAGAAATTAAGCACTTGTCAAAGAGCCATGGAGCGATCTATGATTGGAGTTAAGCGAATAGACCGGATCAGAAATACTGACCTTAGATCGACAACAGGAGTGGAAGACGTTGTTAAAACAGCAAAAAGACTAAAGTGGAACTGGGCTGGCCACGTCAGCAGGATGGCAAGTGGAAGGTGGGCAAAGTTGGCCACAGAATGGGTTCCAAGAGATAAGATGAGGAGAGTTGGCAGACCGAAAACAAAATGGATAGATGACATATCGAAGCACACAAGCATGTGGTGGAGAAAGGCATGGGACAGGAAAGAATGGGAGAAGTTGGGGGAGACCTTTGCGTCAGCTGCATGCAGCAGAAATTAATAGTTATAAATATATAACAATAAATAAATTTAATAATGGAATGAATTTATTAATAGAATAAATTAAATATTAGAATTAATGTAATAATAGAATAAATTAAATAATGGAATAAGTTAAATAATAGATTACTTTTAATGATATAAAAAATTAAATAATAGAATACATTTAATAATTAATTACATATCTAAATAATTTAATTAATAAACAAAAATATGTTATTAAGTGTTCTAACTAATGATGTTTATATGACTTTGTACGGTTCTGAATGTAATAGGCTGTTTTATTAATTACTATGTTATAACTTAACAATTAATGCATGTAATAAAGGTTTTATTATTATGTCCTTTATTTTATTCAATTTCTTATTTTATACATTTTTAAATATTTTTAAAAAACACATACAAAAAAGAAAAACATTTAAAAATATAAAAAATAGAGGCCCACCGGTATCGGGAACAGGGTCCAAGCTACCGGCGGTCAGGGCTCCAGAGAGAGGAACCTCCTAACAATACGAGCCGTGTCCAGCAATACTGCTTTCTTTCTTTCTTTTCTTTTTATTATTATTTCCTTTATTTCATTATTGTACATAGTTTTTACATTTTTAAATATTATCTTATAAAAAAAAACATTTAAAAATATAAAAATTAGTAGCCCACCGGTATCGGGAACAAGGTCCAAGCTACCGGTGGTTAGGGCTGCTGAGAGAGGAACCTCCTAACGATACGCGCCGTGTCCAGGAGTACCGCTTTCTGGATCACGCCCTTGATCCAGCTGCCCAACGAGAGCCTCCTCAGATGTTCATCGAGACTCTTAGCTATTATGCCATTGGTCGTCACGACTATCATTATTATTCCATTTATTCATTTTATATATACATATCTTTACATTTTTAAATATTATTCTATAAAAAATAAAATAAAAAAACATTTAAAAATACAAAAATAGTAGCCCACCGGTATCGGGAACAGGGTCCAAGCTACCGGTGGTCAGGGCTCCTGAGAGAGGAACCTCCTAACGATACGCGCCGTGTCCAGGAGTACCGCTTTCTGGATCAAGCCCCTGATCCAGCTGCCCAACGAGAGCCTCCTCAGATGTTCGTCGAGGCTCTTGGCTATTATGCCATTGGCCGTCACGACTATCGGCACAATGACTGCTGTATTCACATCCCACATGTCGACAACCTCGCGAGCCAGATCGAGATACTTGCTTTTCTTATCTCTCTCAGCCTTCACGAGGTTCTCGTCATGGGGGACCGCTATATCAACAATCATTGCGCGACGCTCTAGTCGGTCTATCACCACTATGTCAGGCTTTTTGGCAACAATAGTCCTGTCAGTGATGATAGACCGATCCCAATACAATGTGACATTGCCATTTTCGAGAACTGGGTCGGGCACATACTTATGGTAAGGCACTTCCGATTCTACAAGATTGTATTTAAGAGCAAGTTGCTGATGGATAATCCTGGCTACAAGGTTGTGTCTATGCAAGTAGTCTCCGTTAGCCAGACTAGAACAACCGGAGATAATGTGACGGATAGATTCTCCCGGCCGGTGACATGCCCGACAGATATCAACTGTGCCGTCCTTCACAATGTATTTCCGGTAGTTGTTCGTCATCATAACTTCGTCCATAATCGCAAAGACAAAACCTTCGGTTTCCCCGAAAAGGTCACCAAATCGCAGCCAGGCCACGGACGCTAAAAGATCAACATCGGGCCCATGTAGGACCCGGTAGAAGCGACCGTGAAGTTCCTTGCTCTGCCATACCTCCCTGCGGTCATTAGTATCTAGTACTATAGGTTTGCGCCAGTTCTCGTTAGCCAAGGAGAGCGGGGTAAGGCCCTTGTCCACCGCTCCCACATCTCGATGCATACCCACGTCGACGGCCTGGAAGTATTCCCTAAGACTGCATACCTCGCGGTTGTGCAGGGTCTTAGCATTTAAAAAGCCACGACCACCGCACTTCCGCGGGATATACAGTCTCATAACCGATGATCGTGGGTGATGCATACGATTTGCGGTAAGCAATGTGCGGACTCTCCTATCCAGGGCGTCAAGTTCTGTCTGAGTCCATTTGAGTATGCCGAAAGAATACATCAAGACCGGCATGACCCAGCCGTTGAAGGCGCGCACCTTGTTTCCGCCTGATAAAAGACTATTTAGTACTTTTTTCAGGCGGCCAAAGAAGCGTTCCTTCAACGACTGTTTCACGTCAGTAGCGTTGATGCCTAGTGCTTCCGACATACCCAAATACTTGTAAGTTTCGGTTGAGGAAAGGGATCGAAGGTGTATGGAATCCGAGAGTTGTATTCCCACGGATTCCATAATCTCCCCTCGCTTTACATGCATGACTGCACATTTGTCCACACCAAATTCCATCCTGATGGCGTCACTAAAGGTTTCTGTAACCTTCAGTAGCTTCATCAGTTGCAAGTTGTTGGAGGCAAAGAGCTTCAGATCATCCATGTAAAGGAGGTGAGATATGACCTGACCTCCTCTTCTCAACCGATAGCCCAGGCCTGAACCCTCCAGCAATGTACTAAGAGGGTTCAGGGCTAAACAAAACCACAGTGGACTCAGACTATCGCCCTGAAATATTCCACGCTCGATCCTTATAGGTTCGCTGTCCTCTTGAATCTGTTGACATCCTGGATAGCGAAGAACCGTCCTCCACTGCCCCATACACGACATCAGGAAGGTGCGCAGAGTTGCATCAATTTTATACAACTCCAGCACCCTCATGAGCCATGTATGTGGCACTGAGTCATAGGCCTTCTTGTAGTCTATCCAACATGTCACCAGATCCCTTCGGGAACGGCGAACCTGCTGGCTAATGGCAATGTCTATAAGGAGCAGCTCCTTAGTACCGCGGGACCCGTTCCTACATCCATTCTGAGAAGCAGACATGATTGAATTCGTGTCAATATGTTGATTAATTTTAGCTCTCAGAATGGATGTAAAAACTTTATAGACCGTCGGTAAACATGTTATTGGTCTATAATTTTTAGGCTCCGCAGTACTACCTGTTTTGTGGAGCAGGTGGGTTATTCCTGTCGTTAGGAACTGGGGCAGCGATCCTGACTCTAAGGCAGACTGGAACTGAGTTGCCAAACAAGCGTGCGACCTTTGGAACCACTTAATCCAAAAGTTGTGCAGTCCGTCCGGCCCTGGAGATTTCCTGTTAGGCAACGGACGGACTGCACGAGCTACATCTTGGGGGCTGATGGTAATTGCCCCCATTTGTGGTATCGGATCGCACGCTTGTTCGACCTCCCGAGTCCAGTCACCCTCGGTGTGACTGACAGGCACCGACCAGATATTGCGCCAGAACGAATACATGGCGTCATCATCCGGTAGGCGCGCATCAGTCACACCTTGGATGGGTCGCTCCCAAGCCCTATAAACCCACCTTTAGTGATTCTGGAATGTACGATTCTGCGTGTATCGCTCCACTCGTCGCTTGTACCGACGAATACGGTTTGCCCATGCATAGATTTTCTGCTTCAGGCAGTCGATACGCTCTGTGACGCGGGACAGACAATCTCGAGAACTGATATCAGTCTCCGAGAACGCCCGCCTCACAAAGCGCATCACTCTAGGGCGAGTGTTACCATTCCTGAAGCAGATAAGCTTGCCGATGAGTGCTCTAGCTTCACCGATACGACGCTCAATCCTGGACTGCCAAGCTGGTACAGCTGGTCGTGTAGTTCTGTCACTTTTTGGGAATTTGACGTTAGCTACACGACATGCCGCAACAGCCGCACAGTACAGTATTGAGTGGGTATCGGCAAGATCTTTGCTGCTATCAAATACATTAGATAGCTGCGAATCTAGAGCACACACCAGCGCCCTATTTTTTTTATGCATGGGCAGACGAGGTAGTCGAGGTCTAAGCTCAGGCGGTGTGGAGCGATACTCGCTGAATGCACATTCCAAAGCGCTCCTTAAACGTGCATTGCATTGGGTACTCACAGATATAGCCCTGTCGTCGTCATCCTCACCATCGTGATCAGGTCGCGGTGAAACACTGGGTTGCAGTTGCACCACGGCCGGTGGCAAGGCAGGCGAGACACGGCTATTCCGTGATTCATTCCGCAGTCTATCAAGTACGGCATCATCCAACATACGGTTACGTTGGATGACCCGCACTTGAATCGACAGACGTTGGGCCGAAACGTTCACAGCTGGCTCAAGCACCTGAAACAGAGAGAGCATCCGACCACGGTACGCAGTCAGGTTACTTCCCCCCTCTGTGGCCCCAAAGTATGCGCGCATAACGTTTTCATTTAACGGTTGCGTCCATCGCATGCGCTGCACACTTCCACCGGGAGCGGGGACCCTGTCAGAGGCCGATGGGCCTCGAGATCCCAGGCTGTCCGGCGGCCGGCGTCCTCCCCGTCGACGCGCAGGTGGTGGTGTAGTCGGCGGAGAGAAATATTCGTCGCTCGAGCTCGACGCAACTGCAGCGTCCGGGATCGCTTGACTCACGATTGTACATGGTCCCGGCGGCTGCGAGGCGGAGCTGAGCGACGAACCCGAAGATGTTGGGCGTGTGTTCTTGTCTCGGGCCTGGCTTCGTGTGAACATATTTTATTATCTCAGCTTGTCAAATCATTTTTCATCTTGATTTTTTTGGTATAAGTTTTAACTATTGTAGATTTGCTTTATGTTTTTTTTTTGTCATTGTTTGAGTGTGTTTATTCATTTTTCTATTGTATTGTCATATTATTCTGTATAATTTTAAATTGAAAAATTTAGGGAGAAAATTTTATGTGTCACACTTGACAGGTCAGGCCACAGATTAAAATTAAATTAAATTAATTAACATTATTATTATTATTATTATTTTTATTATGTCATTTATGTAAATGAGGAATAATATTGGGCCCAGAACGCTTCCTTGTGGAACGCCATATTTATTATGTCTATATTCCGATGAGTGTGATATTATTTCATTATTTTTATTTGCCTTATTGATGATGACACGTTGTTTTCTATTACTTAAATAGGACGATAGCCACTGGAGTACCGGTCCTCTAATACCAATAGCCTCTAACTTCTGTAACAATATATCGTGTGACACTATATAATTATTATTAATATTTGAAAGTATAGCTTGCATAAGAGAAAAATAGCCAACGAAGTGGATTTGTTCTATTGGAATCCAAACTGCTTGTCACTTATAATTTGAAATTTATTGCAGAAATTAATAAGTCTTCTGTACATACATTTTTCATAAATTTTAGACCAGATAGGTATTAAAGTTATAGGTCGGTAATTATTGATGTCGCATTTGTCTCCCTTCTTGAATAAAGGCTTTATTAAGGACAGTTTTAATTTATCAGGAAAAGTTCCATGGGAAAATGAAATATTTATTAAATGAGTGAGAATACCAGTCAGTTCATTACTACAAGCTTTTATAATTTTTGTATTAATTTCATCATAGCCCTCTGACCTGGTGTTGGACAGAGACATTATTACCTGTCATACCTCGTTTACCAGCATTGGTCTGAGGAACATTGTGTTGACACACGTATTTATGTAGGGGTTTGTGTGTGCGCCTTTTACCCCTTGTACATTCGTTAAATTTACATAATGGTTATTAAATATATTGGCCATTTGTTCAGGATCTGTAATTATAGTATCATATAGTTTTATAAATTCTATGTTGTATTTGTGAGTGTTATTATTTATTTCATTTTAATGACAGTCCATGTGGCTTTACATTTATTGTCCTGAGTATGAATATATTTTATATTAGCATTCTTTTTTGAATCATAAATACATTTCTTAAACAAACTTGAGTAATTATTATATTAAGTTTTATTATTTGCATTATTGTTTTTGTAGTACAGATACCTTAGCTTCCTTTTAGTTTTGCAACTTTGTCTCAAACCTTTACTTATCCACTTTTGTGTGTTTTTATTATTACTATTGACTTTCACTCTTATTTTGTGAAAACAGAGATCATAAAATAGACACACCAGTTCATGAAAGTCATCGAATGCGGAGTTTGTGTCAGTCTGTAAATAAATATCGGACCAAGAAAGATTTTGTAAGCATTCCTTAAATTTTCGGATGTTGTCTAAGTTATACTCTTTCATGAATGTAGTGAATTGCTGATTTTTGTGGTTTCTGGTTCTTAGATTCTTTTATACATGCGCCAATCCAATTTATGCACTAAACTAGAAACGGAAGAACGCGAAGGTATTGTGTAATATGTAGGTATGTATGTTCAACTTGGACAAAGTACCTATTGTAGGGTTCTTCGATTCAGAAGTAACTTGTAGGCAAGAGTGCTCCGTCGTCGACCACATCATCGCTTGGTGAGATAGTGACCAAAAACGAACCCGGACAATAAAAAAAAAATTGTTCTCAGTAAGCAACCCGGAGTTAGTGGATTTTCATGTTATTTGGAGGTACCCACCAAAAGCAAAAAATAGATAAATAAAAACTTAAAAAATAAAACAAACCGATTTCCAAAACAAAACACTACAAAGCGAAATATAACTTTCTTTTCCGAAGTCGATGTCGAAAAACGGAAAACATTAGTTGCCAAAGACACCGACCGACTTCGCAAAAGAAAGTATGTTTTAGGGTTTTGTACCCAAAGGGTAAAATCGGGACTATTACTAAGACTCCGCGGTCCGTCTGTCTGTCTGTCTGTCACCAAGCTGTATCTCATGAACCTTGATAGTTAGACAGTTGAAATTTACACAGATTATGTATTGGGAGCAGTGGTGGCCCAGTGGTTACGAGGTCGTGGGTTCGAACCCGAGCAGGCGCTTTACTTTGTATAAATTATTTCATCACCACTGCTCTCAAAACGGTGAAGGAAAACATCGTGAGGAAACCCGCATGTCCTAGATAGTCCAGTCAACGAGGATATTTGTTGAATGGAGACATCCGAAAAATTCTCCCGCCTTTGAAATTTGGCATGTGATGAAATTAGGTAATACATAGTACAGATGTACAATAATCCAACAAAATTTGTTGCGAGAAGTTAGGTATTTTTATCTAAACATGAAAATCGCTTATAAGGCTCTGTGAATATTTTCTCAGACTGAAATATTTTCTGGATACATATGTATGTACTAGTTAGAATAAGTATGTAAAGGTATCCAACATTTTTTCGATATTGGAAATACCCCAAATTTAACTTTTAACATTTTGCACTATAACTTCTACTGAAAAATTGATCTGCTAATTGTTATTTTTTTAATATGTTTTTATATCCTTAAATACATAGCTTTGTTTAGTTATCCAAAAGATTTTCCTTTTTAAACTTAAATTTTTGAATTTTCCTAAATTTCGTAATGTGGAAAATATCTCCGTTCATTTTCATACCTTTATTATTCATATGATTTTATATTAAAACATAATTATCAATTATCCAACAAATTTTTTAACGTTCATTAGGATAGTTTGCCGATTTATGCTAGAACGTAAGGGTTGACCTTCACTTGACTGCTCGGAGCTGCTTTGCCACGCACTACTTTTGAAGTACTGTAGGCGAGTTCGGTGGTCACCGTTATTATTACAAATATTTTTTTATCTTATTATGCACAATTTATGTAAAGTCAACTACCACAAACTGTCAAATATGCACATTCGATTTTGAACTTAACCGTCAACATTTTATGGTTTAAAATCATTTGGAGAAATTTTACAGTTTTGTATAACCTGATGTGCTGTTGACAGTACAACGGTGTTTGGCAATTCGCATAATACGGGTTTTTTTTCTTATTTTATACTTAAATGGATTTTAAATAAACGTTTGATACCTCCTTAAGGGACTTTGTAAACTATGCGAAAATATGGTCAAAAAGTATGTTTAGAAAGACACCTGTTGAGAAGATATCGAGTGAAGAATATAAAAAAAAAATATAGATTATTGTTATGTCCTTTATTTAATTTTAATTTTTATTGTCTACATTTTTAATAATAAAAAAAAAAAAGAAAAATTATAAAAAATAGAGACCCACTGGTATGGGTCCAAGCATGATGTCCAAGTCTTGTATGTACTACGTAAGTGCACCCAAGGACAATCCCCGGTTGGTGCAGGACTATTGTTAAATATGGAGATAAATATATTGGGCTATGGGTTTGGGAGATTTAGTGGATCGATTGCCTAAAACTATAGAATGACTATTGACCCCTTCCTGACCACTGCTGAACTACACGGCTATAAAATGGAAGGGGGTGACTTGCACACTCAATTAATGGGCTCCCATACACGGTAGCTAGCACTTGAGTGATGTAGCGCCAAGGGGGCAACATATATGACGTTGCTTGAGGAGTGGAGAGGTATACCACGGCTATCGAGACAATCCTGGAAGTACGGTCAAGATCTCTACCAGCATCTTACTGGATTATCTGCCTTCCTCCAAGCTCTTGGAGTTTCGCAAAAGCAAATCTGCTCGGAGGAAGGCTTGAGTGGAGACACAAGCTAGCCAATTAAGGCAAGAGAGAGATGGGAGCTCTGTGCCCTGTCAGTGTTCACTCCAACCGGCCAATAGAGGCAAGCAGGAAATGAGGGACAAGGCTTCTGCCCGGAGATCAGGTCCGTGGGGTTGCCATATCCCACCAACTCGCCACAAAGCTGCCCTGCGGATTGTATATCTCTTAGTCTGGCCCCTCACCCTAGGCATGTTACGGCAAAGTAGAATCTACCAGCACCGAACTAGGGTTCATTGAAGTACGCAGGCCTCGCCAAGACGTCAACATAGAGATACCCCCAGTATTATTATTAGACATTTTGTTTGGAAATCGAATTCGATAGGCGGGATGTTTGCTGCCGGTGGTTCTGACGCTGTGTCATTCATGAATAATATCTTCTTCCTTTTAAACGCCTTGATCATGTCATCATTTATATATGATTTTCGACATTTCACGTGTACTGTAAGGAAATCATCTCTTCTTCGGCTTGATTGTCGAATCATTTCAAGTCCCTTTTGTGTCACTTTAACAAACCCCTCTATTAGGGGTTTTTTACACAGCACACAACTCGCCGTCGCCTTCTTCCTTCATTTTTAGGGTTCCGTAGCCAAATCGCAAAAGACGGAACCCTTATAGATTCGTCATGTCTGTCTGTCTGTCTGTCCGTATGTCACAGCCACTTTGTTTTCCGAAAGTATACGAACTATGCTGTTGAAACTTGGTAAGTAGATTTTCACACTAAAATAGAAAAAAAACAATAAATTTTGGGGTTTCCCATACTTGAAACTGTAACTAAAATTTATTTTTTTAATCAGACCCATACGTGTGGGGAATCTATGGATAGGTCTTCAAAAATGATATTGTGGTTTCTAATTATTATTTTTTTCTAAACTGAATGGTTTGCGCGAGAGACACTTCCAAGGTGGTAAAATGTGTGTTCCCCCCTGTAACTTCTAAAATAAGAGAATGATAAAACTAAAAAACATATATGATGTACATTACCATGTAAACTTCCACCGAAAATTGGTTTGAACGAGATCTAGTAAGTAATTTTTCTTAATACGTCATAAATCGTAAACCGCAATTTACCAAGTACAGAACCCTTCGTGTGCGAGTCCGAATCGCACTTGGCCGGTTATTTATTTTTTTAGTAGTTATGTTATTTATTTTTATGTAGGTAGGTACACAACTGCTCCGCTTCATAAATCGAGCGAGACACGCCGTCCGCCGCCGTAGCACTGCGCGAGCGCCCCGCACCCCTCTTCACTCCCGCGACCGGTCGTTGCTAACCGACGGCAATGCTTGTACTTAACAATTATTGAGATTGTAAAAGCTTTGGTATTAGGCCGAATTTCTATTGGCTTATTGAAAAATCTATTAAAATACAGCGACTCATTACTAAAAAACGTATTGAATTAACCTGAGCAATTATTCACATGATGTAATTAAGTAAAAAACCGGCCAAGTGCGAGTCGGACTCGCGCACGAAGGGTTCCGTACTTGGTAAATTGCGGTTTACTATTTATGACGTATTAAAAAAAAACTACTTACTAGATCTCGTTCAAACCAATTTTCGCTGGTAGTTAACATAGTAATGTACATCATATATTTTTTTTAGTTTTATCATTCTCTTATTTTAGAAGTTACAGGGGGGGGGACACACATTTTACCACTTTGGCAGAGTCTCTCGCGCAAACTATTCAGTTTAGAAAAAAATGATATTAGAAACCTCAATATCATTTTTGAAGACCTATCCATAGATACCCCACACGTATGGGTCTGATGAAAAAAATATTTTTAGTTTTAGTTTCAAGTATGGCAACACCCAAAATTTATTGTTTTATTTTTATTTTTGTGTGGAAATCTTAATGCGGTTCACAGAATACATTTACTTACCAAGTTTCAACAGCATAGTTCTTATAGTTTCAGAATAAAGTGGCTGTGACATACGGACGGACAGACAGACAGACAGACAGACATGACGAATCTATAAGGGTTCCGTTTTTTGCCTTTTGGCTACGGAACCCTAAAAATGAAAAAAAATATGTTCTATAGGCAAATCTTTTGGATAACTTAACAAAGCTATTTATTTAAGAAAATAAAACCATAATAAAAAATAAAAATTAGCGGACCAATTTTTCAGTAGAAGTTTTAACGCAAAATTTAAAAAGTCAAATTTGGAGTGTCTCTCAAATCAAAAAAATGTTGGATGCCTACACTTGCCTTTTCTAATTAATACATTCGTAGGTGTAAAGAAAGTATTTCAGACTGAGGAATTTTTCACAGAGAGTTATACGCAATTTTCATGTTTAGGTAAAAATACCTAACTTCTCTTATCAAAATCTTTTGGATAATTTGTCATCTGTAATCTGTATTACCTTACTTTATCACACTACCTACTCTCACAGGCAGGAGAATTTTTCGGGTTACAAAAGCCCCGTTGATTGGACTAAACCAACAATTCAAAGACATGTGACATCTACCAATCCGCAATGAGCCCGCGTGGTGGATTATAGCCCACTCCCTCTATGAGAGGAGGCCTGTGTCCCAGCAGTGGGAACATCAAAAGGCTGATGTTGTGATGTATTATTTCTGTTGCCGCTATAACAACAAATACTAAAAACAGTATAAAAACAAAAGCCTTTTTAGGGTTCCGTAGCGAAATGGCAAAAAACGGAACCTTTATAGATTCGTCATGTCTGTCTGTCTGTCTGTCCGTATGTCACAGCCACTTTTTTCCGAAACTATAAGAACTATGCTGTTGAAACTTGGTAAGTAGATGTATTCTGTGAACCGCATTAAGATTTTCACACAAAAATAGAAAAAAAAACAATACATTTCGGGGGTTCCCATACTTGAAACTGAAACTAAAAATATTTTTTTTCATTAATCCCATACGTGTAGGGTATCTATGGAAAGGTCTTCAAAAATGTTATTGAGGTTTTAAAAAAATATATGATGTACATTACCATGTAAACTTCCAACCAAAATTAGTTTGAACGAGATCTAGTAAGTAGTTTTTTTTTATTACTTCATAAATCGTAAACCACAATTTACCAAGTACGGAACCCTTCGTGCGCGAGTCCGACTCGCACTTGGCCGGTTTTTTGCGATAATGGTACGGAGCCTTTCGTGCGCGAATTCGACTCGCACTTTTTCGCTTTGTAGTGTTTTATTTTGGAAGTCAGTTTGTTTTTTTTTTTTTAAGTTTTTTCATGATCATCATCATAAAAAACTTTTTTCATGATCATGATGGGACGCGTTCATACTGAACTAACTTTTTGTCATAGTTTGGGCTAATAATTACATAACTTTACGTCTGTATTCCCTGGAGGGTTGAGTGCACCTGTAGTGCACCCACATTTCGCCAGTTATGAAGTCCCATGTATGTCCCGGGGCGGAGATTTTATTTTTCTATTATTACTTACATTGGACGCTAATAATTAAATAAAAACCCCAACGCAGTATCTCTACGTTGACGTCGTGGTGGGATTTGCTTGCTCTAATGAACTCTAGTTCGGTGCCCGTAGATTCTACTTCGCCACAACATGCCTAGGGTGAGGGGCCAGACTAAGAGAGATACAATCCGCTGGGCAGCTTTGTGGCGAGCTTGTGGGCAGTGGCGACATCACGGTTAAGGCGGTACCCCGAGCAAAACGCCGCGCAAGACGTTTTTCGTGCTGTTTTTAGGAGTTATCTACTCGTTATTCAAAAAGAAATATCAATTAATAAAAATACATTAAATTTCTACATAATATTGATTCTAAAATGGTAGATTTAGTTTTTTTAAATGTTGTATATATTTCACTAATCTCCTTTCAAAAAAAAACAAAAATGAGAAATAATTATTGATAGCATGCATCTCCTCGTAAAGTGTTCATTAATTATTTTTTGTACTAACACTAATGGATAGACAATTTAATAACGAACATTTTGGTAGTAACATTTTTTTCAAAAGACCAAAATTCGATTTTATAAAGACTTTATTCTAAAATCTGGGCGTATTCACTACTGCAATTCATGCGCCACCAGTGCCGCTAGACCAATAGGAATGCTCATATCGCATGCCGATTTTTTGGTCAGGGTACCGTCTTAAGCAATTTTTATTTGTACCAACATTGTGTGTGCCAAATAAAATAGTTTTCCTTCTTTCTTTCTAAGGGACCTGATCTCCAGGGAGAAATTTTGTCCCTCGTCTCCGGCTTGCCTTTATTGGCCGGTCGGTGTGAACACTGACGGGGAACAGAGCTCCCACCTCCCTTGGCTGGCTTGAGTGGAGATTCCCAAGAGTAAACGTGCTCGGAGCAAGGAAGATAACCAAGTAAGATGCTGGTAGGGGTCTTGACCGTACTTCCGAGCATGTCCTGATAGCCGTGGCTTACCTCTCTACTCCTCAAGCACCTCCGTATATGTTGTCTCCTTGGCGCTACGTCACTCAAGTGCTAGCGACTGTTCATGGAGGATCAGCCCATTAATTAAGTGTGCAAGGCATCCCCTGCCCTGTAGATCAACAGTGGTCAGGCAGAGGCCTTTAGTCCATCTTCAGTTTTAGGTAATCGATCCACGAAACCTCCCAAACCCATAGCCCAATGTGTTTTGTCTCCATATTCTACAATAGTCCTGCACCAGCCGGGGATTGTCCTTGGGTGCTCTTGCGTAGTGACTATTGCATACAGGGATAATTGCCGGTTGGTGTCACATTTCATCCTACATGTCCAAGGCCTCTGCAAGTTGGTTTCGGCACCTTTTTTTTTTAGCGTGGAGAAATGCTCATGCATACTGCGCTACCACGGGGAGATAGCGCAGTTATGTGGGACTCTAACCCACTAAAACTCCACGGTGTCCTCCTGTGCCGCTTATGGCGGGAACACGGGTACGCGTTAGCACTCACCGCGAACCCGCCGCGGCTGTCCGTCACCGGACCCTCCTCTGGGGAGTACCCCCCATCACCGGCGCACCAGAACACACTGTGCGCCGTGACCACCCCGGGGACCAAACCAGCACATGGGTGCCAGACGACCCCGTGTATGGCACCCTTGGTCCCCTTGTGACGGGTCAGGGTCAACGGGTTAGTAGTTTCAGAGCCTATTCGGTACAAACAAAAAAACATACAAACAAACAAAAAAATCTTTCCTCTTTATAATATTGGTAAAGAAGTCCAAGATAAACTTAGAAAGTAGTTACATATGAATTTGAAACAGTCACATTGTTACTTGCCCGTATTTGAACCCACGATCTTCAAGCACGAGAGGCGAGGTAGCCCCTGGGCCACCAAACTGGTAATTTCTCGCTGATTTAAAAGTTAATTATACCTAGATCCTTCCATCCTGTTGACATCACTTCTAAATAGCCATGAAGCAAATCAAATCCAAAGAGATTCTTTATGGAAGTAGAAAAAACATGAGGTAAACGACATTTGAATTCATTGTCAAGTTGAAGTGACGCAGTACTGACCAGTCGTGACCTTGAACCAACTGAACTTTAGGCAAAATTCGAATCTTAAATATCACTAGATTTGTACAACTCGTTAGCAATAGGTTTGTTTCCTGGGTAGAAAAATGATAACTCTATTTAGTCCGTTAGTGAGATTATCTAATAATATTGGACACGTATTTTTTGCTTTATCAAATAAATACAAATTGACAAAGATAAAGCGCATCAAAGATCAGGAGTGGCAGCTTGTGACGTCAGTTTGTCAGTATCACCGTAACGTCACACGATATTTCAACGCACTGTATCGTCGTATTCGTCCGTGGCTAAAGAAAATAAACATACAAACTTAAACTCACGCCTATTTCCCATTGGCGGTAAGCAGAAACTACAGAACGCCACCTGCTACGATCCTTAAACACACCAAAAAAAAAAGGAAAAAAAAACGTGTAGAAAAATACGTATCCAATATAAATGTATATATGACGGATATATTATATATGACGGAGTTATGTCCGAAAATACATTTAAAAAAATAACCATCCAAATTGAGAAACTCCTTCTTTTTGGGAAAAAGGTTTAAAAGAATTAAATTTGCCCCGTTTTATCAATTTTCATTGATGCTATATAGATTGATATAATCTATAGCCTTCCTCGATAAATGAGCTAACCATTAAAAAATAATTTTGAGGTAGTTCCAGAGATTAGTGCGTTTAAACAAACCAAAAATCAATTAAACTTATATTGGTTTAGATTCCAGCCTCTAGAACATAATAGTAGCTAACATAGATATGTTAAACAAGGATATATGCCTGGTACACGAAAATATATCGGAAACCTGTGTCTCCAGTTTGCCCCTACCATAGGGCAAATACTACATATGCAGTTCAGTGAAGGCAATAGATACGTCGTCGCACACACACACGCATCGTACTACACAATCAATTATAAACCTTATCTCATCAAATACAGCGTGTATTTAGTAAGATAAGGAATTGATTACATTACATAGCTAAAAAAAATGTTATCCACAAGCTGTTAAAGAGAGTGTAAAGATCGTACTAAGACGTATAAAAAAACCGTTATCAATTGTCTAACCGGCACAATCTTAACTAGGGTTGTCACTTCAGTCAAATTGCTCAACCTTAACCCAACTAGGGGTGGGATTCCTGTCTTAATAAATGCTGAATGCCAGCAATTTTGTAATCGCCGATAACAAGAGTGGTGTTATGAGTTTTACTTGTGTATCTGTGTGTCTTTATGTGGCGTCCTAGCTCCCTAACGGATGAACCAATTTTCAAAAACGAATATGCGCATAACTTTTAAAAGGTCGTACCGCGGATTTCCATCAAATACAGTTAATTCGTCTTTATGGACGACTTTGAATCGAGAATGTTCTTAGCTGTAATATTTGATGCAAATCCGCGGTACGACCTTTTAAAAGTTATGCGCATTTATCACATCTTTTTTTTGATTTAGGTTTTTCCGCAAGATTTCGTGTCTCACTTTAGTGTTTTGATAGATTGTCAATCGTCTACTGGTTTAAAAGGAATGAAATAAAACTTAAAACGAAAAATAAAACATGTAAAAAAACATTTTAACAAAAAAATATAAACCGACTTCCACAGCAAAACACTACAAAGCGAAAAATAACTTTCTTTTCCGAAGTCGGTATCGAAAAACGAAAAACAATAGATATATATTTACATTGTAAAACTCAAAAAAGAGTGAGGTGTTAGTGTTTACGGCACCTAAACAAAAGCCACGTCGCGTGCCTCCAGTATATCTCAACGGCGTGGTTCTTAATGTGGTGAATATATTTAAATACCTGGGTCATATTGTTACCAGTGACCTACGTGATGATGGCGACATAGAGCGCGAGCGCAGGGCGTTGGCAGTGAGGAGCAATATGCTCGCCCGTAGGTTTGCTCGCTGCACGGCAGACGTCAAAGTGACTTTATTTAAGGCGTTCTGTCAGTCCTTTTACACGAGCGGCCTGTGGGTGTCATATACGAGCCGAGTCTACAACGTCCTGCGCGTACAATACAACAACGCTTTCAGGATGCTATTGCGGTTGCCACGACGTTGCAGTGCATCGGGAATGTTTGCTGCAGCTCATACGGATGGCTTTCATGCTATCATGCGTAAGAAAGCGGCTTCCTTACTGCAACGCTTGCGTGGCACTCGGAACGGCATCCTGAGAATGATTGTTGGCAGAGTGGACTGCCCCATCCAAAGACACTGGGTGGAAGTAGGTATAGGTTTATGTTAAGTAGAATTAAGTACTAATAACACTAACATAGCATTTAAGCACAATCTGTTACTAACCACTTACAAGTTATGGACTGCTGTAGGTCTGAAATAAAGATATTTTATTTTATTTATTTATTTTAAAACCAAACCATTTTTTAAAAGAGTAACCATGGAGTTTCTTGCCGGTTCTTCTCCATAGGAAACGACCAACCCGAACCGTGCACCTTTTGTCGACGTTTTATAAGTGCCCATGTACGCCTATATGAAATAAAAAAATGATTTTGATTTTGAGGTTTAGACCCATGGTAAAAGTCAATCATAATGATGAGTAGAATGACACCTTTTCAGGTTTACGTTTATTCTGTTGTACGTTGTATATAGTACGGGTGGCAACCCTAATCTCAACGGTCGCTGTCGTCGGCCCGAATCTCGCGAATGACATAATTTACCGGCGAGCTACTAATCGGTAACGAACGTCTGTCTGTGTATAAATAGAAGTGGTTTGTTTGGTATTCAGGTTTGGCAGTTGGTCTAATAGTTTTTCAAACAACGTCTCTCGAGTTTCCACTTAGATACTATGATTTGCATCCTGGTTTTGTTTAGTTTAATCTGCTTAGTGTTTGAGACGTGGTCGCTTACAATGGCCGTTATCAGAAAGCTTTAAGTCACCCAAAGGGGATTGGAGAGGGCTATGCTCGGAGTTTCCTTGCGTGATCGCATCAGAAACGAGGATATCCGCAGGAGAACCAAAGTTACCGACATAGCCCGAAGAATTGCGAAACTTAAGTGGCAGTGCAGGGCACATTGCTCGCAGAACGGATGGCCGATAGGGCAGAAAAGTTCTGGGATGGTGACCGCGAGGAAACCGATGCGTTGGAAGGCAACACTTTTTTACATGGAGCGATACGACATAACTGACTGCCGCAACCCGGTTAACTGGGTAACTTAAATCGTTTGTAAGACTGGTATTCAAATTAATTTCATAAGGACAATAGTGATCCATAATTGGGTAAGTATTGCAAGCAGCTTATTCTAGTGTTAGTATTAAGTAAGTAGTAACACTGCGTGCCAATGTGACCAGCCCGGAACATATGTTTCCTATCTAATTACCACACAAAATGTCGAATATCTGAAGTACAGTTCTCAGCCACAGCTCTCAGGATATAGTTGCGACTACCCCGCACTCTGCAGTTTCAGCAGCGACGCAGTTTTTTTGCGCATTATGGCTTGGAAGCCATCTTCGTGGGTCTCAGTAAACATTTCCGATGCGCTGCAGAAACGGGGCAGTCGCAACAACATGGTATAAGTAGACAGAAATACATAATGAGTTTTAAAACTGGATCCGAAAGGATTTCGTGGACCCGTTTTCCAAAGAGGTAAATAAAAAGTATTTTGTGTAGTGACATCAGCAGCCTTGCGTTAGTGAATTCGGCAAAGAACACATTTAGGTAAAAACGACTTTCGTTTTTCGTAATACTCACTACTGGGTAAGCTCACTCCATCGTAGACTCTGTCTCTGTCACCTCTGACCTAGACTAGAGTCAAGAGCAAACCCATCACAAATAAAAAAAAAAATACACTAGAAAGGGGTCTTGGAAAGGATATGTGAATTGAACTCATACCTACCTTCCGCGGCCTGGACGGGGTCGCCACCGTCTGATGGCGGACGCGGTGGGGCCAGGGGAAGAGGAGTGACGGTATTGCGTTAGCCGCTCACCCTATCCCCTGCGGCCGAGAAATGGTAGGTGGCGGGGCCATTGACCTTGACCCGTCACGCGGGACCAAGGGTGCCATACACGGGGTCGTCTGGCGCCCATGTGCTGGTTTGGTCCCTGGGGTGGTCACGGCGTCCAGTGTGTTCTGGTGCGCCGGTGATGGGGGGTAGATACTCTCCCGAGAAGGGTCCAGTGACGGATAGCCGCGACGGGTTCGCGATGAGTGCTAACGCGTGCCCGTGTTCCCGCCATAAGCGGAACAGGAGGACACCGTGGAGTTATAGTGGGTTAGAGTCCCACATAACTGCACTATCTCCCCGTGGTAGTGCAGTATGCATGAGCATTTCTCCAACCAAAAAAAAAAAAAAAAAACTAAAAGGGTTTTCTAAATTATTTACGCAATACCAAAAATATGTAAAGGAAATTAGTTATAATCTTTACTGAGTTATTTCCCTTAGCCCTGCCGAACTTACCTACTCAATTAGGCTGCTGACATGCACGACTGCCTTGTTGGTTCAGTGATTGATGAATTCCTGGGTTCGATTACGAGTCGGGCAATATTTTTCAGTAGGGACCCTGGTTTTGATCAAGGTTATTAATAATAGGGTATCAAATAGTGAAAAAACTGGCAAAGGTATGTGTTAATTTGTAATATTTTTCATATTTCGTCTTATCCGTGAATTGAAAGCTACTTACGTTATTATGTATTATGCTTTTATCATCCATACATTGCGAATACTAAAATGCGAAGGTTACTCTGTCTTTCTGTCTGTCTGTTATCTTTTCACGCTTAAACCGCTGGACCGATTTATATGGCATTTGGTATGGAGATAGTTTGATACCTAGGAAGGACATAGAGTAGTTTTATCCTGGCAATCATCCTTTAGGGGGTGGAGAGGGGGGTAGAAGTTTGTACGGTGAACTATTAATTTCATAAGATAGGCGGCCCACACATCTATAATATTATGGCGCGATATAAATGCTACACAGACGAAGTCGCGGGCAACAGCTAGTAGATTATAGTTCTTTAGCACTTTTGTGATGATTGTCGCTGCTTAAAAATAAAATTCCTTAAGAGGGTTTGCCACGTTGTACCAAAAAAAATGTCCATATTATTAATTTTCTTATAAATCATGTATGTAAATATGTAAGTATATCAATGCCCGCTGTTCTATGATTATTAAACGGTCTATAGAGAAGAGATCCGCTGTCGAGGCACGAAAGTGGAACAAAATATTTACTTTCGCCTTTAGAGTATTTTAGCATGAGTATTCATTTATGAATTTCTAATTACTATAGTAATGATTGCTGACAGGCTGGACTGTGTTCATATAAATCGTTTGCTGCAGTATTTAGGCTGGAATGCTGAAGCAATGATGATTGTATTTATATGAATTTATAATGTTGGTATTGTACTACTAACGTAGGTATAAGTTTGTATTGTTTAGGTGTAAGTTATTTTATATGGGCCCTGTCGCCTTAAATAAATGGATTAATAATAAAACAACAATAATTAGTAAATACGCAGAACTCAAGGACGGAATAGTTAGAATATTGCGGAATAGGAAAAAGTATAGGTGGTCTCCATAGTCTTTTCTACAACAGGCGTTATACCGAACGACGTACTCCATGGTCTGAAGTTGCTTGATCTAAACGAAAACGTCTATATTACCCTTCAATTTTTGGAAGTCGGTATCTTTCGTAGATACCAATTATTTGCGATATGGACACCGACTTCCAAAAGTTAAGTTATTTTTCACTTTGTAGTTTTTCATTTGGAAGTCGGTAGTATTTTTTAGTAAAAAGTTTTTTTTATTTTTCCCTTTTTAGTTTTACCTACCTAATAGCAAGATGTTTATTAAGGTCCCTATAACTCCAGAATAGATTAACCGAATAATATGAAACTTGAACATAACTGGTGAAATGAGAGATCTGTGTACCCCTTTAGAGCGTACTGGCGTGATGTTATGTTATGAAATGGTATAAACAACAAACAGACATGCGATTGCAGCAATCCCGAGAGTTTTGCCGTTATTTATTTAAGAGTTCTGTTGTGTATCTCCGAAGTTCTTCATCAGACCTTCACCAAATTAAAATGGGACCAATTTCGAAATATGTTCTTTCAAACTAAAAAAGAATTTTCAAAATCGGTCCACAATTGGCAGAGATATCGGTGAACATACACAAATGTCAATACAACAATGTCAGAAAGTTCATGCAAATTGATGAAAACGAAACAGCTCCACATCATTCATCCTCAACATAACACACCACACGCTGCATTTACTTGGTCTCGGCCCGTAAATGTAGTTTAAACCAGCCTAAGAGCTGAGAAGTTGAAACACTTTCAAATGATAATAAGAATAATATAGTACTATTTAATGGTCTAGTGGTTGCAAGAGCTATTGCCAAGCATGCCGTCCTGGGTACGATTCCAGGGTCAGGCAGTGTTATTGGGCTTTTCCATCAAGAAATTCCCAGTAGCAGCCCGGAGTCATACTATATTTTTACCTTTCGGAGGAAACAGTGATGTGATTGGTCGATTTGGTAGGTTGAATAGAGTTTAAACTATTTACGCACTTACGCAATACGGCTGCCGATGTTATATTAGTTAGTGTTTATGAATTTCTAATTACTTAGTTGGTATGGCAGTAACAGATTGCCTCGTTGGCCTTCGCGAGTCCTTTGGGGGTCCAGAGACCGATTCCTAAGTCACACACAGTTGATAAATGACTGTGTGTCGTAAGCGTGATTTATAAGATACAGAGGATGATTTCCAGGTCGGGCAATGTGTTATTGGGGGTTTGCTGTCTGGAAATTCTTTGTAGCAGCCTAGAGTATGATTCCTTGGCTTATTAATGGCAATATGACCCTTATTAGGTTCATGGGACTTTAAAATAACTGACAAGATTGGTTGTGATAAACCTTTGTTAACCAATTCGGCAAATAAGTATGTTATATTAGTTATCCTAATAAGTGTGTATCGATTTTATCTACCCACGCCCGTGTGTCGCTAGTGGGGTGCCAATTGAAAATCTGCGCTGGATGTCTGACGCTCTGCAAATGCTAAGTTGGTGACCTTTTCGGTACGCAATTCTTGAACCTTGACTGTACATTTTTACTCGATTGCCGAAGGAGGGTAATCTGTTTATGTATGTATGTTTGTTCCTATGTGGCATTCTTAAGTCAATCGATTCGTCTTTCCTTGCGAGAGCTATACATTAAAATTGGCAAATAGAAAGATGGCGGATTTTGGGCGCCATATTGTGGAGGCCCATTTACTGTTTTCTTCCAAACCCGTCGTGTGGGTATAAAATTAAAGGGTTTTAAGAGGTGTTTTCAAAAATATATAACACTTATATGTTTAAACGTATCTAATTCGAAAAAAAAATGTTAACTAAAAAGTTATAAATAAAAAAGTTAATTCAAATAAAACCTGACTTCTTAAGGAGGGGTTTTTTTAGGGATTTCCTTCTTATTTACGTCTTTTAAGTAAACAAGAAGGAAATTATGCTGTGCAGTCGGAGGATACATCTGGTTTTGGTCAGCCAGTGCGCGCATATGTATCCTCCGACTGCACAAAATGATTTTCTTCTTGCTTACGTCTTTTTAGTTCGCTTCTTAAGCAGTCGGGTTTTTTGATTTATTGAATCAAGTAAATTTTTTTTTTACTGTTCTTCCCTGTTACTTTGCGATTGTTTCTGTTGTGTTATCTGTGCCGAATAAATGTTTTCTATTCTATTCCATTCTATTTTAATAGACAGCCTTATGGTATGTAGGAGTATATTTATCTATGGATGGTATAACTGTCTCTGCAAGGGAAAGGCCACTAACACACAGGATAATAACTAAGAAAACATTTACGATTTAGATTGGGTCATTCTAGTTCACATCTGTTAAATAATTAACTTCGCGGTACAAAAGGTTGGCTAACAGCAATTTTATTTAATCCAAGTTACGCCACCAATAACTGCACCCATTGTTATTTACCCGAACCATTGACCTTGCCTCAACCGCAAAATAAATTGTTTTAACAAACAAAACTGACCTAAAAGCCTGAAACTATTATCATTTATTGCATACAATTCAAATTACGGTCAATAAAAGTCATTCACGCAAAACTTTTTATGTTGCAACATCGCATCATGGCGATTTGGCGCCAAAACTTTAACATATCTGATAGCTGTCACTTTGACAGACAAAACAACATGGCGTGCGTTTTAATTTTTTTGGTTACAAACTTTTAATTGTTCAGCCTTGACACTTTGAATAAGATTTTAAATTCGTAATTGGACAAGAAAGCACGACTCGTATTGGAAACATGTTTGCTTAAAATACGAGTTAAGAGATATTTTCACAATCTAGCGTCCTAGCGACCATCAGCCTAATTGCGTTAGTGAATTCGGGAAGGCAAAGGGTTTGAACCCATAAAAGAGTATGGCAATAACTCTTTGCAAAATACTATTGGACTTTTTCGAAAGGAGTATCTTCACTGATGAAAGCGTCTAATATTTTTTACAATGCATGTCCTCGAAAAAAGCGGTTTTCCAAGCAGCCAAACTGTGCGGAAAATGTCACTTTTTTCACTAGTGCTTTTTACTTTCCTGTATTTTTTTAATTTTTATCTCCAACGTCAGCCCGACGACGCATAGAGTTTTTATTATTTGAGAAAAGTTTTAAAAATTAGTTATGTACGGATTATCATTCATATAAAAGGTAAAATAAAACTAATTCTTTATTTTAGGCGTTTTTAATTACTCTAGATTTAGATTTTATCAATAAATTAATTTTAAATATTCATTAAATATGTTTGGCAGAACGTATATTTTGCTCGTACCTTTTTGCGTTACGATGTGACAGCTATATCCCGACATGCGCAGTAGATATGCCCGAGGAACTATTAGTTAATCTGTGGATATGCTGAACGCAAAGACCTTATACTTCTTAAATACGTATAAGGTCTTTGGCTGAACGCGCTTGAATAAGCCCGCCATTTTATTAATTTCATTTTATTTATTTATTTATTTCCTCGCACAATGCATAGTAAAATATTGTATGATACACGTACGTAAGATGATTTCCGACCTGAAGACGATCACCTACCTTCCGCACTTGTAGCATAAATAACTATTTTGCAATACCTGATTATTTTATCCTTTGCCTTGCTGAATTCAGTTAAGGTTACACTAGTCGAAAATTCTTCCATACAAACGTTGGTTGTCTAGAGATTACTCCACTGTTTGACGATGTACGTTCAAAATAAAAAAATATATCAATTTGTCTCATCATTATCTAGACCTGTACCTGTACCTGTAACAAAAAAGTTAAAAAAATATATTTGAAAGTCATGAGCGTCGAAAGTTCCATATTTCAACACTAATTTTAACGCATCTTTGGGCGGTAATAAATACCATAAGAAGAAGGAAAATTGCAAAACCGCCTCCATACAGGGATAGAATAGTAATTCAACAATGCAAATAATGTTATTT
The DNA here is from genome assembly GCA_949775005.1 of Orthosia gothica. NCBI lineage: Eukaryota > Metazoa > Arthropoda > Insecta > Lepidoptera > Noctuidae > Orthosia > Orthosia gothica. Next base: position 20,822,000 of record OX459035.1, read on the forward strand.
TATAAATATACATTTAGTTGTTTTTTCACGATATCTAATATCAAAGGTCTGTTTATAAAATTTCGCGCGCTCGTTTTCGTCCTAAATCATCATCCATTTCGATACAAATTTGCAAAAGTGCTAATTCGTACGCGAACTAGCTTACTGCTCATCACAGTACATATTTCTTTCACACGTGTTGTCGGATGAGATAGCATGCATTTTAACCCCGCGCACAAAATAGTTCGTGCCGTTGACTAGTTCAACCTTAAGCAATTAAGCTGCAGAACTTCACATGCAAAATGCCAAAAATCAAATCACAAATAATTAGGTACATTTGAATTTGAATATTATTGTCCGATAGGCTTTTTCTTTAGGACAAAATAATGTAATCAAAATGCTTATTTGATTGTCTCTTTGGTCTCAGTCAGTGGTCGCACTCGCAATCGCTATTGCTGGGCACGAGGTCCCGAGACCGGTCGGGTAAGGGCTCGTTCACACAGAACATCCGGGGAGATGTTCACACTGCATCTACAGTACCGTTTTAACGAATCCGTCGCTACTAGGGGTAATGGCACTCCCCGCGTGGCTCCGATCCGATAAAATGGATCAGTATTTTAATACTGTTGTGAGTGTGTGAACTCGCTCATACAACTACCTACGCCATTGCAGAATAAAAACGTATATAATATGATAAAGCGGACCTGTAAAACGGACAGCTATATATTTTGTCGGATAAAAAGTATCAAACAAGAACATATTCTCATCTGGAATTGTTATGTACACACTATTCGATATTTATAGTGTAAATAAACAACTAACGTGTAATAAATAATTTATTGTATGTCATACATATTCATAGTAGTGTTTAAAGGATAACCGTGGTCGTATGCCACCTACAATACATTCTGCAAAGTAGCATAGACCACGGTTATAGTCTGTGGACAGATACAATCCACAACTCCGCACCGCATCTCCGCACCGTTTCGTGGCTCCGCTCTATTGGTCAGGCAGCCTTACGCTTCGGGGAATACATAGTTTGTCATGTTATATACAATGGTTTCTGATTTGATAATACGGAGTTAATGTGCCAAACTCACACCCCTCTTTAATGCCAAAGTCTGATATTTTTTTGAGATGAATGTAAAGCGACAAATACAACACTTTAAATTCTAAATTCAGATATCGGCCATACGTTTGTTCTAATAAATGCTTTGACTTATCTAATAAGACCTTCTTTATGACAGAACTTTTCTTTAGAACAAACCAAGAAGTTGGTATAAAAAGAAAAATAACGTGTACACTTGCGAAGAAGAATTAAGACAATGTCAGCATGACGTTGGTGCTACAAAAATTCTAAATTGTAATGTTTTTTTATGTGTATTTTTTTTAGAAATTGTGTGTGCTCCGCATTATTTTCTATGTCGATTTATGTAAATCTTTAGAATTTTTATAATGTAAGTATGAAATATGTCCTTCTTGTACATACACAGTACTTAGGTGATCACGAAGGTCTATACCATTACTAATCGTAATCAAAGGCTAGCAGCGAGCAACTATTTCTCAGCAACCGGTTAAAATCTAAACTCCAGGCTGCTACCGAGAAATTCTAGACGGGACGGGAGAGCTCAAAACTCTGCCCAACCGGTGTATCGACGCCAAAAGCCTCTAGACAAATTAAGTGTCATTATATCAATGAAGGCGATTGTCCGGTGCCAAAATGTAAAGGAGATGAGTATAAACCAGAGCAAGGGTTCCCAAACTGTGCTCTCACGGGTGTCGTAATCTTAAATGAGAAAGAACTACTGCTGAAACTATAAAATATGTGATACGAGCCTGAAGCTGCAACATTGTAGTCGATACATACTAATAGGAACTATTCGATAAATACAATGTAATTAAATTTTAAACTCCCGCCGGAAAAAGAGGGGTGCTATAAATTTCACGTGTGTTGCATCTGTGTATCTGTGTGTCTTTCCGTGGCATCATAGCGCCTAAATGGATGAACCGATATTGATTTAGTTGTTTTTGTTTGAAAGGTGATTTAGTCAAGAGTGTTCTTAGCTATGTTTGAATAAAATCGGTTCAGCAGTTCAAAAGTTATGGGCGTTTTACTGTTTGAATCGGGGTGTTTTCGCAAGATAAATGTGTCGAAGGTTTTAAATTTTTGAAATTTTACTTGTACAGTTATGTATCCCAAGATTATACAACTCTCAGTATCGGCTTTGTATTGTGCTTATGCGAAACTGGCTATTCTGCAGTTGCAGTAATTTAGTCCTAATACAGCTACAAATCAATTGAGAATATAGGAGAGTAACTATTTCAAACTTTTGGCTCCGAATTCGAAAGATATTAGAGTAACTATTTCAAAATTTTGGATCCGTTTTCCTGAATAAGCAACATTTTTCTAGCAACAAAAAAAACAAAGTTATTAAGGTACAAAGGGTGTCGCAAAAAAAAAAATATGTGAAGGGAGTCACAATGTAAAAAAGATTGGGAAGCCCTGGACTAGAGCATTAACTTGTAACAGAACATTAAGCATTTGTTGTTATATCGACTTCATAAAAAAGGGGGTTCTCAGTTTCACCCGTATGATTGTATGTATGTATGTCGGTCCGCCGTTTTTGCTCGCGTTTGGCTGAACCGATTTTGATGCGGTTTTCAGAAAAGTGTTTGTTACATTCTTTAGAATGTTTTAGTATACCACAAATGAACCCCGTGACGTCATCGTTAAGTCGTTTTTGTACATCGAATAATTTCCATCAAATTTCCATCGAAAAGCCAGGGTGCTAAAAGGTAACCAACAAAACTGGATTTTTTGTCTGTTTAGTTGTGCACGAATCACGTCAAATGTACGAAACCAACGTACAAAACTATTACATATAAAAATGAAGTATTACTTAGTTTTTGTTTCATCGCAATCGGTTCTCACTATCAAAGCTTATTTGTTCAAGAAGTAAAATATCACAACACACGCAATTCAGATACACGGGCAGTTGAACTCCATATAAGATAGATGGCGTTGTACATTTGATGTCATTTTCTGAATGGCGGTGATAAGATGCGATGCGGAAGAATGACCCTAGAAGAAAAAAAGGGAAAAACGTAGGGTAGGCAAGTAGGGTAGGCCAACAGGGTAGGCCAGCACCAGCAGCCGTATTGCGTAAGTGCGCAAAGAGTTTAAACTCTTTCTAACCGACTAAATCGGCCAATCACACAAGACGGAAATCCACATCGCGAAATTCATCTCGCATGTGATTGGTGGATTTGGTCGGTTGGATAGAGTAAAGTCATTGCGCACTTACGCAATACGGCTGCAGATGATGGTAGGGAAGCCGCGGACACAGTTAATACCTACTCATACAGTTTAATGATGATGTTTCAGGCCAACACCTTCCAACGACGAATGGCAAGGCTGCTTCAAGCCTGACCTCTGCTATTCAGTCCTCAGACTGCTTAAAATGACCGTAAGTTCCTTTATCTTGATGCTGTAATCATGGCATCATATAATATCACGCCTGTGTTCTACGAAGAAGAAAAGCTATATAGAATTTTTTGTCGATGATATCGTTTTAGTCCCTGGGCAAAGGTAGCAAGCATATTGTAATTAAAAAAAAAAGGATATCGAACTGAGAAAGTCAGGTTCGTGGTAGTCCTGCAGCAGACAGTGCGGCAGACAGTTGTGTTTTTAGGGTTCCGTAGCCAAATGGCCAAAAACGGAACCCTTATAGATTCTTCATGTCTGTCTGTCTGTTTGTCCGTCCGTATGTCACAGCCACTTTTTTCCGAAACTATTAGAACTATACTGTTGAAACTTGGTAAGTAGATGTATTCTGTGAACCGCATTAAGATTTTCACACAAAAATAGAAAAAAAAAACAATAAATTTTGGGGGTTCCTATACTTGAAACTGAAACTAAGTTTTTTTTCCATCAAACCTATACGTGTAGGGTATCTATGGATAGGTCTTTAAAAATGATATTGAGGTTTCTAATATAATTTTTTTCTAAACTGAATAGTTTGCGCGAGAGACACTTCCAAAGTTGTAATATGTGCCCCCCCCCCCCTGTAACTTCTAAAATATGAGAATGATAAACTAAAAAAAATATATGATGTAGATTACTATGTAAACTTCCACCGAAAATTGCTTTGAATGAGATCTAGTAAGTAGTTTTTTTTATTACGTCATAAATCGTTAATTGCAATTTACCAAGTACGGAACCCTTCGTGCGCGAGTCCGACTCGCACTTGGCCGGTTTTTTACCAAAGAAGCAGCTTACATCCCAGTGCTTTTTGTTGTCGACGGGGACCTCTTTTGTATCAGCTTCATCTCAATATGGTGAATATTCCTTGCCATTTGTATCGTCTTTCACAGAAACCATTGATCATTTCATTTTCGTTTCTAATTAACCTTATGAACATTTCTCTAGTAAAAAAAATCAGTACGAAACTGCTATGACTGGATCCCAAAAACTAACGTGATCAATAATTCAGTTATCATCATCATATCAGCCGAAAGAAGTCCACTGCTGGACATAGGCCTCTCCAATTGCACGCCATTTGCTTCGATTTTCGGCAACTCTTATCCAGCTGCTACCAGCCACCCCGCGAAGATCGTCACTCCACCTCTGTGACATCATAGCGCCTTAAAGAATGAACCGATTTTGATTTAGTTATTTTTGTTTGAAAGGAGATTTTGTCGAGAGTGTTCTTAGCTATGTTTGAATAAAATCGGTTAAGCCGTTCAAAAGTTATGGGCGTTTTACTGTTTGAATCGGGGTGATTTCGCAATATAAATGTGTCGGGGGCTTTTTAAATTTTGAAATTTTTCTTGTTTGCTTATGTGTTGAGTTGTATGTGTGTATTCTATTCTATTCAAAATAACAAAGTAATAAATACAATACTGATCGACCAATAAAATGTAGACGACTCCTTACCCCAAAGAGGGAGTAAAAGAAAATTATTTTCTTAATTCCAGTATATCCCTCTCCCAGTACCAACGAACTAAAGTTATACAAGCATGGAAGGGGACGGTGAGGGTTTGGTGGCGATAGTCCAAGGGCTGGAGAATTCTGGAGTGACCCTCACGGTGTGTAACAGGTCCAGGCAGAACCATAACCCGGATAGAAGGCCTCCTGTACAGAGGATACGTGAGTATTTTAATTATTAAGAAATAAAATTTGGTTCAAATAAATCTGACTAGAGTGCGAGATATGCACCGCTTTATCATTGAATTGTGTGTAAAATTAGCATTTTCTGAGAAATGAAATTATAGAATATTGGGCTCTTAATTCACATTTCATAGATTATTTGAACGGGTCATTTAAAATTGATGCCAACAGATGGCGCAGTTTAAAATTTCTGAGGCATGCCACTCGATTGTTTAAATTTGTATCGTAACACATTTTGATGCAATGAAACTGTAAATACGTGCAAAAAATACAATAAAAAATCGTCACTGTATGTCACCGAGTAAACCCTTTTACTTGCAAGTAGTTGCTAACACCATCTATAGCCGTGGAACGGAACCGAACGCGATCGAAGTACTTATAAAAATAATCATCTTAATCAGACGAGAAACGCTAGTTAAGTCTGCACGGTTTCTTTGTATGGGATGAGGCTATGTATGCTAGTATTATATTATCTGTATGCTGAAATTTTTGTATAATTTTTTTACACATTTAATTTGGATTTCAATGCATGGTAAGCATAGTGAAATTACAATTAATGAATTGAAGAAGTGACATTGGTACTTGTGTTCTACAATATGTTTGTACTTATGTAAATATTGTAAAACAACTATTTTAAAAAGAGTATGTATGGAGTTTCTTGTGCGTTTTTCTCCATAACAAGCTACTTTCCGAATGCACGGTAGAATCAGTTTTCATTACTTGTAAATTTAAATTTATTTGACGTTCAAAAGTGCCGTTTATTGCCCTAGTTGAATAAATATGACTATGCCCGGATTTCAACTCACGACCTCAAGCACGGGAGGCGAATTCTTAGCCACTGGGCCTGGCATTTGTATATCGACACAAGCGTAGAGAGCAGTGGTGCCTCATAACAAATTGCTAGGAGAAATATGCGCAGTTGATGGTTAGCCTTTAATAAACGGAGATGGACCAAAATAAGAAGAAGGTGGCTTGAGGGTTCCTAAGCCTGCTGGTTTGAAGTACCCATTTATGACCTACTGCCCAGACATTTGATAGGTAGGTACTAAAGGAACTTATAATCATTCAAGCACCCCCATATATTATTTATAGAGCGCCTTACATAAGTGTTATCAAAGGTATATACAATTCAGTCTAGAAGCAACATTGCTCTGTCCGTCTTGAAAGGTGAAACAGGCAATATTTTTTGACTTAGTATTTGAGTATTTGATTTGCTATAAACTTGGGCATGAATATCGGTATCTCGGAATCTCGTAATATCGGAATCTCGGAACGAAATTTTCAATATTTCAATTGCGATACTGTGAGATCCAATATCGGGATCACGGAATTAGAAAAAATCCTTTATTTTAGCTCCTTGTGAAACGGCGAGCGCGATTGCATGGTCAAACCGGTTGACTACCGTGATCGCATACACGGGCGCTTAGTTACTTACACTTCACTTCATGAAAAATTATGAATCCCGGAATTACAGTCCTGAGATTGCTAAAAATGTTACCTATAAAACATTTGTATTTAACAACAAATTAGTCTATCCGATCACTAATCTGTCAAAAACTTCCACTAGGTGCTTTATGAAATTGTCTCTACATTATAATTTTTTAATGAATGTAATGAAGATTTCATCTAATGAAGATGATTATTTTTTATCTAATGAAGATGGGATATTTTACCATTGCTATATTTTACCATTGCTATATTTTAATAAGTTAATGTCATAATCGGCAATCCAGGATTATTTTAATTTATATAATAATGCTCAAGTCATCATCATCATCATTTCAGCCGAAAGACGGCCACCGCTGGACATAGGCCTCCCCCAGGCGTCGCCACATTGACCGATCCCGTGCGTCTCGCATACAGCGCCTTCCCGCAACCTTAACCAGGTCATCAGTCCATCTAGTGGGAGGCCTTCCAACGTATCGTCATCCGGTTCGCGGTCGCCATTCCAGAACTTTTCGGCCCCATCGGCCATCCGTTCTGCGAGCAATGTGCCCTGCCCACTGCCACTTATGTTCGGCAATTCTTCGGGCTATGTTGGTTACTTTGGTTCTCCTGCGGATATCATCATTTCTCATCTCCATTATCCTTTGGGTGACTTTAAGCTTTCTGATAAGGCCCATTGTGAGCGACCACGTCTCGGTATAGGTGATCACTGGCAACACACACTGGTCATAGACTTTTTTGTCTTGAGACAATGCGGTAAATTGGACGAGAAGAAAGTTGTACTGACAAAAAGCCCAAAAATCAATATTATTAAAACAGTGTATCTGACATTCGTTCTTAAAACTTTTACTATAAAACATGTTTACTCACAATGCTTCTGATTAGAAAGCATCCAATGAAGTAAACTATGCTCAGAATTTATTCGAGTCTATAAAAACAATAATTGAGAAAAATAATATTCCATCATTTTGTTGGACATCTTTTGTGAAATCATTATTATTCACTAATCGGGACTACTTTCAAATTGACCAACAATTATTTTTCAGTTTTTTTTTAGCGTTGTCCTATTTTCAGAATGGCATGACATTATCTTTCTTGGGAACAAATATGAAGTTCAAGTAAATAAGCGCCGATTATCGATTCACTGAAAACCCCATTAGGACGCAGCATAAACGTGTTTTTATTTCTGACTACTACTACTGTCCAAACTCATATCAAAATTGTGAAATTAACAAAAAAAAAATTACAAATGTGCGCAATTCCGATACCTACTAAGACCTTATATCGGAAATCAATATCGGAATTGAAAAACTTCCGATATAACGTTAACTATAAACCGTAGATCCCACCCATGAACCCCATGTCATCTCCAGGTAATCTCTGTCCATTCCAGGTTGCTTGGAAGAGATCGCGGTATGCGATAAGGCCGCCCATTGTATGTTTTTAGTATTAAGTTTCTTTTTCTTGTTTATTATGGTGTACAATAAAGTGTATATAAATTAATAAATAAATTGTTTGCAAATTATCAAGTATTCTTACTTTTTTCGAGAGAGCCGCTGTTATATAATATATGTCGGTATTGCCCAAAATATTCACAAAAAATATATTCTTAAAACAGAATGCCTTCGAAGAACATGAACTTCATGTAATTTTTCAGAGATAAATGTATTAAACGCCACCCCTGACGTGCCTGCAGCTGACCAGAGACCCACGGTGCCTGTGGTGGCTGCAGCCCCGCCGAAATCCACAACGCCTGCACTCCAGAGAGCTTCAGTGGAGACTGGCACGGGGTCTGAATTCTCAAGGATGGCTACAGCTTCCCAGATCTGTGATGGCAGATACGCTAGTAGTTACAAGGTACTTATATATTGAAAACAAGAAGAAGTTCCAGAGGCGAGTCAAAATGATGGATTGATGACGTGATTTTTCGAAATCGCTTGTCAATCCATACTAATATTATAAATTCGAAAGAAATTTTTATTTTTTATGAAGAACGTTGCCCCACACCTATCGTGGGTGCATTTACAAACATATAAACTCACATACACAACACCCAGAGCCGGAACAACTATCTGTGTAGGTCATACAAATATTTGTTCCGCGCGGGGATCGAACCTGCGACACGCAGCGCAGCAGTCAGTCGCTCAACCACTGCGCTTACCGTGCGCCCCTCTGTCTCTCTGTCTGCCTATCTGTTTGTATGTCTGTATGTTACTTTTTCACGTCTAAACCACTGAACGGAATTAAATGAAATTTTCAAGGAGATATTTGGATGACATCCTGAAGAAGAACATAGGGAGCTAGTCCTAGTCCAATGTTTTTTGGATGATAAAAGAAATTGTTCGTAGGTAGGTAGGGTAGGGTATGGTGGGTAGGTAGGTACGGTAGGGTAGGTTTGGGTAGGTAGGTAGTTAGAGTAGGTTAGGGTAGGAGCCAGTTGACGGGAGCGAAGCCGCGGGGGACAACTAGTAATATTATAAATGCGAATGTAACTCTGTCTGTCTTTTACCATTTCACGCCTAAACCACTGAACCGAATTTGACTGAGATAGTTTTAGACCCTGGAAAGGACATAGGATCGTTATTATCCTGGAAATTATCCTTAACTAATTGGAGGACTAATTTATGTACAAAAATCTTCCTAGTTTATCGCTCTTTAGATTGGTGAAAACCATATCAAAATGCTTTGCGCGGTTTGGAAAAATTAAGTGGACAGACAGCGTCTTCGTTTTATACGTACGTATTTAGAGATTAGAGAAAAGATGAGAAATAATATAGGTTTTCTAAATTCCTACGGTATAGGGAATATAAGATGGCCATAGTCGCTGGCATAGTGGCCTGGTATGTGAAAAGTTGGACTTGTATGAGTCAAATCACAAAGCTCTAGTTTTTATAAAAATCTAAATTCTATAATAATATGTACCTATAAGTATTAACAAGACATGTACAACATTTTGTTTTGCGTCTAAAAACTCTAACTAGGTACCCATATTTACCCAACAAAGGTGAATTAGATACGGCCCATTCCCCCCATAAACAGGAGGTGCCTGTATTCAGCAGCGGGTACGCACATTATTGGCTGGTTATAATGATCAAAGTAATGTATTTCGAGAATAGGATTTTAGTTTGATATTATTTTTCTTCGTCGCAGTTGGCACACTGCATGATGAGTCCAACATCACCACCAGAAGCGGTGACGGAGTTTCCACCTCAGAGGAAGGAACCTTGTCGCAGTAAGTTATCAAAACTTCCTTAACTTTTAGAAGGTTCTTGAAAGTTTGTAGTACGGGTAGCCAGTGGCTAAAAAGTGACGGTTAGTTTTGCCAAGGGCAACGTTTTTACCTGGTAGGCAGGAGAAGTCAGATAAGCAGTCAATCCGTGTCAGTCTTGTCGTCGTGGTGCTAGGCAACTGGGTTTATCCCAGTTGTAAACGACCCTTTGTGCCTATTCACCTTGTTTGTTTTGTCTCCTGCTTGGTATGGACGGAAGTGGAAATTTGTATTTTTCCTTCTTCTGCATTATTCTTTTCTGATTAATTTCGTTGCGGGATCCGAGACAGTTAAATTCATATTCCGGGACTTCGTCGAGCTTCATTGCATTGGCGCTTTTCTGGTGGTCGCCACTGTTGTTCTGGCTTTCAGGAGTTGCAGTGGTTTGGGAATAGTGTGGTCAAATCAAATCAATCATTTATTTGTCTGAATATGGTACATTATGGTCTTAAGAACTAATAAATGGTACACACTCTGCCAAGGTATCACATTCTGCCAAGTGTGGCGTGCAAATATAGTTACATACAATTATAGAACATAGATTATTAGGCTAGAATTAACATCATTAATTGCATAATCACGAATAAAAAATACACAATACAATCTAACACATTAGAATTCGAGATATGCTAATAAAAAAATAAAATAAAAATATCGTAAAAACACATAATTTATTTAGGATGTCAAGGTATCATTTAACGCCAGAGTATCAAAGAGATGAGATCTTAAAGTAAAGGAAGTAACAATTAAATTAGAATGTCAAAGTATAAAATATTAAAATTAAATTAAGATGTCAAAGTATCATTCAAATAGTCATTAAATTCTAAATTACAATTCAATTCAGATGTCCAAATATAAAAGATTAAAATTAACTTATGATGTCAAAGTATAAAATATTAAATTTCAATTAAGATTTCAAAGTACCATTCAAATAGTCATTAAATTCTAAATTATATTTCAAATCGGATGTCCAAGTATATAAGATTAACATTAAATAAGGATTTCAAATTAAAAAAAGATTAAAATTAAATAAGGATGTCAAAGTATAAAAGATTAAAATTAAATTAGGATGTTAAATTAAAAAGATTAAAATTCAATTAACATGACAAAGTATCATTCAAATAGTCATTTAAACTATAATAGCATTTATTACATAGCAGTGGTTGGATTGTCCCAAATGAAAGCAGTCCATCTATGTTAAATTCTGATATTCAATTGCATCCGGTTAAACTGTAAGCCGTCCATAAAACGCTAAGCAGATGATGACGATCTTTTAAAGAATTCTTTCGCAAGTATTTTTGTTGGATATCTGAACAAGGGAACCGCAAGGTCGGCCGTTGTGGCGAAGCTTGGAGACAAACTGGTCATGTCTATATGTGGACGTCTTTCTGCTTTCACTCAATAATACTTTTTAAACCCTAATTTATTGGCATATTTACTCGGTTGACAGCAATAGGCGTGTTCTCTACAAGGAAATTTGAAGGTAGCTGGCGGAATAGTGGTGAACCACACGAGTCTGCGTAACTCTTTATTGAATACAGAACTATACTCTGCAGATGAGAAGGATAACACTAAATACAGTAATTTATTTATCTTCTTTTTTTTCATATTGCTATTAACTGTGCAGATCAAGGCAACTTTGAGATTGGTGGTCAGAGCAGCGCCCATTGGAGCGGTCATGGGATTGGACACCACGTCAGCAGCCACGGAACGGCTCCGATGAGGGCCTCGACGTCCAGAGTTAGGCATTATGGAGGGACACAGACGTGGGGTGATAAAGGTAATAGCTTTTTTAAGATTCTATGTAATTAGTGACGTGGAAATTGTAATATTCATAAATTTTTCGCTTCCAACAGCAACAGCCAACTAAAACTGTTTATGAACACCATTAATGCAGTCGATTGCAATATCATAAATTTTGTCAATTTACCAATATTGTGTCTGTAACGTTGTCGAGCAGACGATTTTTTAAATATAATAACTAGGAAGCAAAAGCTTGGCCATTTTTTTCTTATATCGCTCGTGCTTGACCACTATCTCACCTGATGGTAAACGATGATGTGGTCGACGGTGAAATACGCTTGTCTAGAAATAACCTATTGAACAATCTGGGGGTCTTTAAGTCAAGAGTGTTGACTTAAGACCCCCAGATTGTTCATTCGGTTGTGAATTTGTGATGCATGTGCAGGTTTCGAATATTATTGATACCTATAAACAAACGTTATTGACGATTATCTTTTAATTATTACACGCTCAGATATACCGGATAATAGTGTCAATGACACTTTCATTGTTTTTATATATTAAAACTTTATGCACAAGTTTAAAGCGCTTTACAAAGCGCCCAAAATGCCGTAGGAATTTCTACTAGTCAACCAAAAAAAGGTGCAGCAAAAAACAAAGACGAACAGAAAAAGTACAATATTAAATATATACCTACATAAATACTTACATATGTAAAAAAAAAAATTCTTAACATTGTAGGCTCTTGTCACCGCTACAGCAAGTCGAGCCATCGGGAGACGGAGGCGTTCGCCCACTCCTTACGGAAGTACCCTAGCTTGGCTCCCTTCAGAACAGCGTCTACCGACTTCATAGAGAAGCTCATAAGATATACGCAGGCTAAGAATTGTAAGTAGACACCAGAATATTTTTTTTAGCGTCCAGTTTATAGAAAGGTGAAGTGACAGATTCGTTTAACTTCTGTCAATATCACATTTCTAGTTGTAGGTCGACAAAAAGATTTTCACAAATTTTGGTACACATAAAATATTTAGATTTTAACATCAGAAAAACGATGAATCATTCTTCATGTTTTTTCTTTATTCATATAAATTCCGACGCTGCTTAGCGATTGAATTACAACTCTTTGATTCAATAGGCATTTGAATTTAGAATCAGCTAATCGGTTATTAAACAGCTCTGCCTTAATGAGGATGAACTTATTAACATGATTTCAAACTTGGAACGTTGACTAAGGTATAATTGTCAAAGTATAGTATAGTTGTCAAAGTTTACTTACTTACCTACTACGGGCCTAATACATTTCTAGAAATGTTAATTTGACACACAATTCAATAACAAATCGATGGATATCGCGCCATCTATTGACATTTATTTAAACCAAATTTTCTTTGTTAGCGCTGGGACCCCGTGATATAACTTATTTTTACAACGTTATACATGGTGTGTGTCATTTGAAGATCTTTGACAGTCGTTACGGGTAGTCAGAAGCTTGAGATCTGACACCAGTCTTGCCAAGGGGTACCGTGTTACCCAGTTACTGGGTTGTGGAGGTCAGATAGGCAGTCGCTCCATGTAAAACACTGGTACTCAGCTGAATCCGGTTAGACTGGAAGCCGACCCCAACATAGTTGGGAAAAGGCTAGGCAGATGATGATACAAAATGTAAAGATGGGCGTTCTCGTTGCTACCTTATTTCCTTCAAAAAGTACTAATTATAATATTCAAAACGGATCTTTTTGTCTCTGAATTGGTTGCAAGAGCCTGCGCAGAAGCTATTTTTGTGTCAATATTGAAAGTGAAGATATCATTGTATTACGGTCTCTTTCACTCGCTTACGATTGTCTCATCATCCCATCTCGCTTACTCTATGCAATTAAACTGTTTCTTGCGCAATAGTTGACAGAGACAACTTCAGAGATACAAAGATCCACTGTGAATATTATAACAAACTCAATTTTGATTTGTTTTTCTAACCCCTCACTTTTTACCCGACTGCCGAAGGAGGGTAATGTGTTTATATAGACTGATATGTATGTATGTATGTATCTATGTATGTATGTATGTTTAAAAATCATATAAAATATAAATCCAAAAACCCGACTGCTTCAAAAGCGAACTAAAAAGTCGTAAACAAGAAAAAAATCATGCTGTGCAGGCGGAGGATACACCAGATTTTGGTCAGCCAGCCCACGAATATGTATCCTCCGACTGCACAGCATGATTTTTTCCTTGTTTACGACTTTTTTGTTCGCTTTGGAGCAGTCGGGTTTTTTGATTTTTTGAATTTCTTTTTTTCAGTTATTTTCTTTTACCTTTTAGTTCAAGAAGTGTCACGCTCAACAAAAAGTATGCGTTCCCTCCGGCATCAGAAGTCTTCTGAAACTTACAACCCAGCCACTAGAACATCGAAGCACCAACAGACGTACACGAGAAGACAGAACGAACGTGTAGTTAACAACAGTAACGTTCAGGTCGGACACAGAGGGAGGGCGAGGAATTTTAAGCTGTATTCGCCAATGTGTGATAGCATGAACCTCAAGTAAGTGGTCGTCCAGTCTCATCTTACTATGGTCCTATCCTGGCTCTAACCCGTCATTAACTAGTCTTTCCCCAACTATTTATTTATTTGTTTACCCTCGCATTGGAACGGCTTGCAGCAATAACACTATCATCATATCAGCCAAAAGACGTCCTCTGCTGGACCTAGGCCTCCCCCAAGCGTCGCCACATTGACCGGTCCCGCATCCAGCGGATCCCCACAGCCTTCACCAGGTCATCGGTCCACCTGGTGGGAGGCCTTCCAACACAACGTCTTCCGGTTCACGGTCGCCATTACAGAACTTTTCTGCCCCATCGGCCATCCGTTCTGCGAGCAATGTGCCCTGCCCACTGCCACTTAAGTTTGGCAGTTCTTCGGGCTATGCTCGGTAACCCTAGTTCTATTGCGGATCTCTACATCTCTACATTTCTGCGGCAAAAAAATCACGTTTGTTGTATGGGAGCCCCACTTAAATATTTAGTTTTTAGTATCTGAAAAAAATTCAACTGTCTAGCTATCACGGTTCATGAGATACAGCCTGGTGACAGAGAGACAGACGGACCGCGGAGTCTCAGTAATAGGGTCCCGTTTTTACCATTTGAGTACGGAACCCTAAAAGAAAGAAAAGTATTTATTTGTGACCCGCACAGGAGACACTAGTTAAGCAAAACACAAAAAATAATAAAAATAAATAACCCCGTGCGAGACCAAAAAGTCTCCTATCTCAGCATGTGTAACGATATTAAAAAAAGATAATAACGCTGCGCAGATATTCTGATAAGGTAGGCCCTATCAGAATATCAGCGTTGATGCCACGGACACATTCACGGAAACTGAACATATAATATTTAAGAAATAAAATATAATAAGATAAATAATAACACAATAGTTTGTACCCTGAAGGTTAGTCACAGTATGTATGTGTATATCGTATAAAACAAATATCTTTACAAATAAAAACAATAAATATACGACCAAAATCCCGACGGCTCAATGATCGTTTGTCAAAACCGTAGACAAACGACAGAGCGCGCCAATCTATAGTATGGTCGGCGTCGGCTGTCAAAATAAACTTTAATCTTTTACCAGAATCATATTAAAAGTATTTACTTTCGTTTCCCACAACTAGTATCATCAGTGGAAGCTCATGGAAGAAATCCAATAAAGTTTTGCCCATTATCCTTTTAATACAACATTTTATTATCTTGCAGAGAAAACCGAGACACTAAATGCAGCAGTAGCTACGACTATTTAAAAGCCGGCAGCCCTCCCTACGGCCATGCCAATCGCTCCGAAGGATCCCGAAGTCCGCATGGCTCCGGAAGTCCAGAACGGTCTAGGAGTCCCGAAGGGTCCCGTAGTCCTACTCGCATAAGGAGCACCGATAGATCCAGGAACCCCAATAGGTCCCGAAGCCCCACTGGTTCCAGGATTATCCGAGAGTCTCGTCCAAGCAGATGTGATAGGCCGCTTCGGTTTGAACGCTCTATGAGAAATTTGAGTCTCAGCGAGATGTCGAAGTATATTCGGAGTACCATCAGGCAGATTTGCAATGAAAGACCAGTTGTAAGTATATCCACCACAAAATTATAAATGCGAAAGTAACTCTATCTGTCTGTTTGTTACAATTTTAAGTCTTAACTGATTTAGATGAAACTTGTCACACTGGTAGACCATTGCCTGGCACACAATGGTAAATGGATACAATGGCTCAGATTAGAGAATCTCTAATCTGAGTATAATGGTATGTTCTTTTGGAATATTTTAGAATATCACGCGGGTGACGCCGCTGACAGAAGCTAATGTTTATTAATTTTGATTCGGTGGCTAAATTCTATTGAATCAAAAGATCCAAAGGTTTTAATTGGGTTAATTTTTCCTATAATCGACTATGGTGACGTGTGGTACTTCGATTTGAGTACGGTTCTGCTGGATAAGCTTGATAGGCTCCTCAATAACTGCATTCGGTTCATATTTAATTTGAGGAAATATGACCATGTGTCGAGCTACAGGTCTGAGCTCAAATGGATGACCATTCGCCACTTGCGCGCCCTAACTACGATTTTCTCCCTACTTAACTCTCCCACCCCACCTTCTTACCTTTACTTTCAATATTTAAGTTCTTCTCACGCTAAGAATCTGTGTTCTTCCAACAATGACGACTTTGTTCATTGTTCCTTTCATATTCAGGCTATTCTTCTTTGGAACGCGCTTCCTCTCGAAATCAGGGCGGCCACCAGTCGGTATGCATTCAAGCGGAAATTGCGGTGTTATTATCAGCGGGGAGAAGGGTCATCTCGATAACTTATTTTCATTACTTTGTTAAATATATATTTATAAATATTTATGTATGTTTCATATTAAATATGTATGTATGTGTATTTTAAGCCAGTTAAAATTATATATTTTTTGTTAAATTTGTTGCTGCCACGATTTAAACAATGCACCTGCCATGTTTTCTCTTCACCACCCTTGGTTGACTAGTAGAGAATGCCTAAGGCATTAAATCCGCCATTGTACTTTTGTGCATGAAGTTTAAATAAATAAAGGTTTTATGAGACTATTAGCCACTTTCTGAATTGAGTATTGGAAGTTAGGAACCTGTGAAATCATACTGAAATGTCAAATTTTTACAGGTTTTCAGGATTAACTTTAGATTGACAAATACTCAATTTCAAATACTTAAATTAGAAAAGTGGGGGTAAGATTAAAAATACCCATTATTTTCGATTCTAATGGAAAAGACTACAAAAACTGTTTTACTGTTTTTTTGTAATGACATAGCAATACCTAAAAGTGATAAATTAATTAACTAAAATTAAGCATACCCAATGACAGCATAATAATATTCTCAAATAATCAGCCTATAATATTCTCACTAATAGGACACAAGCCTCATTTATGTGAGAGGTTGAAAGGTCTTTATAGCCGACACGACACCGCTTCCACCCGGCAAAATAATGTTCATTGAAATGTGTGAACGCCCTGAAGGCGTCCTCTGTAGACATAATTTACATTGACAACACAAATTAGCAGACAGGTCGCTGTAAGTGTGCTTACCGCCGTCGTACCACTCGATAGTTGACGTCTCGCTTACCAATTCCGGAACTGAGTTCCAATATTGGCGGTCTCATTCCGGAATTCCGGAACTGGTTCCGGCACTGGTAAATTTTTAAGTTTTCTTTCAAATAAAATTTATCATTGTTTCAGTCTTTTAATAATTTTTAGTAACAAATTAAACATATTTGGTCATCTTTCTCCAATAATACACTAATTAAACATTTTAAACCGTGAAATCAACAAGGTTTATCTTCTTTGTCGTGTCGCTGGCACGACAGTCTTTCAAATTTGTTTGGCCGAAAACTTAGCCACCTACACGGTGTCCTCTGTGGCTGCACATAGATCTCACTGCACTCACTGGTTGCATGTCTTGGGGCACAGAGGACAGGTCAGTAGGTGGACCTTGGTTTGTGATTCAGCACCACATGAACACCCTGCCGCTGTACCGTCGAGGTAACCCCATTTTGCGAGGTTTATTGCAAAAAT
Organism: Orthosia gothica; assembly: GCA_949775005.1. Classification (NCBI taxonomy): domain Eukaryota; kingdom Metazoa; phylum Arthropoda; class Insecta; order Lepidoptera; family Noctuidae; genus Orthosia; species Orthosia gothica. Next base: position 20,839,694 of record OX459035.1, read on the forward strand.
CTATTAAATTCAGTGACATATTATTTATTAATATGATGATGGTAAAACACATTAAAACACTAATGTGCCTAAACCACACTGTGTTAAAATTAGCTATTTAAATATCTATTATTCACAAATAATCAACTACGTACAAACAAATAATAAGTTCAAATCGCTCTTAATAATTTTATGCGTTGCTGTACACATGCGCAAATCACCCCACCCACTTTCGCCGAGCGCTCTTAACCCGTGCTGATACCTGTAAGAGGTGGTGTAGAATAGGAATTTCTCGAAGGAAAAGGAGGACGTCTTAACCAAGCAGTGGGACATTATAAGCTTATAAAAAAGATATATGAAAGTACACCGCGTATGCAATGCGTATTTAAGTGAGTCCAAGTGACAATTGATAAGAGTAAGACGTAATAGTAAATCCCGCAGGTGGTCCAAGTGTGTCCGAAGCTCAAGGCACGGTACAACGAACACAAGAAGGTCTGCCCCAACAAGATCGAGAGTTCAGTCAGTCATGTTACGGTACGTATCAAAAATATTTTGTAATTTATCTTCTTTTTACCCGACTGCCGAAGGAGGGTAATGTGTTTAACAGTCTATGTATGTATGTATGTATGTTTGTTCCTATATGGCGTTCCAGAGACCAAACGCGTTGGCCGATTTTGATGATTCATACGTCAATCGATTCGTCTTAACCCTGCGAGTGTCATAGGCTACATTAAAATTGGACAATAGAAAAATGGCGGATTTTGGGTGCCAAATTGTGGGGGCCCAAATTTTTTTTTTCTTCCAAACCCATCGTGTGGGTTATCAAAATAAAGGGTTTTAAGAGGTGATTTCAAAAATTTATTACACTTATATGTTTAAATGTATCTAATCCGGAAAAAGAACTAACTAAAAAGTTATAAATAAAATAACTTAATTCAAAAAATCAAAAAACCCGACTACTTCAAATGCGAACTAAAAAGTCGTAAACAAGGCAAAAATCATGCTGTGCAGGCGGAGGATACACCAGATTTTGGTCAGCCAGCCCGCGAATATGTATCCTCCGACTGCACAGCATGATTTTTGCCTTGTTTACGACTTTTTAGTTCGCTTTTGAAGCAGTCGGGTTTTTTGATTTTTTGAATTAAGTTTTTTTTCTTAGATGGTTTGGTCATGGTTATAAAATGGATGGACGGGAGAGCCAAGAAAATATAGATGGACTGTGTGAGGAGAGATCAATATGAAAGAAAAGGGTGTCAGTGAATATGTGATGGTTGACAGGAAGGAATAGAAGAAGAAAACTTGTGTCGCCGACCACAAGTCTCATGGCACACAGCAGAAAGATGATGAGATGGTTGGGACATGTTCCGAGGATGAATGAAAGGCAACTACAACAATGGTATTTATAAGGCAGACGTGATTGGAAACGCCAGGAAGGGACATCCTAGAACATTGCGCAGATATATATATCATCTTGTTAGAGATATTCTTTAGAAAGGCATATACGCATACCGATCGTGATAGTACTCATGATGATTATTTATTTATTTATTGAACAAGGCACACCAACGACTCATTTACAAATTAATATCAGATAATAAAATTTAAAAAAGATCCTCTGTAAGCAAGTCACTTACAGGCATGCACAACATTGTCATTTAAAAGTCGCATAAATATATAATTTAAACATGAATAAATAACATGAAGAAATATTTTAAATAAGAATTTAAACAAACATAAAGTGAAATCAAAGGGAATAAAATAAAATTAAAATAAAATAATGTCAAAATAAAATCAAAACGAAATGAAATAAAATAAAATATAAATATACATGTCGTTGACAACATAGTATTCAATAAAATTTACTAATTTCAAACAAAGTAATATTATCAACAGAAATTACAATAAATGTCAAGTTACATCATTAACATTACATCATAATTATAGCAACATTACCATTACCATTATAATTATAATTTTTACAGAACGATTTAAAATGTATACAATATTGCTAATTACTTACATTATTGAAATCATTAATTAAAATTACATTATCGAGTTATATTACATTATTAATAACAAAATGTAAATTGGCATAAAAAATATTATTCGTGTATAGCCAAAAGTATGGACGTAAATGAAGCATATGAGTGTAAGTAACGCAGCAGGTGGCTCTGTATACCATTTATTACATGAAACGACTGCCTACTTATCTATCCTCCACAAACCAGTTATTGAGTAACATAATACACCTTTGGTAGATATCCAATACGATCTACTCAGATCTAAATATTTTTTTTATTTTATTTACAGGAGTTCGAGGAGGAAGAAGACCCAGATGATCAAGGTAACTTTTGTTTTTATTATTTTTTGATACATGAAAAGCGAATCCTACTAAAAGACTGCTATGACAGAGGATCGCGTTAAGCGACATGGTGGCTCGACACGTTTCGCAATTTTTATTAATGCGGAATTGCAAGAACACTTATAGACGCAATGCGATGCAATATGACCCATTTGAATTTCTACGCCTATAGACGCAAATTAAATTGCATCGCGCCAGCATGAAAGTACTTAGGGTTAAAGCGCACCCAGACAGAGTCGAGTCGAAGGTACGCGCCATTCTTAAAATGTACATAGCATATTGACCCCTGTATCCACCACATAATGCAGACATTACTATCAAGATAAACAAAAGACGGCCGCGAATTCGTGCAAGTCGTACAGATTTTGTCGCGTCGTGATTTTGTGTGCTTTAACCCTCAGTGGGAAGATAGCCTTTGCCCAGCTGTGGGGTATAACAGGCTAATTAGATAGAAATATAAGTAGAAATTAAAAGCAGAAACACACATTACATTACTCACATTCTTCAAACATATTATTTTGGAATTTGTATATTGAACTAGCTGACCCGGCAAACTTTGTTTTGCCATAAAAATACCAAACATTTATCTACCTTACCTTACACTACCTACCCTACACTACCCTACACTACCCTACCCTACCCTATACTACCCTACCCTACCATACACTACCCTACCCTACACTACCTTCCCTACCCTACCCTACACTACCCTACCCTACCCTATCCTACACTACCCTACCCTCCACTACCCTACACTACCCTACACTACTCTACACTACCCTACACTACCCTACACTACCCTACACTACCCTACACTACCCTACACTACCCTACACTACCCTACACTACCCTACACTACCCTGCACTACCCTACACTACCCTGCACTACCCTACACTACCCTACACTACCCTACACTACCCTACACTACCCCACACTACCCTACACTACCCTACACTACCCTACACTACCCTACACTACCCTACACTACCCTACACTACCCTACACTACCCTACACTACCCTACACTACCCTACACTACCCTTCACTACCCTACACTACCCTACACTACAATACCCTACACTACACTACCCTACCCTACGCTACACTACCCTACCCTACACTACACTACCCATGCAAAGGGAAATGTTAAACAAATTACACAAAGGTCATCAAGGAATCAACAAATGTTTAAATTTAGCAAGAGAATTAATGTATTGGCCTAATATGAGTACAGATTTAAAAAATATAATTGAACAATGTCTAAGCTGTGCGAAGTTCAGACCATCCAATCAAAAAGAACCATTGCAAAGCTATGAGATCACCCAGTTTCCATGGCAACGTGTGGGTATTGACTTACATTATGACACCCTACACTACCCTTCACTACCCTACACTACCCTACACTACCCTACACTACAATACCCTACACTACACTACCCTACCCTACGCTACACTACCCTACCCTACACTACACTACCCTACCCTGCCCTACCCGACACTACCCTACCACACACAAAGCAAAAATAGCTTATACAATAGCAATAAAGCTCAAATTGACTCTACGTTTTAGTTAGAAAACTTTTGTATGGGAAAATGAAAAGGGCTATTTTTTTTTTTTTCCTGCAATTATTAGAATTTTTCTCCCCGTAAAAACCATCTTTGAACTTCAACGACCATTTAAAAAAAAGAATTGGCCAAATTGGTCCATGCGTTGTTGAGTTATGCGCTTACCAACACATTTTGCGATTCATTTTTATATTATAGAAGATGTATATTATTTGATAGAATACTACGGTTGTTTCAGTAGGCAAACTTCTTCGTCCACCTTTGCCAATTATGTTTCAGCTAATTGTGTTCTTATTATTTTTCGTGTTTGTACACACACACAGACCAACACGTAACACAACACACAGAAACACACACAACAACATAACAACAGACACAACAACAACAGATGAAACAGAACAACAGACAGAACAGATGCTGAACAAACACGAAAAATAATAAGAACACAATTACTTAACAAGCTGGTTGACATACGACAGCCAGTTACATCAGTGCTTTTTTTAAGCCAAAATTCCGTACCGTTCGTTGATTTTTCGATACAAGCGGCTTCAATTTACAACGACGATTAGAGCGATTGTATCTTTAATGTCAAGACGATGTTTTTCTCGCTTGGAAAATCTGGCCTCATCTAGTTTGGCATTCTAAAAAAGGGTTGATGTGTGTAAAAGTGTTATTTTTAACCATTATAAAATAAATATATTTTTTTCATTTTCAAAGATCTTTATTTTACATAAACTTTAACAAAAATGCACATAACCTAAGACACATTTACACAATAGACACAGAGAGCACTTCATGAGGCTACTTTCGCCTTTTAAAGTTTATCACAATATGAAATTATTAAACTGATAATATCATTAACTTTTAACACAATAACATGGAACAATGGTATGGAATGGTAACAATTTAAATATCATTTAAAACATCTTCACTTATCCTATCGCCGGACAACTCAGAGGGAACCATACCATTAATCTTTTTCGTATGTCGACTAGTATATTCAATTTTGTGCGCAGCATCCGGGTCTGTTCTGTCGCGCTTCATACAGTCTTTCACTGGACGTTTGGTACACTTGACTGTAAGTTCTGTTACTATTCTAGATTCATCTTTAATTTGTAATAATTCCTTTGCATGAGCCTTTGTTGATAGATCTTTGTTTTGACCATAACATTACATTAGTCTTCGTTTTAAATATTTTAGATAATTAAGATTATTTTTTGGATTACCTTGTAATTTTAAGATTATATAAAAGTTAAGGTAAGTATTATATAGTTATGTTTAGTATAATTAAGTTCATTTACGCACATATAGTCCGCCAGAGTCAGAAGCAAGGTCCAAGCTACCGGTGTTTAGGGCTTCAGTCATTATTAGCCATAAATGTATTGTTGGTTTATCGTCATCTTGTTCATCATCATCTTGTTTCCCTAATCTCAATTTATTTGGGGCCAGTGCAGCCTTACTTCTCAAAACAAAAACGAAAGACCGTTGAAAGTGAAAGCGGGACACGAAAACGAAACTTTCTGGATGTAACTCTCTGCAACTAGACCAACGGTACCTATAAATAGTAATACATAATGTTATCAGAGTATTAAATTAAATAGTTGCCCAGATTCATATTTTTAATCACTTAAATCATTCTATTTGGTTCCAGGAGCAAGTCGGATGTCAGTGTACTAGACCAGATTGTTACTGTACCAAGGCGACTCAGTGCGTCAATAACCCCAGTGCCGCGACCAACACAGCAGCTTGTCACAGCAAAAATGCAAACGTAAGCTGTTGTCGCGGTATGCCCTGTCTTTGTGCCGTCAAGTCACAAGACCAAGCATATTATAATAAAAGAATCGATGAAGAAATATCAGAGTGGCTCAAAAATGTTCCCGTTCACAGCATCGAAGAATCAGAGAGCATAAACAAAAGAGAAACAATCATCAAAGAATTACGAAAAACGCTAAAACAATTGCCCGATAATGAGAACTTTGAGACAAATATGAGAAATGAAATTAAAAGTTTCGTTAATGATTTACCACTGTGGAATCCTGGTAAAGATGAAAATGATGAAAAGCTCTTCAAAAGACAGTTAGCTGACAAGCTTACAGGAAAAATTATAGCTTTGCCAAGAAAACCTGATAGGTTTAAAGAAATTGTTAAAAAGTGGGTTGCTAATATGGATTTTGAAGACGGTGGTGAGGAAGTAGACAAGGATGGCATTATTGACAACTTTGTCAATAAGCTCAAGTCTCTAGCTGCTGACAGGCCCGCGTGTGATGTTAAATATACAAACTTACTAAGAAAAGATATAATCAAATTACTTGACGAGCAAGCTTTGAAATTCAATGGAGATATGATAATGTTGAAAAAAATGGCGAATAACCTGGCCACAGAAATAGTAACTATACCAAGAAACGTCATTTTATCAGGTAAGACAACAGACTTGACAAGTGAGTTCGAAGAGAATATTGTCGATTGGATATGTGAACACGGGATGTGTAATGAACTAAAAAAAGATCCTAAATTGATTGAAGGTTTAGCCAAAAAGTTAAATAAACTAAAGTCTCAGGGGATCTTTGACGAACATGTATACAAGGAAATGAAAGGAGAAGTACAACAGTTTGTGGACGATGTGGGCCTAGCGTTTGAAACAATAGATGAATTAATTGAGGAGCTAATGAAGCAACTATCAGGTACCGTACAAATGAAAGAAAAGGAAAGGCTAGATCGGGAAGAACTCATTGAAGTAGTAAGTGACTGGCTTCGTAGTCTACCAGGTGGTAGTGATTTACATCCACGAAAGTTTGAAAAAATCGTTAAAGAACTTGTTAAAGAGATACAAGAAAGCGAAGAGCAGATTAATGAGAATTTGGCGAACGAAATAGTTTATTATCTAGTTGATATGAAACTGTCTATAGATTCAGCTGACTTAAGTATATACGTTGAAGAACTAATGGGGGTACTTAACATTTTGCCATCAGACAAATACTACAAAGAACAGGCAAAAAGAGTGATGTTAAAAGATATTGACGATATTATTGAAGTCTCACCAATATCGGAAGTTCAAAAGGAGGAGATGAGAAGCAAGGCTCATCAAATTATAGAAATGAATTTACGTAAATCATCCTTTAATCTTAAACGTGCACCAGATAATGTGAAGGAGACATTACTAGAAGATATGGATAATGTTGTTAGTGAAATAGACATACCTAAAGAAAATCGATTACTAATGAAGTCTAGATTGAGCACTTCGATAAACAACAATTTTGATAAATCGTTTACAAGACTAAGCAGAAATCGAAGTGATTTGAAACAAACGATTGCAAAAGATGTCAAAAATGCTGTCGAACAACTCCCAATTGACACTAATAAAAAGAAAGATTTAATGCAGCAAGTTAAGGGAACACTGTCAAAAAACATGGATAAACCATTGCCTAGCAATGTCAAAAATAATATTAAAGACGAAATCACTGATTTAGTTGAAAGATGTCCGATTTGCGACGACAACAATGTTATAAAGCGTTTAAGTAAAATACTATCAGCTGTTGCATCGAAACATTTGAATATTTGGTTACCTAAATGTGTGTGTGACATACAAAGTGAAGTACAGAAAAACATTAGTAGTGTTATTGACAGGTCTTCGATAGAAACTGGTAAAAAAAGAAAGTTGAAGGAGAGTATACACCACATACTCACAGAAAACGAGAACCATCGTCTTTCAGATGAAGTCATTAAAACTATAAAAGAAGATATACATGATGTCGTTAGTGATCTATCTATACCTCAAGATAAGAAGGATATTTTAAAAAAGGCTGCTTGGGAAACTGTATCTAAAGATTTTAATGAAGCTGGTAAAGCATTCAGACACGATTTAAATAAGATAAGAAATAAACTATTAGATGATGCTACCAATGTAATTGAAAAGTCTCCGATCCCGAGGGATGTAAAGTCACATTTGAAGGATAAATTAAAAACCGTGCTGGCTAGAAATTTAGATTCTTCTCTTTCCGATGAAGAAAAGCACATGCTCTTAGATGACGTCTCGAACATTGTTAAAGAAGACATGTCGGAAGAAAAAAGAAGAACGTTAACAAATAAACTGGCTAAAAAGTTAGATACACACCAAAGGAAAGAACAGTCAGACGGGGTAATAGATATAATTAATAGATTGTCAATCGATTCTGGTGTGAAAGACGCCATGAAAAAAGAAATTAAGGACATGCTATTGCAGACTTTATACAACCCTTTAACTAACGACGTACAACAGAATATAATGGAAGATGTTCTGGATGCAATAGATGATAATATGGACATTCCAGAGCATGACAAAGAGAATTTAAAGTCAAATATATCACACGCAATATCAAAAAAACTTGAAAATCAAATTGCCCAGGATAAAGAAGTACCTGAAATTAAAGTAACCTTAGAAAATACATTAAGAAATGAAATTAAAAACTCAACAGTTTCTAAAGATATGCAAGAGTTATTGGAAAAAAAGGTAAAAGATGTGCTAACTGATAATTTTGTTAGACCAGTAACAGATGAAGTAAAAAAAACGATCAGAAAGAGATTAGAAGATATTGTCGATGATCTTATAATTAATAAAAACAAAGCTGATGCTGTTAAGACTCAGTTACTTAACGTTTTTAATAAAGATTTTGACAAATTAGCACAAACTAGTCAAAGCATACAAAGCAAAGAAATTTTAGAAGAAGAAACGCAAACAATGAATTTAAAAGAATATGAAAAAAAAATACTAGACAATATTTTGCGAGACATGGAACGAGCCGTTGACGAAGCACCCATACCTGGAGATAAAATAATTGAATTGAAAAAGAAGTTGAAGGACTTAGCTATTAAAAATTTCAAGAAACCATCAGAGGATATTGCAGCAGGAATAAAATACGACATATATGAAATCCTTAATGAACTGAATTTACCAAAAGACAAGAAAAACAAATTGAAGTGTGAGCTAATTGCTGCAGTAGACAAAAACATGAAAGTTTTGCTAAGAGAAACAAGAGATACAGATTCCAAATATCCAGACACAATTAGAAGACTAAGTGCAGACGTGAAGCCTATAAAAGTTGGAAAAGACCTAATGCCCATCGATGAAGTTGATGAATCTGAAGTAAAACAAAATATTTTTCAAGAAATTGAAAACATGATTGATGATTCAGCAGTCCCGGAAGAGAAAAAGTTGGAATTGAAAAGGAAATTGAAAAAGCTTACAATTGAGAACTTGAGAAAGCCCTTCTCCGATGACGTGCATAGTGCCATAAAAATCGGCATAGCTGAAATAATAGATGACCTGCCTATATCTAAATCGGAAAAAAATGTATTGACAAATGCATTAACCGATATGGTTTATGAAAATCTGGACAATTTGCGAGGTATTTCTCGAAAACTGCCAACACATGTTGATAATTTCAAAGAATTAGAAGATAAGACATTGGATAACATTTTACGAGAAATAGAAGGAATTATTGAAGAAGCGGCTATACCTGGAGATAAAAAAATTGAATTGAAAAAGAAATTGAAGAACATAGCTATTCAAAATTTCGAGAAACCATCAGAGGATATATCAGTAGGGCTTAAATATAACATAGATGAAATCTTTGATGAACTGAATTTACCAAAATACAAGAAAAACAAATTGAAGCACGAGTTAATTGCTGCAGTAGACAGAAACATGAAAGATTTGCTAGGAGAAACAAGAGATACAGATACTAAATATCCAGACACAAAAATAAGACTGAGTGCACACGACAAGTCCAAAAAAGTTGAAAAGGGTCTTATGCCCATCGAGGAAGATGTTGAATCTGAAGTAAAAAATTGTATCTTTCAAGGAATTAAAAAGATTATGAATGAATCAGCCGTTCCTGAAGAGAAAAAGATTGAATTGAATCGGAAATTGAAAAAGCTTGCGGCTGAGAACTTGCGAAAGCCCTTCTCTGATGACGTGCAAGATGCCATAAACAATGGCGTAGCTGAAATAATAGACGATCTGCCTATACCTAAATCTGAAAAAAATAGATTGGTAAATGCTTTAACCGATATGGTTGATGAAAATCTGGACAAATTGCAAAAAAAGATATCTGAGGATGATACTCAAAGAAAATTGTTACAAGAGATGGAACGAGTCGTTGACAAAGCACCTATATCTAGAGATAAAAAACTCGAATTGAAAAAGAAGTTGAAGAATCTAGATATCAAGAATTGCATGAAACCGTTAGAGCATATTGCAGAAAGACTTAAAGAAGACATATGTGAAATCCTTGATGATCTGAATTTACCAAAAGATAAGAAAAATAAATTAAAAAGTGAGTTAGCTACTACGGTAGACAGAAACATTAAAGATTTGCTAGGAGAAACAAGATATACAGAGACTAAACATCCTGAGACAAAACGAAGACTAAGTGCACACCGCAAATCCAAAAAAGTTGGAAAAGGTCTGTTGCCCATCGATGAAGTTGAGGAATCTGAAGTAAAAAATTGTATCTTTGAAGGAATTGAAAAGATTATTAATGAATCAGCCGTCCTTGAAGAGGAAAAGATTGAATTGAAAAGAAAATTAAAAATACGTGTGGCTGAGAACTTGAGAAAGCCCTTCTCCGATGACTTGCAAGATGCCATAAAAAAGGGCATAGCTAAAATAATACACGACCTGCCTTTACTTCAATCTGAAAAAAATAGATTGATTAATTCTTTAGAAGATATAGTTGATGAAAATCTAGAAAATTTGGTAAGTGTTCGTCGAAAATTGCCAACACAAGTTGATAATTTTAATGAATTAGAAGACAAAACACTCGATAACATTTTACGAGAAATAGAACGAGCTATTGAAGAAGCTCCTTCATCTAAAAAGAAAAAAACAGAAGCTGTAACAAAAGAAAGAATTTATCAAGGAATTGAAAAGTTTATTAATGAATCAACCGTTCCTGAAGACAAAAAGATGGAGATGAAACGGAAATTGAAAAGAATAGCTTCTGAACGCTTAAGGAAGCCGTTCTCCGATGATGTACAAGATGCCATAAAAAAGAACATAGCTGAAATAATTGATGACCTGCCTATACCAAAATCTGAAAAAAATAAATTGAAACGTGCTTTAACAAACATTTTTGTTGAATATATACCTCAGAAAACGCTAACACAAGTCAAAGAAGAAGAACCTCTTCTAAATATTTTTGAAGAAATGGAACGAGCCATTGAAGAAGCACCTATATATCGAGAGAAAAAAATCAGATTGAAAAATAAATTGCAGGATCTGGCCACCAAAGACTTCGACAACAAAACTTTAGATGAAATTGCAAAAGCTCTCAATGATGGCATGATTGAAATGATTGATGAGCTGAATTTGCCAAGAGACAAGAGAAACAAACTGAAAAATACAATTGCAGATATGATTCATAAAAACGTGGAAATGCTTGTAGGTGATCCTTATGAATTGCCTATACAACTCGATCAGTTAAAAGAAGAAGATTTATTAAAAGACGAAACTCAAAGAAATAATTTACAAGAGTTTGAAAAGATAATTGACGAGGCACCAATACCGAAGGACAAAAAGATTGAATTGAAGAAAAAATTGAAGGGTACTTCTGCCAAACACTTCAAGAAACCACTGTCTGGTGATGTTATAGAAGCACTAAAAGACGACATAAATAAAATTATAGATGAGCAGAATTTACCAAAAGACATGAAAAATAAACAGAAACGTGCATTTACTGCAACAATGGACGAGAATTTCAAAAATGAAACAAACTCGACAAGAACACCGCATTTCAGGGCGGAAGAAAGAACAGAAATTTATTGGCCTAAGCATGTAATCGACGAATCAAACATAAAAGAAAGCATGAAGGATGAAATAAAGAACAGTATTCTGCATTCGAAAATTGCAAATTCTAAAAAGGGTAAACTTAACGTTGAACTACAAAAAATGGTAAGTGGTATATTGGCTGGGTTCGAAGAGACTGTAGACAAAAGATTGAAAGATATTTTCAATAAATATGACATAAATCCTAACTACCAAAAAACATTAGCTGAAGAATTTGATCAATTATTAGAAATAGCACTCCAGGGTGGAGATTTTGAAGATACAAGAAAAAAAATCATCGCGAAATTCATGCGAGATCTAAATTTATCTGAAAAAGAAGCAAGTGCACTTGCTGATGAACTGATTGACAAAGCACGAGAATTAGCTAGAAAAGAAGGTGTACTAGAAATTCTCAAAATACGGGCAGAGGTACTGAAAGAAAGTGATGAAATGATGGACAGTTATGATGATGTAGAAGCAAAAATAATAGAATACATACATGCTTCTGCATTCGCAAAAGCTATCAATAATGCTGTTGATCATTCTAGTTTATCCAAACCTGACAAAAGTAGTTTGAAGAATAAATTATTAACCAAATTGAAACAAACTGTAGACAAATCGCCCAATAAAAATGATATAGAAGCTTTAAAGGCTGAAGTTGTTAAAGAGTGTAAGAAAATTATTGATGCATTTTCGATCACGACTGGTAAAAAGAACGAATTAAAATTATTACTTGAAAAAGAACTGGCGAAAGGTTTTGGTGATAAAATTATGGATGATTACGATGATGATGAAGAAGTCACACAGCAAGAAAGTCTTTTGATGCCGGAGACTAAGGTAAAGATAGAAAATAGTGTAAAACCTACGGTTATAAGTAAAATGCAACAAACTAGAGACAAAACACCTCCAAAAAAAAATTTAGGACCTCCAAAAGCAGAGATTTTAAAAGATACAAAAATTGAATTGAAACCGGAGGAACGGCAAATGGTGCCGGAGCCTAAAGATAAAATTACAGAATACAAAGATGGATCCGCTAAAGCTATCAATAATGCTCTTGATCAGTCTACTCTATCCAAAGCTGACAAAAGCACTCCAAAGAATAAATTATTAAGTAAAATGAGACCAATTATAGACAAATCACCCAATAAAAATGATATAGGAGCTCTAAAGGCTGAAGCTTTCAAGGAGAGTAAAAAAAATATTGATGCATCTTCGTTCTCGGCTGGTAAAAAGAACGAATTAAAATTATTACATAAAAAAGAACAGACGAAAACTTTTGGTGATGAAATTATGGATGATTACAAAGATGATGAAGAAGTCACACTGCAAGAAAGTCTGGTGGTGCCGGAGACTAAGGTAAAGAAAGAAGATAGTGTAAAACCTACGGTTATAATTAAAATGCAACAAACTAGAGACAAATCACCTCCAAAAATATATTTAGGACCTCCAAAAGCAGCGATTTTAAAAGATACAAAAATCGAATTGAAACCCGAGGAACGGCCAATGGTGCCGGAGCCTAAACATAAAATAACAGAATACAAAGACGGATTCGCAAAAACCATCAATAATGCTCTTGATCAGTCTACTCTATCCAAAGTTGACAAAAGCACTCTAAAGAATAAATTATTAAGAAAAATGAGACAAATTATAGAGAAATCGCACAACCAAAATGATATAGGAGCTCTAACGGCTGAGGTTTTCAAAGAGTTGAAGAATATTATTGCTACATCTTCGATCCCAGCCGGTAAAAATGACGAATTGATATTATTATTGAAAAAAGAACTAGCGAAAGCATTTGGTGAAACTAATAAAATGATAGATGATGAAAAAAGTTCAGATAAAGGTGAAGGTTCTGATGTTGGAGAAGCATTCGCGCTACAGGAGCCCACTGCAGAGGAGTATAAAGCGAAACTAATCGAAAATATTAAAACTTGGATGGATAGTCTACCAATAGATTTGGGCCCAGAAGCTGTAGCCGAATATCTTGCTAGCGACATATTAGATAGACAGAAGTATTTGCAAGCACATCCTGAAGCAATAACTTCAGAAAATGATGAAATTGAAAATTTTAAGTACCAGGTTTTTAGAAGAATGAATAATGTTGTGGATCCTAAGGATTTGCCTATGATTATGGAGCGAACAGAAGAATTGTACATGATGATCATGGAAATTGATCCTGCTGCGGGTTTACAGAAGTTACATCCATCAAGCTCAAGAGGTTGTAGCAAATATTGATGGGGTTAATTTTAATTTAGTAGAATTTTGACTTTTAAATCACAGACTTTAAAATATTCTTAAAAAATATATACAATGTGTCCGTTTTTTGTAGTAATAAAACTAAGGTCGTTCTATCGTTAAATACACTTAATTTTATCGATAAAAACACTCCATATATGAGGTCCAATCCCCACACTTTCAAAGATAGAGCAATTTTCACTAATTCTAACGACCATAACTTTGGATGTAGATCACACAGAGGCTTACATTTAAAGTTATTTGTACGGCCGTAGCATAGAGAATTTAAAAAAAAAAACAACTAACACTTATCTTTAAACCAGATTTCACAAGTTTTTATTACTTTTCTTAAAAATCTGCATAATTTTTAGGAATTAACATATCTCTTTTATGAATCTTTTTATTAGTATTTAGTTATTTTACAGAGCAATACAAAACTTAATACGTAAAATAATTTTAAAGTGTTCGTTGTCTAAATTGACCACTTTGCGAAGGTAAATCAGGTATTCTGAAACTTTCAAAATTTTACAAACGTTACTTTAGCGAAATTACAATAAACACATTAATTAAACACATAAAAAACCATTAAAAGGTGTGTTTTTATCGATAAAAGTAAGTGTATTAAACGGCCTTAAAGTTGTATCACTACAAAAACGCACACATTTTATAGAGCGAAATGTTTTTACATCGGATAAATTGCTCTTGTAGCGGTTTAAAAACAAATTTCTTCACAATTACTGGACAAGTTAAATTTAAAAAATCCCCGAGTCAAATATTTCTTTAAACTACATCAATATATCTAGTAATAAACGCATTCAACCCGAATCTCTTCAAAGTTAGAGTGAACGGGCTTCTTCTGGGTAAGCTCACTCCATCGTAGACTCTGTCTCTGTCACTTCTGACCTAGACTAGAGTCAAGAGCAAACCCATCACAAAAAAAAAAAACACGCTTCGATTGCCTTCGATCGACAATCGATCAAAACTTGTAATTATAACACGATATCTTGCGAAAATATCCCGGTTCAAAGAGAAAAATGCTCATAATTTTGAACGGCATAACCAATTTTCATCAAATATAGCTAAGAACACACTCGATAAAGTTACCTTTCAAACAATAAAATTGTTTGAAAAGTGTATTTGTGTATCTATCTGCTCCTAAACGGATGAACCGATTTTGATTTAGGTTTTTTGGCGGTTCGGCCATTAAAAAGTTATAGCCGTTTTACTGTTTAAATCGGGGTATTTTCGCACGATCGTGTTAAATAAATAATGTAGTTATAAAAAATATGAAATAAAAACGTGTCGGGGTTTTTTGAATTGTAAATCAATTGATCTATCTTCGTAAATGTGTTGTGAAACATCGTTTGATGCACGTGTGCATGTTATCGTACAATCAACTTCACAACATTGAGCTAGTACACACTAAGCGATCGGCGTTGGGTTAGACGCGCGTTGGTAGACGTTATGGACCAAGTGATTAATACAGCATTATTCATAATCATCATCATATCATCGGCTTTTTAGTCTATTAGTTCCCACTGCTGCGACACAGGCCTCTTTTCTGTGAGAGGGAGAATCAACAATCAGAATCTGTAATGCAACATTATTCATAATGCCTGGGCAATTTGAAAAAAGCCCAATATGAGTAGGCAATGTGATAAAAACTATTGAAATAACTAAATTGACCGGGCATTTTGAATAATGCCCATCATTTATTGGGCTGGATAGTAAAAAGATAAATTATTTTAATGTTGAAATGGGTTTTAATATAGAATAGGTAGGTAAGTACGACCATACGAGCATTGGGAGAGCGTGGCGTTCATTTCTGCCACATCATTTGCAACAAGATATGGCTCCCAGGCAAATGGCCCTCCGAATGGGCTTACACAGTCTTCACTACACTTCATAAAAAAGGTTCCAAGAAGAAGTGTAACAACTTTCGACTTACTGTCTTAGGACAGTAAGTCGAAAGCAACACACGCTAGAAATAGTACATTACAGCAGAATCCAGTAAGTAAGCCTTCCTGGCCGAGTATGAGTTAACCGGACCGAACCGCAGGTGAGGTCCGGTTATATACGAGGCCAGGATGGCTTTCTTACTGGTTGAGGTTTGTATAATGCTTTTCTCAAAAATGAAAGAAAGTTTAACAACAAATTCGTTTAATTAATATTGAAGGTTACATTCATATTAGGGCAATTACTGATAGATATTGTGATCGATTTACCGGGGGCATTTATATTTGTTTGTTGTACATCTTGATTAACGGACTCTTTAATCCAACATGATTTATAAACTGAAATGACTAAATACAAACATAAAATCCCACACTATACTTCTACAACATTACTAAGTACAAAACGCAACGTGCATACTTTTTCTGCGTCGCGTTATGTGTCACAGACCCATAAAAAAAAAAAAAAAAAAAGTGTCACAGACAATAAAATGGATGTTTAAGGCTCCAAAATATATTATGTATCTCATAAAATGTCATACCAAAAAGAGATAGATATATATTTGGAGCCTCCCTCTAACCATGTTATAATGGCTAAACTCTAATCTGTGTCTGGTACTATGTTTTTTTTTTCTAAGCAGATCTAAAGAGGATGACCTAAACCGTGCGAAGCCATAAAAAAAAAAAGGGATGAAGGATGACCAAGTGTCCAGTAAGTAAATTACATACTTACTTACTGGACAGTAGGAGATTCCAAATTTAAAATCTCGCTTCTTACCGGACAGTTGTGAATAGTCTCCGGTAGAGTTCACTTTCTGGATACTTTTTAGAGATGTTATGTCAACATTACATACCATTTTTGAGAAAAATAATGTTACACATAATAAACGAGCGACTAAAGGCATATTTGTACAGATAAATTTTGCCAGAACAAGCCTGGATTTGTAAAAGGGACTCGTGAACAAATTCTCATCGTTCGTCAAATCATTGAAAAGGCTCTAGAATTCAACACGCCGACATACATATGCTTTGTTGATTCCTCCAAAGCGTTCGACTCAGTTAAAATTGCCAATGTCGTGGAAAATACTACTGGACATGGGTCACTACTGGACACCTCAGCACCTCGTGCACCTGCTCAGGGAGCTCTTCGAAGGGGGAACAGCTTCAGTGCGGACAGGTGACCTCCTCTCAGATAGTTTCCACCCAAGTGCTGGCGTACGACAGGGATGCATAATATCGACATTACTATTTAACGTCTACACCGAGCTTGTAATGTGAATCACTCTCGAAGATTGGACCGATTGTGTTGTGATTGGTGGATGCAAAATCGCGAACATGCGGTACGCGGGTGTGACCAACTTATTTGCGGGTAACGCTGACCTTATTTGAATTACTTCTCAGAACGGAGCGCATAAGCCTTACGTTTAGGTTGAGAACAAACCGATCTAAGACCAAAATTATGATCGTGGACCGCATAAATGACAACTCGCCCGAAGTGACTCGTATTGTGAACTGTGACGTATTTCAGACCTATGTCTATCTTGGAGTTTTAATCTCAAACAACGGCGGCTGCTTAGATGAAGTGAAACGAAGTATGTGCATGACCATGAGAAGCTAGGGAAAGTGTGGCGGAATCGCAATATTACCAAAGCCACCAAAATCAGGCTCATACGAACTGTATTGCCCATTTTTCTCTACGCGGCCGAGACGTGGACAGTGCGTGTGTTGCAAAGGGAGAAGAGAAATGCTATGGAGATGTGGTGCTGGAGAAGGTGCTCGGAATATCGTGGACCGATTTCCGCACTAACGTGTCCATACTCCAGGAACTCGGTATCACGTAGCGTTTGTCGAACGTAGTACAGTCGCACATACTGCATTACTTTGGACAAGTCTCTAGGCGGGATGGCGACTCCATAGAGTGGCTGGTCGTACAGGGAAAATTAGAGGGAACCAGATCGCACGGCAGGTCACCTATGCGGCTGGACTGACTAAATTAAATCTGCAGTAGTAGAAGGCCGCATTTCTGACTGCGCCAAACAGTCCGCCAATAGGGAGAGATGACGCGAGATCGTGCAGAGAGCTGTGTCCGCATCTACTACCGACGTGGACGCCTCGACGTGACTACGAACGCTCTGCCAAGAGCGAAACGACAGAGAAGAAGAAGTACGATTACTATTTAAGCAAGAAAGTCGACGGAGCCCCTCTGCGCGGAGCTCCTATTTCTGTCTGCAGAGTCTTAAGTAACCTAACATGATGGAGATGACGGGAATTGAGTTCGTTCGCTTTGCTCGCTCACTTTAGCTTCCTTCATCTCCTTCGAACCTAACATATCCGTGACGGGGCTCTACTTTTAACTAAAATCTTACAACGCGCGTCTAAGAGTACCGCGCGTTTGGATGTGTACGGATGTATCGGCCTACATGGTTTTTGAAACGCACGCTCAAAATGGTTAATATGTTCTTTTATCCTCGGCTGCATACAATAAAATTTACTGTAATATAAACAAACAATCGCTTACAAACTTTTGTGAGTGGTTTATACAAAGCAATTTTGCAAAACTATCACTGTATATAACTTCAAGCATAACGTGATACGGGTTTATTTTTAAGAAATTTAATACTTTTGCTACAGCTTAAAAATACAAAAATAAAAAGTCCAAAAATAAAACCACTGTAAACATATATCGTAATTGTAAACCGTAAGGCTGGTTTAAGCTGGCGTAAGAGTATCGCGTAAACCAATTACCAAATTATCGAGATCAGATAAGCAGTCGCTTAATGTAAAATACCACAGATTACCTCCCAATCTCCCTTGGGAGGTAATCTGTGACTGGTCCTCGGCTGCATCGGTAGGTAGGTACTATTGGTCAAATTGCCTCGCATGTATTGTTTTCATATAATTTATAGTTTGTCATGTAAACACCTTTTGTATCGAAAATAATCCTATGGTTCTAACGATCGTCTTTTAGCTTATGCACTAGCGGTTACCGCGGGGTTGGATAACCGCGCGGATAGCCTCTTTTCCAGTTTTATACGCACTGGCGGTTTATGAGCGGTTTAGTTTGCGGCGTACCGCCGTTGGCGGTTAGCCGCTATTCCAACCGCGCCAGGCAGCCGACCGCTTAAATGAACTTACTAGGCAGCTAACCGCTAGTGCGTAAGGGGGGGGGCTTAGTTATGCGGGTTTAGAATTCTTAAGTTTCAATTTCTCGGCGGCCACTGCATGAGACAACATTGTCTGAACCTTCCATACCAACCAAGCTTGCCAGTGAGCGTCACTGTTTACTCACAGAAATTGACGGCCCATAACAGTTCTAACTATGGCTATGTTAGCCGAAATTTGTGCTCATCTCTCACTGTGTGGGTATGAATTAGTGCTCAACTTTCATTGTGTGGTCATGAATTTGTGCTCATGTGTCATTGTGTGGATGCATGTATTTTGTCTCTGTGGTTCGACTACCAGATTATATTCTTCGGGGTGTGCTTCACGACTTTCATAGGAATTCTTAGTGGCTTCAAAGTTTTTCTCTGGTATCGACACATTTCATATAGGTGCAGTCAACAGCAGGTGTGTAAGATGGTACACTTCTAAGAAAACCAAAAACATTATACACAACTATTCAAATTATTGTTAGCATCCTATGAGTCAATATCATTTAAATATTCATTTATGAAATATCATTAAACAGCTATTGACACTCGGTTTGTTGTATACCATATAGTAATAATTGACAATGTGTTTGCTCTGATGATGTAATTGAAACAGTTGATACTCACAATAATCTGAAAACTTTTATTGCATAGATGATCACTGTTATACTTTTCACTTACTACTTTTGATGCTTACTGCACACAATCAAATTCACATACTTAATACTTGAGACAAAGTTAAAACTGTTACAGTTAAATTTACATTTTCATCCCTGTGTTATTTTCTTTTTAAACAGAACCAAGCACCTCTCAACGGCGGACAAGAGATCAAGTACAAGATAAAAACACACGTATAATTGCTGCATTATCAACTGGAAACGTTAACTACTCATTAAAAGATTTGGTTGCAACAAATAAGAACGTCAGAAAACAGTGGTCCAAAAATCTTGATGATGTAATAGCTAAACTACCTTTACTGAGAAAGGAACAGACAGATAAACTAGCTATTTACGATGAAACTGGTCAAATCGATCTATTGTCTACTCTAAGAAGAGCCAAAGAAGAGATTGACACCGTTGACAGTTCTAAATCAACTAAACCAACACTAAAGAATAATATAGGAAAACTTACGTCACGGCTATCAAAGGTAAAAGAAGCGTATGCGCTTAGTAAAACTTCTAGAAAAAAACCTCGTTCTAATTCAAACTCAAAACAGGACACAGATGGGAAAGACAACTCTAATAAGTCATATGGTAAAACGCAACGTAAATTGGGGCCTGCAGATATCCTAGGTATTCGAAATAAAGCAACGAATACCACTAAACCTGATGGAACTCCTCACACTGCTGAATCTGATGCTGAAAGTGGAGTAGAAGATAATTCGGCAACAGAATTTAATCCTGGTCAAGCTTCTACCCCGAGTAAAGAAACAAGCAAACAACAGGAAGCTACAGAGGTTGATTATTCTGATCGAGTCACAGAATCTGTAACCGTTTGGCTAGATAGTATTCCTATAGATTTGGAGCCAGACGTCAAGACGGATATCATCAATGACCTTGTTACTGATATACTCGACAGGCAAAAGTACTTGCAAGCACATCCTGACAAGAAGTTCTCAGATGATGAAGAAATTGAAAGTTTAAGATTTCAAGTTTTTAAGAGGCTCGACAAAGTGATGGAACCTGATTCAATTGTTACTCCGAGTCTGGAGAAAATGGAAGAATTGTACAAAATGATCTACGGTATAGAAGTTTGACTGAATTTTGTAAAGGCGTCTAACTTGAGTTGGGGGGTGGGGAATATACTGGATGCGAGACCAAAAGGACCGTTCGAAGTGACGACAATTTCGGCTTAAATATTGATGATGATGATGAAAGGATGGGGGTGTATAAACAATTAACATAACCAACATCACATCTGTTTGTATGTTGGTCTGTGTGTATATGCCTATAGTACACCTACATGTCTATAGAGGGCGAGCCTATTGCTATCATCCGGACACAAATCCGGACTCCAGATTAGTACTGAGAAATTCCAGTTAGAAAACCCAATAGCACTTTGCCCGATTCGAGAATTGAACACAAGACCTCGTACTCAGCAGTATCACTCGCAACCACTAGACCAAAACGAGACAGTCATAATTTAATCTGAACAATATTTGAAACTAAGAGTGAAATCACACTTTTCACACAAAATGTTCAGCATTTTCCTATACCGCCATCTCTATCTCTCACTTATAGGGGTCATTCGCTAGAAACAGAAGTCCTCGCAAGCATCAACAGTCATCCGCATTGAAAGTGCTTTTGCTTGAAGATGGACTTCTTCTTCTAGCAAAAGACGCCTCTAAGGGACCTGCATGATGGCGCGACCTAAACTATGCCGATAAGCGATATCGATATATATTTTTACAAGCTTTAATTTAACTTGCAATGTATGTTTGTAAGTGTGCTCGGGTAAAATCTTGCAACAGAATTTTAAAGCAGTTATCCTTCACCGATTAAGATGAAATTTTGTACACACGTTTAGTTTGGATGACAATGCATGGCTAAGTGACGTCATTCTAAATCCAATATGGCGGACGGCCCAAGATGGCGGCATAGTTATTTTTTGTGCACTGCCATGGGTATCAAATGAAAGGGTTTGCTGAGAAGAATACGAAAAAGCTTTTCTAGTGAATAATTTTATTGAAAATTTCATGTTTAAAACGGTGGAATTGCATTGCTTTGCATCCATGCAGTGAACGCACTTGCAATATAAATCGTTAATCGATGTGATATTTATTTTACCGTATCGAGTCATCAGGAAGGTCGCTTAGTGAGAGAAAGAGATGCAGATACAAAAAAAAATACGCGTGCAGCTTCTTACACGTGATAGAAGTCAAACTTCTTAAAACAATAAGAATAAGAGAGTAGTTTGAGAGCAGGAAGAAGTTACATCTTTATTTTCACTCATGTTATGAAAAGTGTCATATAACGCTCTAAAATATTTATAATGGTACAAGTACAAGGTAGAAATAATTCTAATTAATAACTTTAAATAGTCTGTTTAGGCAAAGGGTCTCAACAAAGTAGGTACTTCCATATAGAAGGGTAATTTTTTTCAAAATTATTATATTTTTTTAATACAATAATTTTGAAAAAAATACCCTGGTGCCCAGTTATATACTGTACAAAAACAATAGACTTGTATTGGCAATAACAGTGCCTTCGATAAAAAAAAACAATGCTTTCGGATAAAAACGCCTTTGGCCAAAAACACCGCATTAGGTAAAAAACAGCACCGTTTATCAAACACACCGCTATTGGCAAAAAACAGGGCCTTTGCGCAAAAAAATCTGCCTTTGGTCAAAAACACAGCGCATAAGAATAATCTGCAAAAATGAATAACATTAAATACTACGCATCAGTATTTAGATACTTATTAAATAAAAAAGAAAAATATACAAAAGGGGAAAACCATCAGAGCTTTAATTCAGGTAGAACTTTTTCATCAGATTGTTTTTAGCGAGATTTGTAGATAGTTTCCCCCTGACGTACAGGTCGATTCGAACTTTATGGCGGCTGTAAACTGCAAATGCACACTAGTCACAGCTGACAGAGAGGAATGGCGTCACATAGTGATGCGAGCCATGGCAGCCCGAAGTCACACTGTAACATGGTGAAAACGATGGCTCTCTAGGCAGAGCCGTGTACCGTGTACGAAGAAGGAGAAGAAGTGCGCTACGCCCTGGGCAGTACCAATATCCCACTCACTTAAATATTTCGCTACTGTTCAGTGACGCACTTAGTGTTCCACACCGCCAATAAGTTTGAATCAAACTGTACTAGTAGACTGTTCACAAATCTGATGAAAAAGTTAAACCACCTACAAATCAATTAGAAATTATAACTTTTCTAATTTAAGGGGATGCACGAGGGCGCAAAACTCTTACCGCGAAGCAAGCGCAAGAGTTCCAAACAGCTCTAAACGAAGAAATATCGGCTATACTAAATGAGTACCGCATATGCTGCGATAAAAGAGAGTTATTACCAAACCTAGCCAGCGAGTTAACCAAACTCAGAAAGACTGGCGCCGACCAAGATGATATTGTAGAAAATTTGATTACAACTATAAAACAACTTACTTATCTAAGTGATGACAACGCTGAAGAATTAGCATATAAACTTCTATACAGAACCAAAAAATTGATCGCTACTATCAGGGGTGATGTTGTGAAGAAAAGAGACTTTAGGGAAGCCATGATGAAGGACATTGGAGATGTTTTTGAGGGCCGTCCAATGTCGCAAGCGAAACGAAGGATGATGGAAAGTCAATTGGCAGAAGGATATGCTGATGAATTAGGGATTCCTCTCCAAGAAAGTAACGTTACAATGAATGATACAAGTAAGGATTTATTTTTCTAATAGGTACTAAGGATATTCACTTAATATTAATATATCGAATTTACTCGATGTTTCTGCCATACGATATATCGAATTGATTGGATATTTTGACAAATGTTTATTATAAATTATATTCGATATATCGATATATTTATCTAAAGAAACATCGAATGTTTTTCTATAGTTTCATATTATTAAACTACTTCTATAGCTATGTTACTCTGGTCTCTGATTCTACATTCACACATACGGAATCAAGGACAGCAAACTTTCTGCATTTGACTGGAAAGAAGGTAATATTAAACTTTTGTGAAAAGTATTCGAATTTGAAAAGTAGATAAATGGTTTCAAGCGATATATCGATAAACATCGATGCTAGGATCCGATGTTTTACATATTGTGTAGGTCATTGAATATTTATTAAAAAATAAGTGGACATCCCTAATAGGTACTTTTAATGGTAGCAAAGTAAAAACGGATGATTGGTAAGAGTCCATAAATTGTAGAAATTTGAATTTATTTTATTGCGGGGGAAGAAGGCATAAGAAACGCTGGCATTTACGATACATTGGTCAGCGAAGGCAACATACTGGGTGGAATGAAAACATAAGGGAGAGGCCCAGCAATGGAACAAATTCATAACAAAAAATATATATTGGTTTAGTAAGAGGTTACAACAAAGTAATGATAATGTCAAGCACAAAATTTGGATAATTATCTATAAACATTGTAACACGTTGTTGTGATGCATAAACATGCATTGAATATTTATGCTCTTTTATGTAATAATGTAGAATGGGTTAATTCATTTATAATTCAAATAATATATACAATTGAATATTTCTAATCTTACTAATAACAAAATAAACTTACATACAAAGGGGAGAAGGAAAAGGGCTCATTGCGCATCAAAAAATTCGTCCACATCGATGTCAATGGGAAACGTGCCCAGAACGCTGGCAGCATTGCTACGTTCCATGGCAATGCTGATTCTCTGGCTGAATAAAAGGCCAGCCCTCTGGTCACGCGAACAGTCGACTAACCGTTTACTTATGTCTCGAAACACTCGATGAGCACTCGAACCCCATGGACCTATAATGTCTCAACCCCAAACGGCTCCAACATATAACTGCCAAATAATGTAGAATAGAATATCATTTATTTCGGACCATTAGATAAGAGTTTTGGTACAGATTAATCACATATACCTACTACCATTACTAGTGTAGAAATAATGAAGGTAATATATAATATAAAATGCCGCTGACATTCCAACACAAAATTACAAAAACAATTTGCTATTGAAGTATTATTTTACTGCAGGTCCGGAATCCAAAAAAGAAGACCGCTACGGAATGAGCTTTAATGGACTTTCAAACTTTATAGACACTTGGTTAAGTAGTATACACACTGATGAAGACGATGAAAAGGACGAAAACGAAATCATGGACATGAAAAAAGAAAGGATGTATTCTTTAATCCACAAAATAGGAGAAATGAATGTCGACCCAGAAATATTCAATGACGATTCTCTATATGAAGCCATGTTAAGAGATGAACTGCAGAATCTGTTCGGTGATGTCAAAATTAATGATGACGAATTCCAAGTTTTAACAGAAGATCTCATTGAAAAAGTATTAGAAGCACAGCACAGAGCTCATGACGAGATAGCAGGACAAACATACAAAAAGAATTTACGTGATACTATATCAACACTTTTGCCAGATCAACGGAACTTGTCAAAGGAAGATCAAGCAACTATAGAAACATTGAAAGATCAACTAGCCGATGCATACATCGATTTGCACTACTCTGGGAACAATGAAAATCAAAGAGACGAATTGAAGAGAAAAATATCAACTGCAATAAATAAATTCTGCAGAGATTACTTGAATAGGAATCCATGTTCATCTCTCACTAGTAAAAGCCTGAACCAAGATCTATACGCTGTTTTGAATAAGGTTCCGTTGCCTACAGGAGATTCTATAAAGTACGAAGTAGAACAAGCAAGAATAAGAGAAGAAATAAACGACTGGGTGAAAGAATTACCACTGCAACCCCAAAGTCCCACAGAGCTATTAGCTAGAAACAAATTCATTTATGTTCTGTCAAAAAAACTGTTTGATATGGAGTTAGAAGGACAAGAGGAGGAGGAAAACAATGATTTAATGAGGACAGAGATAGTGAAATTCTTAAATAAACTGCCTCTGGAGTCTGAAGAAGATAATGATGCAATCGCTGATAGACTAATAGATAAACTGAGGGCCTCAGAAGCATCTAGAAAATACAATTCAACCTCAAATGTAACCATAGATACCTTCGGAAATGTCAGTGCTGCGAGCAAGAAGAGCAGCATGGAATCTCCGGTATGTCCAGGCTATAAATGGTTACTGGATAAGCGTAAGCCTTGCCCCCGCAAGGTGTGTGGGCGACAAGGTCCCAGGCGGTACGAATTCCCACCATGTACTCTAAATCCTGAAGACCATGCCCATTTAGAGAGAATTAGACGAAGAACCTGTTTATCTCCAAGCTGTGTCACGTCATTAATTAGGAAGAATAAATGCAATTTAGGTGAAGGAGCTCCGCCAGTCGATGCGGGAAGCCAAACCGTGCTAAGACCATTCGGTATACAAGAACCTCAGCAAAGTCCTATTTGCCCATCTGCCTTTGAAAAGACACCTAGACCATGTCCGAGAGAATCGCCGAACTTGCCACGCCAGCCTTGTGCTCAAGGAGGGGCGGAATCCATCGAGATGGAGAAACCTCAGCAAAGTTCAATTTGCCCAGCAGCCCATGAGAAGACACCAAGAACTTGTCCTGGAGCATCCAGATCGTCACCTCAATCTAGTCTACAAATGAGGAGGCGTACGATTTCTAGCAGCAATACGTCCGACTCTATCGGGGAGGGTCAGCCAAATAATTATTGTTACGATCCGTCTGAGAAGAATTGCATGGATAAATCAGAATTGCATCAGAGCGGGCGAAGTAGTCGTCGTCAATCTGAATCACCGCCCTGCCATTCACCTGAGTCGGGGCCATGCTATCCACCTGGCCCGGAGCCCTGTAGGCCGGCTCCATGCCATCCACCTTGGCAGGGGCCTTGCTATACTCCTAGGCCGGCGTCCAGTAGGCCGGCGCCATCCAATTCACCTGGGGTGGCTTCATGTAGGCCCGCACCATGTCAACCTGCACCATGTCAACAACCTAGGCCGGCGCCATGTCATACGCCTAGGCCTGCGTCCTGTAGGCCAGCCCCATGCCATTCACCAAGGCTGGCGCCATGCAATCCACCTAGGCCGCAGCCTTGCTTTCCACCTGGGCCACTGCCCTGCGGTCAAAGTCGAACATGCTTCTCGCAGCCTTCCCCAGCGCCCTGCCGCCGTCCCAGTTTAGGTAGGGTCAGTCCACGGCCAAAATCGCCACGCCAAAACTCATCGGAACGCTATTCATATTGTGATCCACATAGTTCATTATTCCTAAGACCCTCTCATAGGGATATACTGGGCTCGCGGTCTCCATGCTCTCGCTCCCCATGTTCACCAAGTCCGTGCATGAGCCCGTTCGGCATCAACCCCCAGTACACACCACCCGGCTCCCCTTGTTTCTCAAAAAGAATGAACGAATGTCGGATGCCGAAGAGAGATGGTCTTCAAGACCAGCCTAGCAACAGCAGCCGACCTTCCCAAAAAGAGCGCGTGATTGAGTTGGGGTCCTTAGATGACGCAAGCAATGCGAGACCAAAGAAACGACCCAATGAGCAATCCGATTGGCCAAAGTTTCACGAAGACGATAACTTCTGGGCTGCGCCGATGAGGCGTGTGATCTTGGATGAAGGGATTGATGATTCTCTAGTGATGGAGAGGGAGCGGCGAGAGGAAAGAGTTAGTTGCAGATGTAAAGAGAGGCTGGTCCCGAAGTGTGGCAAGCCAGGAACTAGTTTCAAAGACGGACAAAATTTAAAGAGGTGCTCAAAATGCTGCGGAATCCATTGTCCTTATCCCAGCTTTTTGTATTTTAGGCAATAATTTTACAAAGTGTTGTGTTGTCCTATTTATTTATTTATTTTTGTGGTGTTGTTTTCAATTAAAAACTTTGATTAGATTTTAGAGTTTGTTTGCCTGTGCATCGTAAAACGTGTCATGCTCTGCCGCAGAGCCACTATGTGAGAAACCGATCTATTATATTATCTTAAAATGATGTTCAACGGTTCACTCTATCAAAAGTTAGATAAATAGTGTTCAAGAAGTAAAATATCGCAACATACGCAATTCAGATACTCGGACTGTTGAACTCCATATTCGATAGATGGCGTTGTGCATTTCGCGTCATTTTCTGAATGGCGGTGTTAAGATTTTCCGCGGAAGAACGACCATAGAAAAAAAATTGGAAAACTGGCCGACGGGCCCCCGTGCGAGGACGCCAGAGGGTCAACTTTCTATTTCGAATCAACTAATATACTTTCAAGGGCTACTTCAAGTGTGGCTAGAGTAAAAATAATAATTCGGGCACGAGACTAAAAAAATACGTATTACGAGATTTTAGGTATCTAATATTGTTGACGTGTGTGCAATGTTGTTCGTAATTGCACTGCCGCTGTTGCCCGTCTGAATAGTATAATGATAAACGTGTTCAAGTTCCAGCTATGGATAAGTATTTTTTTACCTACTTTCCAAAAAGGAGCAGGTTCTATGTTTGACATTAGGTACTTTTTTTTATGTATGTCTGTGTGGAGGAGCTCGTGGCTAAATAATAACAGCTGCACGGGTTCGTTCATCAAGGTTAAGCAACGGTTGACGAGGTCGGTCCGCATAAGGGTGACCATTTTCAACATAACGGGTTTCCTCCGTGCCTCGGAAAGCACGTTAAGCCGTTGGTCCCGGCTGTCATTTGAAGATCTTTGACAGTCGTTACGAGTAGTCAGAAGCTTGAGATCGGACACCAGTCTAGCCAAGGGGTACTGTGTTACCCAGTTACTGGGTAGTGGAGGAGATAGGGAGTCGCTCCATGTAAGTAGTGTATAATTGGGGGTTCTGGATCACTTGCTCTCGCTTTGCTAGAGCGCGTGATCCAGAACTCCCCAATCATACACTACTAACGCGATCTGCGATATAGTTCTTAATATAGATTGAGTATTGTGTTTCATTCAAAGTGGATCGTGGACAGCTTGATACAGGTTTGTTTTTACCAGTCGGAGCGGTTGTCATGCAAAACGTTCTAATCAACGGCGCGATGTGTACTTCAAGTTTATAAACAATAATATCAAGTTCGACTCGTTGATCAACTTATGTCTCTACATTTTATTACTTGACGAATCGACCTATGATATTCATAGGTAGAACAATGCAGAGTGCATCAATTAGTAGATCAACAATTTACTTGCATAATATGTAGTTCGTTCATTGGTCTAGCGATTTCAATTTTGCGATTGCCGAGCATGAGGCACCCAGTTCGATTTCCAAGTCCAAGTGTTATTTATGTTCTATAAAATAATTCTTAATAGCGAGGTGTTTAGATTTGCGCCCGATAAATTCTATATAATAATATTATTATTTATATTCAATTAAATAATGACAAAATATAAAACATGAAAACAAAATCCAGACCGGAACAAATACTTATTTGTTCCGTGAGGGAATCGAACCCGCGACACTTGACGCATTTAGTAGCTTATAAACTAATATTTACATTGTGATGCAGCGAGTCGAGCTCTTATTCAAAGCGCCAAACGTGTCGTCGAAAATATGGCAAAATTACTGGATCGCTTTTCAGATTGGAAGATTTACGATGATCCTTGGATGCAACATATGGTACACATTTTCCTAAATGTTTTTATTTAAACGTCGTGAAGGGAACAAACTATATGAAAAGCTAGTAAAAATCATAAAAACAAAAATCCAAACAAACCCGAACAAATGTGCATTTGTTCCGTGTGGGAATCGAACCCGCAACACTTTGGCGGACTAGTTGCAGCATCTATTAAACCTACTATTTGCATTGTGATACAGCGAGTCGAGCTCTTAGCCAATGTGTTGTCAAAGATGTGATAAAATATTGGACCACTTTGTCCTATGGTTACACAACTTAATATAGATGTTACATTAGGTAAGGAATTATGTCTTGGAAGATTAGGTAATTATCTACTATTTTAATTAAAATATTAAAAAATAAAATTCTGTTTGTTGTATTTCCCAACATTCAATATTCACCCAGCCTAATTCTGCAATATCATAATACGAATTCTATAACAAATAATAATGTTGAAATCCATTGCCACCCCTTTCCATTACCATTAAAATGAGCAGGATAGCTATATCTAGCACAGTCTTTACAACTTGAGAGCTTAAAGAATAAGGCGACATTTCTGTATACAAGACAAATAACTATCAGAGCTCTAATTTTATTGGTTTCTTGTATTGTTTGTATGTAATCAGCCAGAGTTAATTGACACCTCATTCCTTTTACGATTTTCGTCTCCAGTTGCCTCCAAAAACTCTAATAAGGATAAAGTGCTGCGAAAACACTTTCTTTAACTAGAGTAATAGGAAGCATTCACATTGTGATTTCAATATGAGAAATGAATAAAATAAAAATCTACTTTAAGTGCTCCGGTGATAGAGATGAAATTCTAGTAACAAATATTGTTTTAATTAAATATTCGAAGCAATTTTTGTTGGAAACTAACATATGACTAAGGCTTTAGGATTCAGGTCTATAAAATAAGCATCTGAGATATTATTCCTTTTATTTTTGTCATTGTTGTGCTGAAGTGCATTTCACTGAACAGTGAGTTTAAATTTGTTTGTGGTTGTTCTCAAGTGTTGCTGATACAAAGTATGTGAGTATTATATTTTCTTTTAGGCGATTTTTCAATAGCCAGGTAATTTTTTACTGAAGAATAAATAAGACATTTTTGACATAATTTTCTATACAAAAGCTGTCAAGCTACCATTTTTATTCCTCAGGTAAAACCTAACTGACTATTAAAAAATCGATCCTTAATAATTTTTTCTTCGATTTATACGACGGTTTAATTACATGTATTATGACTGAAGTTACTCAATTAAGTTAAGACAATATATTAGTTTAATATTTTAAAACTACTGTACTTTTAGGTACTGTATTTGTAGTTTCATAATAATATTAATATTTTTACAAACTTTTAACAATTCTTGCTTCGTTGCTCTATCATGCAATAAACATAAGACCTGGGTTCGATTCTTAAGGTTTTTTTTGTCTGATACTGTAAATATATTATTCCCTATTCGATGAGATTTCAAAAAGTTCCTGTAAAAGTAGGGGAGGCCTAACCCCACCTCTTTATCTAACCCTTTGAAGAATACAGATGCTGTTGTTTCATGTTGCTCGAAATGTTGGTAACAAAAATTATTTATTGCATTTTAACAATGATTTCAGGGCGCAGTCGATGAATAATCCTTTTTGGGTTGAAGAAGAGGACTCCACGCCTTCAACTTCTCGAGCAACAAAAGAAAAAATCGGGGGCAGCTCAAAAAAAAAAGCTGTGAAGAGAGATAAAAAAGTGTCTCGGAAGAAGAAGGCTTTGCTTTCTAAAAGCCCTTTCGCTTCAGAATCAGAGTCTGATAGCGACGGGCTTGCAGTTGCTACAACACTAGCTCCAAAAAGAAAACGGATTTCCATCGTTTCAGACTCTGAGGTAAGATTTTTTTCAATTTTTTTAATTTTTAAACATTCAAACGTTAAACTTCCATTTCATTTAGAAACATTCATAAACTATCAGTGTTTTTGCAGTGTGCGATTTCTCCATCAAATTATACTTATTTGCTACTCTACTACTTCAACTACTCGTAGGTCCATGCGTTTAAATAGACTTTTCTAAAAGATTATTTATAAGTATTATAAAGGTAGATTAATCGACGTGGTGCCCTTGCGTTTTATTATTTTTATTAAAACTAGCTATCTTATGTATTTCAGGAGGAATCATCTCGACCGCTGGTCCGTGCTGCCACACTGAAGAGCTGCATCAGTCAGCGAGTGGCTGATGGTTATACTTTTCAATCAGACCCGGGCAGGGTTGGAAAGTATTATTTTGAATTAAGAGTTTATAATACAAACGAAGTGGAAAAGCTTGCCCCAAACGAGCGTTGGAAACAATCTCTTGTAACGTTAAAATTATCGACCGATAAAGATAATGTTGTGTGGAAGGCTTTGACACACCTTGTGAATACTGGAAAGGAAGAGTTTAAAGAAATTCAGCCTGTTCTATACAGTAAACCTTAAATTAAATTAAAATTAATTTTATTCAGTTTCTATGCTCTCTTTATGTGCAAGTTTTTTTGTAATTTGCGAATAACTTTAATATAAATTGTTTAACCTTTTTTTATATAAATCTATTTAATCTCTTTTACATATTTTTACAAACTGATTTTATATTAGATACAGTCTTTATAAAGAAATATGAGAACATTTATTTGATTTAGAATAATAATTTTAATACATGTACCTTTTTTTTCAGAGTTTCGATGTAAAATCGAAATTGAAAAATAAGAAATTTAAAAACCCGAAATAAGATATTAAAAACTAAGAAATTTAAAAACCCGAAATAAGATATTAAAAACTAAGAAATTTTAAAATGAGAATTTACCATCTGTTAAATAAAAATTGAATTACTGTTATAAAAAATATAAAGAATAGAATAACTGTAATAAAAATACAAGTACATTTAGTAAAAAAAAGCTTTTTTGTAAATTTGAGATAAGTTAAATGAACATGTTTTTTTGTAAAGACTGTAATATTTATGTATCAAAATTAACAGCACACAGTAGAACAAATATTCATAAATCTAATCGATTACTCTGCTCTGAATTCGAAAATATTCAAATTATTGCTACTGCGTTTAAAAATAGAATCATAAGTTACAAAGTGAATCCACTTAAATCTAGTGAAGATACAATAATTCCAGAAACGTTTTTAAATCAAATTTCAAAATCTGTATGTGAAGTTATCAATCTTATGATTCAAAAACATAAAGCAATTAAAGTTAATTTTGAATTATTTGTGTCATACAATTTGCCAAAAAATAATGAAAGCTCTATGAAATCTTTCAACACTAAATATATGATAGCAGTTCCGAACACAAATATTTATAATATGTATTTGAAATGCTCTGAAAAATTAATATCTAAATGTTTAGAGTTTGAACTTGCTGAATCTGGTTGGGCTATTAATTGTATAAACCATTTGGAAATAAACATAAATAAGTACAATCCTTTAAGAGCTGGAACATATTTAGAATTGCCTGCGGTTATAAAAAACACAAAGTCATGTTTGAATATACGCAACAATGACAATAATTGTTTTTTGTGGTGTATTATTGCTCATATGTTTCCGAAAAGAGTGAATGCTAATAGAATGAAATCGTACCCACACTATACGTTGCTTTTAAACATAAATGATATGTCTTTTCCACCAAGTTTCACTGATATTAAAATCTTTGAGAAAAATAATCCTTCTATAAGTGTGAATGTTTATGGTCTTGAAGCTAATAATCATGTAACGGGTCCTCTATATTTAACGCGTGAACGAAAGCTTACACATGCCAATTTATTGTACATAACTAAAGATGGTAAAGCACATTTTTGTTTAATAAAAAACTTTAGTCGCCTTGTGCACCGACAATTAACCAAACATAAATCTAAAGTATTTTTATGTGATGAGTGTTTTTTGTATTATGACAATGAATATAAATTATTAAATCACAATTGCGGTAAAATAAAAACAGTTTTGCCCAATGAACATAGCAAATTACAATTTTCAAACATTGAGAGAACCCAGAGAATTCCAATTGTAATATACGGAGATTTTGAAAGTTTGCTTTGCAAATACTCAGACAAAAATAAATCTCTTTTTACTGAATCTGTACAGTCACATCAAGCATCATCGTATGCTTATTATATTTGTTGTAAATCTAAACCTGAATTAAATGATTTTGTTAGTTATAGAGGTCCAAACTGTGCACAAACATTTGTTGAAACCATTACAAATGACGTAGAAAGGTTGTATACAATTTTACAAAATAAACAGCCAATGCTGCCTCTTACTTCTGATGAGTTAAACTCATTTAAAACAGCTCAATTGTGCCACATATGTAAAACCAAGTTTGTACAAAATGATAAAAAAGTTAAAGATCATGATCATTTCACAGGTAAATATAGAGGTCCTGCACACAATGCTTGTAATTTAAATTTGAAACAATGTCAATACATACCTATAATTTTTCATAATCTATCTGGATATGATTGCCATTTATTTATAAAAGAGCTGTCTGATATAATTGGCAAAATTACTTTAATTCCTAAATCAAAAGAAAAGTACATATCGTTTACAAAATTCATACCTATTGATAATAAAAATATAGTTCAGTTGAAATTTATTGATTCGTTTAACTTTTTAAGTACTAGTTTAGATAAATTGGTAAAAACGTTGCACTCGGATGATTTTCTAAACATGCGCTTGTTTTTCAATCATGATCGTTTATTTAATTTAGCGTGTAGAAAAGGCGTATATTGTTATGACTATGTAGACAAATGGGAAAAATATGATGAAACGCAGCTGCCTGAACAGTCAAAATTTTTCAGTAAACTATCGGGAGAAAATATTTCAACTGAAGATTATCAACATGCTTTAAACGTATGGCAAACTTTTAAAATAAAAAATTTGGGAGAGTATACAGACCTTTATTTAAAATGTGATGTACTGTTATTATGCGATATTTTCGAAAAGTTTCGAGAAATGAGTTTACTTTATTATAATTTAGATCCATGCTATTATGTTTCATCACCATCGTTAAGTTGGGATGCTATGCTATTGTACACTAAAGTAGAGCTTGATTTAATATCGGATGTAGAAATGTACCAAATGCTAGAAAATGGAATTCGGGGAGGCCTTGCCCAATGTTCATTAAGATATGCCAAAGCTAATAACAAATATCAATCATCGTATAATAAGGACAAGGCAAGCACATACCTTATTTATCTTGACTGTGTGAATTTATACGGCTTTGCAATGATGCAGAAACTTCCAATGCGTAACTTCCGATTTCTTAGTGATAATGAAATAAATAAGTTCAATATAAATGATGTTAACAAAAACGGTGATGAAGGATACATTTTAGAGGTAGATTTATATTACCCCCCTAACATTCATAATGCTCATTCGGATCTGCCATTTGCTGCCGAAAAATATTCTCCTATGCAAAGCAAGTGTAAAAAGTTAATTGCAAATTTATACAGCAAACATCACTTTGTTATCCATTATGCACATTTACAAGAGTGCTTAGAAAATGGTTTAATATTGCTGAAAATATATAAAATATTATCATTCTATCAAGATAACTTTTTAAAACCTTATATAGTATTAAATACTTCTCTCAGGCAAAAAGCTAAATCTGATTTTGAAAAAGATTTTTTTAAGAAACAAAACAATTCTATTTTTGGGAAAACAATTGAAAACAAACGGAAACAAGTTGATGTTAGGCTCGTAAAATTATGGAAAGATAAGTTAAATACAACCAACAAATTGTTTGGTGCTGAAAGGTATATTAGCGCACCACATTTTAAAGATTTGTCAATTTTATCCGAAAGTTTAGTAGCTATTCAATTAAATAAGACAAAAGTTATATTAGATCGTCCTATTTATATCGGATTTTCTATTCTTGAAATTTCTAAAACACATTTATACAATTTTCATTATTCTGTAATTAAAAAAAAATATGGAAACAATGTAATTTTATGTTATACTGATACTGACAGTTTGCTTTATTTTGTAAAAACTGATGATTTTTATGAGGATATGAAAAACAATATTCGTTATTTTGACACAAGCAATTTTGAGGATAACAATATATATGGGTTACCTAAAGCCAACATGAAAATGCCCGGCTATTTCAAAGACGAATTGGGTGGAGAGATTATTTCAGAATTTGTAGGTTTACGAGCTAAGTTGTATTGTGTACGCACTGAAAATAAAACAATAAAGAAAGCAAAGGGAGTAACAAAGCCAATAACGAAAAAATTGGATATTCAAAAATATAAAAGGGCATTAATGTTTAATGATAACCTACGAGATGATATGTATGTTATAAGATCTAAAAATCATCAACTTTTTACACAAAAATTAAATAAGCTCATACTTAATAGTGATGACGATAAAAGGCAGAGAATTGAGGATTGTTTCAACACTTTACCATGGGGACATTATAGTTCAATACTTTAGTACTCTATTTGTTCTACTGAGCTAAACCTATATCGTAAGATATAAAAGCTACTTAAAATTTTAAATTTATATAAGTATGTAATATGTACATGTCGACGCAAGGCTAACTTAAACTTTAAAAATATCAACTTAAAGTTCATTTTTAACAGTTAAATGTGACTGGATAGGTCAAATTAGTTTAGATTTGATTATTGTAGTCAGTTTGCTACTTTTTAATGAAAAAAGCTGTGTTTTGGTTTGCTGTTATAGTAACCGCAAATCATAATGCTGCTTTTTACATTGAAAAGTAACAAAACTGACTACGATAATCAAATCTAAACTAATTTGACCAATCTAGCCACATTTTACTGTTAAAAATGAGCTTTAAGTTAATATTTTTAATGTTTAAGTAAGCCTTGCATCAACATAAATAATCGAATAAAAAATGTAAAAAAATGAATGTAACTATAATCATATAATCAATAAATGTATAATCTATGTTCATAAAATGAATGTAACTATAATCGTATAATCAATAAATGTATAATCTATATTCATTTGTTTTTGTTTTCCCTTTCCGAAAGATTTTACCTCTTATTTATAAACACTGTGCATAGATGATGCCATAGTTTTTATTTATATAAGTTTGTCATAACTATATGCAGTGTTTATTAATAAGAAGTTTCATCTGTTCTAATTTATTAGGCGATTAAAACACATTATGTAGAATCAATTTTAATTTATTATTACACATTTAATTAAACAATAACATATGAACTGCATTTAAGGTCTATCTGTAGGTGAACTTAATTTTTAACTAAATTTAAACATTTATTTTGCTTTACCAAGAATACATTCAAATAATAACTAAATTAACTTTTTACAATAATAAAACATTATACATTAGATTTGCTTAACTTTTGCACTATTTTACTTACTAAATGATCAGTTTTGTCAACGATATCGTCATAGTCACTTGTCACTAAATACTGCACATTCACACTCGCATTATCAGTTTCAGTGTCTATTTCTTCCATATCACGGCCATCCAGATCAAAGACCATAATTTTTATTAATTGGTGAACACGTCCTTGCTCCTTACGCATGATAAAAGAAGAGTTTTTAAAAGATTTACTTTTTTTCTTCTTCAATCTTCGTTCCTCTATTTTTTTTTTTCGACTCTCCTCACATGTTTTAGCTGCTACTTCCGCATACCAGCTCTCCCCATCTTGAGCATAGTAAAACGGATTGGTGACAGGGTCTGAGTCTTCTATCGCATTCTGAAAGAATACCAAGAATATTATAACTAAACAGCATGAACTATGGATTTAATGTTTGATTTAAGATAATCTTAATAGTTACATACCGCTAAATTTTGTGGGGCGGCCATATCTACAACGGGGCTGTACGATGGTGAGTGTGACATAATTCTGTAAAAAAAGAGATGCATTAAATAATTATTATTATTAGTTTAAATAATTAATTAAATAAATTTAAAAAAAAAATACCTTACCTTGAAAATATAAAATCGTTAACAAAAACGATCTGCTTATGCATAGAACACCAGCTGAGAAGTGATCGCTTATTTTTATAACACATGCAAAAATAATTTGATTTGCGATGAGTAATATGGATCATTACGTAGCTCTTATTTATACATGCCTATCTTGTAAGATGAGACTAGAACCATTCCTGTTGGGACAAGTCTAAAGATAGTCCCCAAATAAAGTATATATGTTTATGTTAGTTAATAATTAAATTAATTGGCAAGATGAAGTTGATCAAACAACCCATATCACTTAACGTTAAAAATATAAATCTTGGTGAGTCTCCTCAAGAGATTAGACATAGCGCTTTGTTGCCAAATACGATTCGTTGTATAATTTGCGGCCCCTCAAATTGTGGTAAAACAAACGTTGTGATCAGTTTGTTACTGCATGAAAATGGGCTCAAATTTCAAAACCTTTACCTTTACTCGAAGACTAATTTTCAACCAAAATATTGTTTTTTACGGGAAGTATTAAGAAGAGTGCCTCAGATAAAATTTTATGAGTTCAATGACGATAAAGATGTCATATCTCCGAGTGAAGCTTTACCAAATTCTGTATTTATATTTGATGATGTTGTATGTGAAAATCAAACAAATATCCGTAATTATTTCTGTATGGGTAGACATAAGCTAATTGATTGCTTTTATTTATCGCAAACCTATTCAAAAATCCCGAAACAGTTGTTACGCGATAATGCTAACTTTCTTATAATATTTAAACAAGATGATGTGAACTTAAAGCACATCTATGAAGAACATGTCAACTCTGATGTACCGTGGAATCAGTTCAAAGATATTTGTAAAAGTGTTTGGAGTAACCCTTACAACTTTCTTCTTATTAACAAAGATTCATCATTAAATAATGGAAGGTACAGACAGAATTTTGATTTTTTTTTTAAATTTGAATGAAAGCAAATACATGTACATATAAATGAATTGTATACAAAAACATTGCTAGTGTTAGTCCTCTCTTAGTTGAACACAGTTGTGGTTACATAATATGGAGAAAAATATTAAAATGGAATTAATGAAGTCTGTTGACTCCATAAAAAATAAAATAAAACATATGAAAAATCAGGAACATGCAATGAACTTGTCACTTGATAAAATGCTAAAACCTGTGACAGATCCTCTTCAGACTTTAGTTAATTCTAATAGATCTGCAGAAAAAAATAATAAAAATGATAATACAACTCTAAAAAATTTTGGAGGAATCGAATCCGATGAAAATAATGCTAGTTCATCTATAAAGATCAATGACTATTACGATCCAAAAATAAAATCTACCCAATTAGTCGAACAAAATGCTAAAAAGGAATCGATTGATAATTTAGAATTTTCATTAGAAGGTGATGACATCTTTGGTATTTATGATGGTATTAGTATACCGTTTGGAATTAGAAGTGAAAACAATACTTTATTGATGGGTAATTCAACAGTATCATTTTCTAAAATTGATAATTTGAATAACGAAAGTACCATTTTAATTAAAATCGGTGACAAAGCTTACAATTTAACTGCTGGTCTAAAAGAACTTTTACTCCGAAGAAAACCTGATTTAAAGTTAATATCGAGCGAAGATAAACTTGTCTATAAGGATATGTTACATTATACAAATGCGCATAAAAGAGATTTTAATCCTAAAGGTCAAATAAGAGGTGACAAAGGTATAAAATATTGTAAAATAATCAAACACCTATTTTCCGAATCGTCAAACGATGATAAACTTGTTCACACTAAATTTGGAGGAAACTTGCCAAAGTTAAAGAAGTACAAAACCAACACCGACTTGATATATTGGGATGATCCCAATGAATTGGTTGAGAGATTAAAATTATTAGTAGCTTCGAGAGATGCTGGCAATACCAATCATGATAATGAAATTTTATCGATAGTTGAAGAATTAAAAGAAGCTGACATAATTCAATAATAAATAGTGGAGATACTATGGTTTTTATTCAGTATCAATGGTGGGTTCAAGACAAATGTTGATATACTGAATTAAAGATATGAGTAAAGCCGACGTAGTAAACGAAATTCATAAAAATGCAAGGGTAAACTTTCCGCGAAGACATGTTATTATGAAAGATATAGATGATTTATGGCAAGCGGACTTAATTGATATGCAATCAATTTCTAAAGACAATAAAAATTTTCGATTTATTCTTGCTGTTATTGACACATTTTCAAAATATGCATGGATCTTTCCTTTGAAAAGTAAGACCAAAGATGTTGTATGCAATTCTTTCAAGATTTTATTGGAAAAAGGGCGTATGCCTAAAAATCTGCAAACTGATAATGGGGCAGAGTTTTATAATGATAAATTTAAAAAACTTGTGAGATCTTATCATATTAATCATTATTCAACCTTCTCAACAAAAAAAGCTTCAATTGTTGAGCGATTCATCAGAACATTGAAGTCTAAACTTTATAAAGAATTTAGTCTAAAAGGAAGCTATAACTGGATCGATAATACTCTTAATAAAGTTATTTATGAATACAATCACACCTATCATCGCACAATTGATGAAATCCCCGCAAACGTGGACAATACTAATAAAAAACGCATATTACAAAGATATTTTAGGCTGGTAAAAACCGATAGCATAAAAAGCAAGTTTAAAGAGGGTGATTATGTACGCATTAGTAAGTATAAGGGGACATTTGAAAAAGGATATACTCCCAACTGGTCGACAGAAATATTTAAAATTCAAAAAATTCAAAAAACAACTCCTATCACCTATTTAATTGAAGATGCAATCAGGGGCCAGCCCATTCTAGGTGCATTTTATGTACAAGAGCTTCAAAAGACAAAAAATCCTAATGTATATTTGGTTGAAAAAGTTCTTAGAAGGAAAGGAAACCGGGTTTTGGTAAAATGGTTAGGCTTGCCTTCTTCTGAAAACAGTTGGATTGATAAATCGAATATTTATTAAGTGTTCAGTCCAAATGTTTCAGTCTTATGATGGGTATTGAAGAGAGTAGTCTTCTCAATTGGATTATAAATCATTTACCATTTGAGTTACATTTACCGGGATACAATTATTGCGGGCCTGGCACTAAATTAATTAAAAGGCTTGCGCGTGGAGATAAAGGTGTTAATAAATTAGAC